>JAVLUX010000025.1:1747500-2347500 GCA_032164185.1 Moxostoma hubbsi
ATAGCACAGCATAACACAACATAGCACAGCATAACATGACAACATAGCACAGCGTAGCATAACATGACACAACATAGCACAGCATAACATAACATAGCACAGCATTTCATAACATGACACAACATAGCACAGCATAACATAACATAGCACAGCATTTCATAACATGACACAACATAGCACAGCATAACATAGCACAGCATAACATAGCACAGCATAACATAGCACAGCATAACATAGCACAGCACAGCATTTCATAACATGACACAACATAGCACAGCATAACGCAACATGACACAACATAGCACAGCATAACATGATACAACACAACATAGCATAACACAACATAGCACAGCATAACATGACACAACATAGCACAGCATAACATGACGCAACATGACACAACATAGCACAGCATAACGTAGCACAACATAACATAACATAGCACAGCATTTCATAACATGACACAACATAGCACAGCATAACATGACACAACATAGCACAACATAGCATAACATAACACAGCATAACATGACACAACATAGCACAGCATAATGTGATAAAACACAGCACAGCATAACACAACATAGCACAGCATAACATGACACAACATAGCACAGCATAACATGACACAACATAGCATAACATAGCACATCATAACATAACACAACATAGCACAGCATAACATAGCACAGCGTAGCATAACATGACACAGCATAGCACAGCATTTCATAACATGACACAACATAGCACAGCATAACATGACACAACATAGCACAACATAGCATAGCATAACATAACATAGCACAGCATAGCATAACATGACACAACATAGCACCGCATAGCATAACATGACACAACATAGCACAGCATAACAGCACAGCATAACATGACACAACATAGCACAGCACAGCGTAGCATAACATGACACAACATAGCACAGCATAACATAACATAGCACAGCATTTCATAACATGACACAACATAGCACAGCATAACATGACACAACAGCACAGCATAACATAGCACAACATAACATAACATAGCACAGCATAACACAGCACAGCATAACATGACACAACATAGCACAGCATAACATAGCACAGCGTAGCATAACATGACACAACATAGCACAGCATTTCATAACATGACACAACAGCACAGCATAACATGACACAACATAGCACAGCACAGCATTTCATAACATGACACAACATAGCACAGCATAACATGACACAACATAACATGACACAACATAGCACAGCATAACATGACACAACATAGCACAACATAGCATAGCATAACACAACATAGCACAGCATAGCATAACATGACACAACATAGCACAGCATAGCATAACATGACACAACATAGCACAGCATAACAGCACAGCATAACATGACACAACATAGCGCAGCATAGCGTAGCATAACATGACACAACATAGCACAGCATAACATAGCACAGCATTTCATAACATGACACAACAGCACAGCATAACATGACACAACATAGCACAGCACAGCATTTCATAACATGACACAACATAGCACAGCATAACATGACACAACATAACATGACACAACATAGCACAGCATAACATGACACAACATAGCACAACATAGCATAGCATAACACAACATAGCACAGCATAGCATAACATGACACAACATAGCACAGCATAACAGCACAGCATAACATGACACAACATAGCACAGCACAGCGTAGCATAACATTTCATAACATGACAACATAGCACAGCATAACATGACACAACATAGCACAGCATAACATGACACAACATAGCACAGCATAACATGACATGACACAACATAGCACAGCATAACATGACACAACAGCACAGCATAACATGACACAACATAGCACAGCATAACAGCACAGCATAACATGACATAGCATAGCATACATAACACAACATAGCACAGCGTAGCATAACATGACACAACATAGCACAGCATAACAGCACAGCATAACACGACACAACATAGCATTTCATAACACAACACAACATAGCACAGCATAACATGACACAACATAGCACAACATGACACAACATAGCACAACATGACACAACATAGCACAACATAGCACAGCATAACATGACACAACACAGCACAGCATAACGTGATACAACATAGCACAGCATGGCATAATATGACACAACACAGCACAGCATAACATAGCATATTTCCTAATGACATGAGGTTAATGCGGAACATGATTTAAATGACCTTAGTAATTATGGTAATATCTCATGAGTAAACAGTATTCATGTGACCATAAAGTCACCCAACAGAGCCAATGAACAGTTTAGCTAATAATACTTTTTTTTTGCTAAGAAACATCTGTTCTTTAACTTAAGGTGTCCCACTAACATAGCACCATGTACATTATTTTAAAGGACAGACATAATCAAATTTGCAGTGTTTTACTGTCTAAAGTAGCCCCAAATCAAAACTAAGCATATCACCTAACACAACAAACCCAATGTCTGAGTCCAGAGGAAGTAAATTAATAACTAAAACTGGGAGTGAAAAAGCAGACATGAGCTTAAGGCATGGAAAGGTTACAAATGATGGCTATTTAGCTCACATGGCTGTTGTTTTTGTTCAGGCCATTTTAATAAGTTTGGCAGGCCACTCCAGAATTTCAACATTGATTGACCTACAAATAACCTTAAAATTACAGACTGTAAGACATGACAAGTTAATTCTCCAACAACAGAGGAGATTCTCTCAAAGATAATGGAGTTTGACCTCTATGGATTTACATTTTGTAATTTATCAGAAACTTTTATTCAAAGTAACTCACAAATGAAGAACATAAGCAAATTCACAAGCAACAGATCTGGCCAGTAGCTTCTAACAAATCTTCTTCTGTGAAGACAGCAGCAAATTAACCATATTACTTACTGTTTCCAGCATCTGCTATTGGGTGATCACGACAGAAATCTTTCAGAGGATTATGAAGATACTCCAGGATTTGGATGGAGAGGTCATTAACATGGAAGATATCCTCTTGAATGCTACTTTAGGTTAGTTAAAGATCATTATTAACATCCAGACGAGTTGTAATGGTAATTGATTCAGCAGGTGATGTTGGACTGCTCAAAGAAACAGAGCAATGTCAACTTTAATTGTTGTAGGGTTGCAAATGGGGAAAGTATTTTCAAACTCAGAATGTTTACATGCACAGTTATAATTGAGCTACAGCAGATTTTTGCATAGTTTTGCAAAATGTTGCCCTGTATCGATAATAAATCATAATATAATCAACAATTAAAAAGCCTCCAATTTTTTTTTATGTAATTACGCAGAAAATGACTTGATTACAAGAACTGCATCAAGTCTTACAGATTCAAATTATGCGTTTTCCTGGATTCCATGTTAAATATTTTAATTAAATGTAATGATCAAATGGTGTTTAATTAAATTCATACATACAGTTTTAATCAAATAAAAATATCATAATTATTTATTTATTTATTTAACAAAAAATGCTGTTTTATTTTTGGCAAAATAAAATGCTGAACAACAGATCTTCACATTATTAATGAAAACATCAATAAAGCTGATTGCATTTTTGATATTGCTTACAGATAATAATATAACCATTTAATATTACATAATTGTTATTATGAGTATTATTGCTACTTTTTGAATATTAAATTTGTATACAGTAGTTATATTTTTCTGTCTTCAGTTTCACACATCCATTTGAATAGGGCGTTCATGTTAATAGGACTTTTATTTTGACAGACCTTTGAGTTCTTCCGGTTTTTATGGGTTAGTTATATCATGCTTCCCAGAAATTCCGGGATAATCCCGTCACAACTCTTAAAGTTGAAATCTCAGAGCTGCACCAAAGGAGTTAAAATAAGTGTTAACAGCCATTTATACTCTAAACACACTGCATGAAAATGAAGCACTCCTCCGGCTGATTAGGACAATTCAGAGCCGGACGTGCATCTTCACAGCCCGGCCACGCACTCCTAATTGTCACAAAGGCCAACTAGGGATTGAGTAGGGATCAGAGTTTCGCTGAGTTAGGTCTCGCTTTTCACCAAGCAAAGACCAAAAGAAGCAAACAAAACAGAAGCTTCAGTCTCAAACATGCTAATTTTGAGGGCTAGCTAGTCTCCAGAGTCTGATACCTCAGTTTGAGCTTCTCTCTTGCTTGTGAATTGGGCAAGAGAGAGTGTATTAAAGGGGGTTTTAGGGCAACACTGCGGGGCTATTGGCCCGGGGGTGGGAATGCTGATTGATTTCGGTCTCGCGACTCGAGATCCGAGGCTATTGGCCCCAGCTGATCAGTTGATAGCCCTGGATCGCACTGGATAATGAAAATGCGTCTAGTGAAAACATTACGCATTATCTTAGGAAAGGACTCAACTTAACTACAGGCCAGCTGGTCTATGAACTATTGAACAAGTGGTCATTGGAACACTGTCAGCATTACAGAGTCACTCACTCATCAACTTGTACTAAGACACTGTACGCACACCGCAGTGTCAGCTGATGAAAACTGATGAAAAAGTAGAAGATTGGCTGCCAGTTGCATATTAGTCCAGATGACTGACAGATGTGTAGACAGGGTATGCACAAATACAACGTAGAGTGTCTTGCACATGTGTGGGCCCAGGAACATTGCAAGAAATATTTTGGCCTTGGTAGCTCTAGACTTCTAACAGACCACAAACCACAAACTACTGCCATCACTCATTCGTACAGAAGACCTGGACAATATCTCTATCTGATGTTAGATGTTGTTGATTAGACTGAGGTGATTTAGTGGAATAGCACAAAAAGTATTCCCTATCCCTGTTTCTGGTCACCAGAATATGTTGGGTTTTAAATGCTGGCCTACAACACAGGACGCTGGTGTGCTGGTATTCCAACTTTTCCAAGGTTTCCTAACTAGCCGACCAGCTTCACCAAGATTTGCCAGTAAACAACATGGTCCACCAGCACCAAATTAGCATAAACCAGCCAAGACCACATGGGTAATCCTATTTTCTGGGGAGTACAATGGTTAGCACTGCAGGTCAATAAATACTGCCCACATTTAATTGGAAAAACAGTGGAACATTCTGGAGTTAGTCAATATGTGTGATGTTAGCTCCAGGTGAAAAGTTCAGATAGATACCTGCTATGGGTACTCAAGGAAATGTTTTCCTACAATGCTGCAGCAGCTAGTTTGCAGTATTTATAGCAACATAATTCAACCGTTCTAAAACATTCATATGACAGTTTCCAGTTAAATGCACAATAATGCCAAAGATTGTCAAGCCTGTGACAGATTCGTCCAAACTGAGGTGAGAACGGTATCACAATGATGGTTTGATGATGCAGGCAAAAAGTCAATATAGTTACATCTTCGTTATGAGTCTGCCCTTGACATACATGAACATTGGATGAACATTGGATTGAAAAGTGATGTAGAGTAATCATCAGATAGTAACGTTAGTTCAATGCCATTAACGTTAATGCATTAAACTCGTGTGACCCCACATACACATGCATGGACATTGTATTCTGGCTTCGCTACATGCAATGCATAATTTAAATTCATTTAAACTGACCGATCTCAGTTCAGGAGACTATGGGCTGTCAGTAAAGGGACATGTAACAAAACAACATGGCGCTGACCACAGCAGAGTTTGTCTTTGGGAGAAACGCCAACAAATCTACATTTGGTAAGAAACGTAATTAAGTTTTTACATTGAAACCTGTTTAAGTCAAAAGATTACAGTCTCTATTTTCATCCGATATGCCATTTTGTAAATTTGAGCGACATGTCGCGAAACTGTGTACTTTAGCAAATGTTTTCCTTAGAAATCCTATACTGAAATCCTATTGAAAATCAATGTTTTTATTAAAAAAACTGAACACATTTTCTTTCAGAGGCTTTCTATGGAGAAAATAAAGTGCATTTCGAACTGTTCTGAGACTAGTGCAGACAGACAACACACTGGAGTTTAAGGCAAGGGTCAAGGGATCATCCTATAGCTTTTCTATGCAGCTAAGTGCATTAACTCCAAAAATACAATTAAAAGTTTCAGGCTGCAGATGATGTTTGGACCACTCAACATGTTTGGCAGACATGGGGCTAGGGCTGCAACGAAGGATTATTTTGAGAATCGACTAATCTAACTATTATTAGAATGATTATTCGACTATTCGGGCGATAATTGCAACAATTAATCGTTAGCTCTTAACCAAATATTCAGATTGTGCCCCGACTAAAAAGGTTGTATTAAATGTGCTTGCTAACAATAAAGAGGACAAAATCATCTTTTAAAAATACCTCTAAATGACATTCACTGAGTTAAAGGAAAGAAATACTTTTATCAAGTTTAATTCAGTAAAAAAATTCACTGCAGGTGTCATTTGACGTCATGCGAGGATCGGACGTGTGAATGTCACTTGCTTGACTGTTTGAAGAATCGTGTGCTTTTTCATCTTTGATTATAGCACCTTTGATTGTAGACAGGGTGTGTGTGTTAACAGTTGTGCTTGAGATGATTAGTGCAATATATTTGTAAACTGTGAAATGTACATTTCTAACGTTTTGGTGCTTGTTTATTCTCTTCCGACTCAGTTTCAAAAATGGCTTAATTTGAGGGGCTGCATGCTGTTAGCCAATCACAACAGAGGGCGCATACATTGACGTAAAAAGGAGGAGCTAAAGAAGGCAAAAATCAAGCTTTTCAGAAAGATGGTCAGAAACGGGGTGGAACATTTTCATATATTACAAAATTAGTTTTGGTGGAGAAAAAAAAACTTTACTAACATTAACAATGGACCTCGGGGAAGGTAATGAAACTACAATAAAGAGCATTTCATGACCCCTTTAAAGAAAATAAACATGCACAGCATCAATTTAAGAGACTGTATGCCGCACACTGTCAGAGTCACTTACTCCACAGCGCTCTTCAAGAGCAGTGGTTAGCTGAGTAGAGCCAATGCCATTCTTGGCTAATGCTTCCTGGTGACTGTCTGCAGTGCACTAAATCTACCGTTCTTTTCAGTGGGAGACAGGGACATCATTAATAACTCTGGTGTGAAACTTGCGAGCTGACAAGAGCACACTCCTACTAAAAATACATGTGTGGCCATGATAAACATTCCTCTATGTCATCCATCAGGTTAGAGAGCTCTGACAAGTGAGAGTTAGAGCTGGCTGTCGACAGTCTCTCAGGGGCGGCTGGCAGTGCAGATTGTGTACTTTGTAACGCAGGCCTATTAATTTATAGCACCTTTCTGAAACAGCTGTGAAGCCGCAGCTATGAGCATTGGGAGTGGATGGTTTTAGCGGATGTTGATGGAGCTGGTGAACATAGGAGAGGATTGGAGCATCATGCATTACGTTTTCTTATTTGTGTGGCAGTTTATTGCATCTTCATTGCAAAAAAAAAAAACTTTTGACAGGTTTTCCCAGAAAAATATCTTAACATACTTAATACTAGATACATTTATGTGAGAAGCAGAATGTCAAAATATGTTAAGTCTTGTTTTCAGAAAAATCTAACAAAATGTTGTGATGTTTAAGCTTAGTATAGATTAGTACATGCTGAACATTAACCAAGAATAATTATTGCTGAAAAAGTATTGTTCATCGTTAGTTCATGTTAACTAATGAATGAGTTTGACTTGTTAACTGCTAGCCAATACACTCGCTCACATGTAATATGTCAAGCCAATCGGCTCACATGAAATAAGCTGGCAGGTCCTTTGACGTGTAATCTGGCAGCCAATCAACTTGCATATTCTCTCTTTGCCTAACCTCTAAATTTGCTCAGTTTGCAAGTAAGCCGGTTTCACTGAAGGTCACTTTAAGAGTTTTCTCTGAAAATGCTATTTGCTCAGGTGGTTGCTGGGTCCTGTTCTTCGACAGCTTGCACGGTAAGGTCTGCTTTTGGCCATGATGCATAGAAGTGTGTCTTTTTCAAGGTACGCTACAGCCAAATCAGGCTCTGGCACACATTGCTATCTTAGTTCATTCGTTTAAATAAATCCACACATAGCTTGGCTAAGTCACTAGTTAAATACGTTTTGGGCTTTCCTGGTACTGATGATCATTATGAGTCAGGTCACTAACCATTTATGCCTCTCAGCCAAGAAGGCTGAGAGGCATAAATGGGAGATTTAGACACACATAGGGAGATTTAGTTCATTAGCATTATGCTATTCGGCTAGCAGACCAAGGCACATCTAGCTAGCATACACTCAGTAGTACACAAGTCTTTGTGGTAGATCTGCCTGTTGGGGGGGGGGGGGGTTGTGTTTTGTGTTATGCATTTGTGCAACCTCCCTGGTTTGTTGGGGGATTGTATTTATGTCTAATTGTGCGGCAACATGTCATACATGCTTGATGCAGCAATCCTTGTTTATTTGTCTAATTGTGCAGCAGCAGCATGTCCATATGCTTATCTCAGTATCTCTGTATGTTCTAGTAGTAGCAAGTCTCTGTATGTGCTCTGCAGCATTTGCAGCATACCCCATTCAGTCTGCCAAGACCAATATCCTATCAATGTTTTATACCCATGCTAAATCTTTCCGAGAGTTGTCATTATTGAAATGCAGTTAACTAATGTTAACAAATACAACCATTTTTTAGTGTTACCAGATTATTCTGAAAGATTGTAATGAAAATGTAAAGACTTTTTAAGGTCATTATGCTAAGGCACACCACGTCCACACAAAAGTTTAGTTGAAAACACATTAAATTTTTTACGTTTATGCCTCTCATTCACACTGAAACAATGAAGACTTTTGAAAACACTCTCTAGTACCGCATACTTTAATGATGACATTGGAAAACAGAAAACTGAGTTTTAGCTGAAAAAGCATTAGTGTGGATATGGCCTCAAGTACATGTATCTTGTTTTGAGGATATTTAGATACTGTATTTATCCTTGAAATCAAGACAAAAATAATAAATTTTTTGTAGTGTTGAATTTTTGCTCTCCATTCAAGCCAACAAATCTAGAGATTGAGTGAATTTAATAAATAGTTGCTCTAAAGCGTACAGAATTTTGAATTTTAGCTACACAGTCCAACATGACTAGGTGATATATGCTGGTTTAGCACTGTGCCGTTAGTATTTATGTAATGTTGGCCAGCTGATAGATATCTGTGCAATGTGTAAACCTCACTCTCCTGACCTCAAGAGGTGCACTAGTGACTGACGCTAGGGGCTGTAACCTATAGCCTCCTTGTTAGTGCACCCGCCTCCCACGCTGGAGACGCTGGTTTGAGTCCCATTCAGAACAGGGCAAACAGGGTCGGTTACAATGGTGCTCTGACCTGGATGGAAGTGAGATTTAGGGGTTGAGTGTAATGGTGGATAGCTGATAGATAGCTTTGCATTGTGTAAACCTCACTCTCCTGACCTCAAGAGGTGCACTAGTGACTGACGCTAGAGGCTGTAGCCTTTAGCCTCCTTGTTAGTGCACCCGCCTCCCATGGCGGAGACGCCAGTTTGAGTCCCTTTTGGAGCAGGGCGACCAGGCCTGATTACAGTGGTGCCATGACCCGGATGGGAGTGAGGCTTAGGGGGGTGAGTGTAATGGTGGCCAGCTGATAGATATCTGTGCAATGTGTATAAACCTCACTCTCCTGACCTCAAGAGATGCATTAGCGACTGACGCTAGGGACTGTAGCCTTTAGCCTCCTTGTTAGCGCACTTGCCTCCCACACTGGTTTGAGTCCCTTTCGGAGCGGGCTGACCAGGGCTGGTTACAATGGTGCCATGATCCAGATGAGATAGAGGCTTAGGGGGGTTAGTGTAACGGTGGCAACCTGATAGATATCTGTGCAATGTGTATAAACCTCACTCTCCTGACCTCAAGAGATGTATTAGCGACTGACGCTAGAGGCTGTAGCCTTTAGCCTCCTTGTTAGCGCACCAGCCTCCCACGCCGGTTCGAGTCCCGTTCGGAGCGGGGCGACCAGGGCCAGTTACATTTAGTATATTAAGCCATTGCATTATTTAAGCGCAAACACACCTTCTATATACGCAAATGAGGTTTATTAAAGAATGTGCCTTATTCACAAAATTCAGCGCTATCTGACTGCCGCAGCTAACGTTTATCTATTAGCGACTGTGTAAACCATTAAATGGGTACGATAACGTTGGTTCTCATTCCTACATCCTTTTAAACAGGTCTGGGTTTCTCAGACCAAATTAAATGGAATAAACAGATGCAAAAACTGAGAACAGGTGGAAAATTGACAACATCTCTGAAAAGGCGAGGGTGGGGGGAGCTCGGCTCAACTAAACATGACTCATTAAATAGACTGACAGCATCTAAAAACTACGGGCAGAGCCACATGAAAGATCACTGCCGGCATATAAACACTGATGAGTGCTCCATACACACATGGAAAGAGATATTAATAGACAGCAGACTGGAATATTCTGTATCCGTGCAATAACCAGACAAAAGGCAAATGGAATATGAATTATAGAACACATCATTGCTTGGCAAATTATGGAAAATTATCCTCTCATCACAGCAAATTAATCACTGCATTTTTCTGTGTTCAGAAAAAAAGGCAAATGTAGGTCAACAGATGTCATTTGATGCAAATATTTGATAAGGAGATCTACTGTACATCTTTCATTTTAGGCTGCAATCTGACTAAATTTAAATGTATGTGGCGCTGATGCATACGAGAGTTTTTAAGATCTTTACATCACAATAATTAGCATTTTTTATTTTTAAATAAAATATAACAATGGCTGCCCCTAAGTTACATTTTTATGATCTTATGAAGGTAGCTTAACTCTTATAAGGGTGTACGGGACGGGACGGGACGGGACCCCCCCCCCCCCCAGCCCCCTCAATTAGGACACTTCTTGGAAAGCACTTGTACAAAAAATCCAGATAGCTTCCTGGTTAGCAAGCAGAGTGTGGGCCGAGCCAAAGAGAGATTAACGTCTAATATACTATATCAAACTTGTCCAATAATATTGAGGCAAAATTCCAAGCAGTTCCCTGCTTCACTAGAAGAATGCAATCTCCACACACATCTTTACATGAATCTTTAATACAGCACCTCAAACATGGGGTTGAAATTTCTCCGGAATTCTATAAATCACTTTCCCAGTTACACAAAGCCTTGCCCTGTTATTTCCAACCCATCCGTAGTTACGGGAGACAAAGGCTGATCATGTTACCCACAGTTATTCCTCTGTGTCTGTTCCCTACTGGATGGGTCGAGTCAAAAGAGAATCCCGTCTATCCTCAGCTGAGCTGGTCACTCTTAATTGTACCTTGTTTTAGAGGCAAACCGATTACATAACTCACACCAGTGCCCTTCTCCTCTGATGATTAAAGCTAAAGTGCTGATCTTGCTACTAACTGCCTCATATAAAGTTTCTTGAATCTCGTAAACTTTTATCAAATCCACTGAGATTACTTTTTCCTAGCAGACTAAAAAGTTGGTCAACTGACTTTCAAGGAAATTCCCAAGCCATAAAGGAAATGTTTGGCAGAATGACAGCATACTTTGCCCATACAGTGTAAGCGAATGGTGACTGAGACTAAAATTCTGTCTAACATCTCATTCTGTGTGCCAAGAAAGAAGCCATATGGGTTTAATACAACATGAAAGTGCGTATAAGACAGAATTTACATTTTTGGGTGGACTATTATATTAAATAAATGGTTACAACTTGTATCTTTGCACATGTCCAATAGTTATTTTTCATTACTAACCCCAAAGTTCAGCATTATTAAATTATTGCTGCTACTTCATTGTCAGTAAGTTTGGAATTGATATAATGAATTCTGTAAGTACCACTCTGTTTTGGTGTGCCATGTAATAGAGGTCTTCACGGGTCCAAAAATGTGTGCCCGAACCCATAGAGACCTGGAAATGTGCTATCCGGAACCGACCCAGACCCGTCTATTATTTGAAATCTGGACCTGGACACGGCCGGGACACACAGACCCGATTGAACCCCATCGGCACAGATCCCACACCTGATTGCTATTAACAAGTTAATTTACAAGTTGTGAAAATAAAACATTGTGTCCTTATGTAAGATTAGTAGCCTTCTCTCCTGTACCTGACCGTGACGCATACAATCCATCCTCCTTGCCAAGAAAGTTGGTATAATACCATCTATGCTGTTCCTCTCGTGCTGATTGAAAGAGCATGTACAATCCACTCATTATTTCAGCTTCAAAAGTCCACTTACTGTCATGGTGGCGGATGACAAACGTGACTTTGCAGCTTTTTTGTATCTCGCATAATACAATAACTTCCACTGTTTGCCCTTTTGAACTATAACAACGATAGTTTGTTCAGTGCCACGGCTGCTGATGTTAGCATTACTAGTTTGCTGTCATCTGTGCTCTCTGAGATGTGTCTGACCATAGATTTTAGATATACAAAGCGAACGAACTCCAACCACAATGTGACAAAAATTGAGCCGACGCCAATAATGCACTTCGGTTTACTTTATATGTCAATCACCAATATGGTAGAATAAGTCCCGCCTTTTAAATAGAAGAGCCAATTGTCAATTGGTAAAGTCATCACGTCACTGCAGATGTTAAACAGACTCGGGACCCGAAGTACAACAATGGGACCCGACCCAGACCCGGCTGACCGTTTAAAATACTCGGGTATGGTACCGGGTCCTCAGGTTCGGGTGGACCCGTGAAGAATGAAACAGCAATGATGTGGTATACAAATGTCAATGAATGCAACAAATACACTTGTAGTAAATTGCTACTATACAGTATAATAATAATAAATAAACAATTATGCCCATGGAAGCATTATATACAAAAAAAGGAATACTTATATTATATATATATATATATTACATAATCCATAAAAATTTAATGAGTGATGTAAACTGACTGATATTCAGGAAATAAAATCTACCTTTAAAGTTTTGTCAAATTTCTTTAGCACTACATGGTAATAGTAGCAAGTCACTGGGATACTAATATTGCCATAATTTCTTATTTGACATATTGTTGTCCAAAGCCCCCGAGTTTGGAAATCGTGCTGGCCTGTTTTTCCTTTCTCTTTGAAGATGTATCATTTCACTGTTGATGGTAAACGGGGTTGCCTCCCACACCGTTGTTACTCTGAAATACACCAGTTCCTTGTTAAGACACTATTGACAACTATGCATTATACCATTCTTGTTATCACAACCGTTTATGAAAAAATATCCTGCACTTTTTGTTAGCAGCCTTGAAACAGGCCAGTCAGTTCATTAGAGTCAAACAACAGGTGCCTTTGTGGAAATTTAAAGGCTACAGAAGGCAGCGGGGCTTTGAGTTTCACTCTTTGAAAGTGATCTGGCCCGTTTGTCTCCCCCTCTGAATGTAGTGCTGATGGACAGACCACCCAACTCTGAGCATTTACAGCGGGAGTCGACGGTCTTTCACAATACTCACTCCCTCATATCATGACCCACTCGGAGGAAGTCATTCATTTGCACATGACCAACTCCCCTCTTGAGCTAGAAATGTATTTATTTTTAAATCACACAAATCCAACGCAGAACAAGTCATTGCAAATGCTAGTCACCATGCACATTTTAAAGCTAAAGTGTATAATTGCTGGACCACTCGCAACACCAATCAGAATTGCAAAAATTATCACTCCCCTCATCTTCCATTGGTTGTACAAACAGATAGTCCCCCACTCCCAAACTCTCACCATTGGTTGAGCCAATGTTGCTTGTCGGGCCACTCAAACAAAGAGAAGAATGTTTAATAGCGCCACATGGCAACAGTGGACCCACTTTTAGGTGAAATCAACCTTCAAATGGCTTACTTATAGTTGTCTCGGCATATTAAGCTGGGACAGGAGAAAGTATTTTAACATCGAATAATTGCACACATCAGTTTATAATGGTTTTCAGTTTAGTATGGTAATTTGTGTGATGGAAAAGCCCAACTCATTGGATGTATTTGGTGACCAAAAAGCATCGTGCCCATTCAAACTGAGGTACATGCCACCTCCAGTTTTTGAGCCAAGTGGATTTTAAATGCTACTTCAAAAAATTATTTGCATCTCTGATAATAAGTAAAAATGAAGAAATAAATCAAATAAAAAAGTAGACATGCATGTAGACATCAATGTATATGTCATCGATATTTATCTGCCAATAATTGACCAAATTAAAATTACGTTAAAAATAATTTAATTGTTCAATACTGTTCTACTCATCAAGTAAATGCATTCATATATTCACTGTGCATGATCACATTGAGAATCAATGGGTTCATCCAAAAGCTGAAAAATGTTGCTTTCAGAGGCTTTATATGAAGTTAGGATGAAAATAATGTGCATTTCGAACTTTTCTGAGACTAGTGCAGACAGACAGCACACTAGAGGTTAAGTCATTCACTAATTAGGGAGCAAGTGAACATCCTATAGCTCTCTATGCAGTGCAAGTACATTCAATCCAAACTTGTTTTCAAAAGTTCAGTTTGAGGCTTCAGATGATGTTTGGATCACTCAACATGTTTGGCAGATATGGGACTGAATGATAATCAGTACATACTGTAGATTGAGAATTTATGTAAAATGTATACATGTATTCATATAATGTATGTTTGGGAGTGATTGTTTGATGCTGGCCATTACGTTGAATCAGAATAAATTATGTTAATTTCTGATGCAATGTCTGTAACGTCATAAACATGAATAACCAGCAATAATGGAAACATAATCAACAATTTGATGAAAAAAAATCGGACCTTCTGTAGCTTGGTATTATTTCAAGTTAATTTAGTCCCACTGTCCACATATGTGGGCATACATTTTTAAAGTCATTATTGGTGCATTTCCAAATAAGTTATTCGGCTTCGGGCTAATCCCTACATAATTGCATCGAAAATTTGGTTTAGTAGATGACACCAAAAAAATTAAGAATTTATGTATTTTATAAAAATCAGATGACAGCTAAGACAAGTTACCTTCTTGCCAGTTGGGAGCAACTTGGAGTTCAGTGTCTTGCCCAAGGACACTTCGGCATGTGAAGTCGTGTGGGCCGGGAATCGAACCGCCAACCCTGCGATTAGTGGCCGACCCGCTCTACCACCTGAGCCACAGCCGCCCACTATGGCAGAAATGAGTCATACACATCTAAAATTGAGTCACAGATCATTTGCATTAAACGGAAAATTTGGATGGTCCAACTGATGTTGTACTTGGAACCGTCATATCCTGCCGGAGATAGGAGGCAGGGGCGAGGAGCCTACCCCCATGCAGGACGGGACTCAACTGGTGGTGGTGGGGTGGTGGAGGTTGCCGTGTTAGCACACTGAAACAGCAATGTGATAGATTGTGAGCAGACTTATAAAGCAACGGCTTACATGTGATTGGCTGGGAATTACCCAGCTAATGGTGCGATGATGTACAGCTGCTAGTCTCCCCGCTAGAACTACGCTGTGCTTACACATCTCGTTTATAGGGCACTAAATGAGCCAGAACTGCCAATGGTGCCACCTAAAATAAAACCATGATGCTTCTGTTGATGACCGTTCACTAATGTCGTCCGGGATTGTGTTGAACTGAAGGGTGTGAGTCTATTGTCCCGGCTGAATCTGTAGTCAGTCAATATCCTCTCATTTCACTGGCTTGTAAACTGAACTTCCATTGACGAATGACTGTGGCATTTTCAACTCTGGCCCTAGAGGCTCCCAGGGAACCTTTACACCATTTACAGTGAACCGTACACAGGGTAGAAGTCCATTATGTAGCTCCACCAAAGATATTGCATGTTAGAAAGCTCCCATTTATGTCCCATTTTTCCATATGTAATCAGACTGCTATGCAGTACTGTATGTCTTGGATATTAAGAAATTGTACAATGTCTTTGGACTGTCTGAACAAAATGCAAATGATTTGAAATGATGCACTGGCTGACCAAATCAGTATTTTAGGAGGTATTGTTTTTGACTAAGATTCTTTAATTTTAGGGCTGCTGCTTATCTTAAAGCAGTAAATAATGAAAAATAACTGGAAGATATTGTGTGCTATCAGCAAACCCCTATCTTACATGTACTGGAAATATTCGTTTTTCTAAAAGTACATCTATGCGTTTTCCATGCGTCACAATCTATATATGCCCCATACTCTGTTGAGGAGACGAGACATGATGCAAAATGACTTTAAATATCTATGAGGCGCTTAATTTAAACCGCAAATGAAGTGAATACAAGACATTGATTAGTTCCAACACTACGGACACAAGTGAATATACAGTGACATTCATCATTGGTGTGGAAAACAATTGCTGATGGAAAGTTATGTGATTACTAAATTTCGGATAATTTTTTGGGTCGAATCGCTTACCTCACTGTATACTTGGTTCCTTACAGTGAAAAAACATCTGGCTGACAGGTTTCCCTGGCTTTTAAAAAGTTTTTAGAGTCATTTCATTTAACTGAAAAGAGAGAGATCTGCCAGAACAGACTAAAATCCATGATTACATCATAACTTTGAGCCCTTGTTTAACAACATTCAGAGGAACAAGGTTGGGTCCTGACAACAGTAATCCAGCAACCTTTCACGAATCTTCGCAAAAGTCTCTGTTTTTGTAATCTTTTCAACTGATTAACATTATGAATGCAACGTTCACAAGGATACAGCATAATCCAGCAGCAGATAATAGGCTATAACATGAGTTTAAATTTTGGGGTGAACTATCCCTTTAAGAATACTTAATATGTACTTAATATAATGATATAGGCATTACAAGGTACTTTGGCCTGGGTAGCTCAGCGAGTATTTGCACTGACTACCACCCCTGGAGTCGTGAGTTCGAATCCAGGGCATGCTGAGTGACTCCAACCAGGTCTCCTAAGCAACCCAAGTGACCTGGTTGCTAGGAAGGGTAGAATCATATGGGGTAACCTCCTTGTGGTCACTATAATGTGTGGTTCTTGCTCTCGGTGGGGTGCGTGGTGAGTTGTGCATGCAACTGAGATTTGTCCTCCGCCACCCGGATTGTTAAAATCACTCAAAACACCTTAGAAATCATCCTAGCAATACCTTAGCAAAGGAATGCCTTAGCAACCATCCTTGCAACACCTAACCTAAAAATCGCCTTAGCAATCATCCTTGAAACACCTAAACTAAGAATGCCTTAGCAACCATCCTAGCAACCACTTAGCAATCTAAAATCAATCAAAACACCCTAGCAATAACTTAGCAAGGAATACCTTAGCAACCATCCTTGCAACACCTTAGCTAAGAATGGCTTAGCAACCATCCTAGCAACCACTTGGCAATCTAAAAATAATAAAAACACCTTAGCTACATCCTAGCAACAATTTAGCTAAGAATGCCTTAGCAACCAGCCAAGCAACACCTTAGCTAAGATTGCCTGAGCAACCATCCTAGCAGCACCTCAGCTAAGAACACCTTAGCAACCACCCTAGCAACACCTTGGCTAAAAAGGCATAACCAACTTCCTAGAAAATGCTTAACAATCTGCTAAAATCAATCAAAACACCTTAGCAATCATCCTACAAATAACTTAGCAAGGAATACCTTAGCAACCATCCTTGCAACACCTTAGCTAAGAATGGCTTAGCAACCATCCTAGCAACCACTTGGCAATCTAAAAATAATAAAAACACCTTAGCTACATCCTAGCAACAATTTAGCTAAGAATGCCTTAGCAACCAGCCTAGCAACACCTTAGCTAAAATTGCCTGAGCAACCATCCTAGCAGCACCTCAGCTAAGAACACCTTAGCAACCACCCTAGCAATACCTTGGCTAAAAAGGCATAAACATCCTCCTAGAAAATGCTTAACAATCTGCTAAAATCAATCAAAACACCTTAGCAATCATCCTACAAATAACTTGGCAAGGAATACCTTAGCAACCATCCTTGCAACATCTAGCTAAGAATGTCTTAGCAACCATCCTTGTAACACCTTAGCTAAGAATGCCTTAGCAATCATCCTAGCAACCACTTAGCAACCACCCTAGCACCATAGCTAAAAATGCCTTAGCAACCACTTAGCAATCTAAAAACAATAAAAAAATACCTTAGCAACATCCAAGCAACAATTTAGCTAAGAATGCCCTAGCAACCAGCCTAGCAACACCTTAGCTATGATTGCCTGAGCAACCATCCTAGCAGCACCTTAGCAACCACCCTAGCAACACCTTAGCTAAAAATGCATAACCAATCTCCTATTAAACGCTTAACAATCTGCTAAAAAAAAACCCCACTAAGAACACCTTAGCAACCATCCTAGTACCCATTTAGCAACCTGCTTAAACACTCATAACACCTTAGTATCAGCATAACAACACTTTGGAAACAATGCACTAACATCATGTACCATGGTAGAACCAAAGTGCACTTGAGTACAATGTAAATAACAAATATGAATATGGCAATCATTCTGGTAATCAACAATTCCTTCAAAGTCTGATCATTGAGAAAGTAATAGCACAGCTCTCTCTCTCTTCAACAAGCTGCATAATTTGAGATATCAATCATGTCCGTAACACAAACGTTGCGTGACTCCTAAATTTAATCCTAAGGCTTAAAAATACCTAAACTTAATTATGAGCAATAGAAATGGGGATGCTTGCTATAACAAACACCACTAATAAACTGTTACATTATGTATTTGTGCTCACAAAACAATATAATTTAGATCAGATAAAGGACCAGCATCAATGTGAGGCATCTACTGTATTTAGATCAACAAGTGAAGAAAAAGCTGCTCAAGTCAGGTTGTAGGCAATGATTAAAAATGCTGAAAGAGGAATCATCGAAACAGAGCCTGAATGCCACAGATCGGCCCTGGCTCTATTTCAATGTTGTGGAACACTGAATTCTCTAAAAATAAAAGACAACATGACAGATGACTTACAGGACATCACCTCTATCTGATCATTTCAATGCAATTAACCAAAGTGTCTCTATTTGTCAAATATAGACAGTTGCAAGTCCAGAAATAATTTGCACCCTCTAGTGTTTGAAAGTCAAGTGTCATACAGGGTGAGACTTTATAAGGTAGAGCGAGTGCACAGAACAAATGTTATCACCTATAGCAAAGAAAATACTACAAACTACGTAAAAGAGTTTTTCAAATGCATTTCACATGCATTTAGCAGTGCCTTGAGTCAAGAAGTCAATACTGACAGAGAGAAATAATTACACTGGAATATTCATATGATGTACATGGCTTTGCTGCATACAGCCTACCACTTCCCATAATAGACATGCATATGTAGATACCTTATTAGCAGCCGTTCCAATGGACTGCGTTACGTTGGCACGTCCGCCATATTGGAACACACAGAAGCCATTTGTTAACACATGAAAGTATACGATCTGCAGCAGTCTGGAGTCTTTTCCAGCCAACTTTCACACTGATTTTCCATAAACATTGGGCAACATTTTAGACGATAAAAATTCCAAATTAAACTTAAAATGTTGGTAAAATGCTCTAATAAATAATGTTGAAAATCAGAGCACTGTCTGATCCTGGAAGCTTAAAATATATAAGCGGTGGCACTAGTGATCATAAACGCAATGGGATAGATGGGTCATAATCATAAAGGAATCTAACTCCAAAAACATGCATGATATGTTTGTTTATTCAAATCATGAACTTGCTTTTAATCTAACATCCAAAATGTAATATAACATCAATATTAAGATCATATTACCACACATTGTAATTTGTATATACACAACTTTTCATAGAGTCCTATGAAAGTATGTTACTGTAAATAAATCTTACTTGATGCAATTTCATGACTTCACTTCTAAAATGGGGTTTTTCGCCCCGTAGGCAAACTACAAAGTCCTCTACAAATGGATATATTATGGCAAACATACTGACAATTAGCACCCAGTCAGTCAATTCATTACTTGATGGACTGTTTCCACACAAAAGCAGTTTATGCAGTGGTCTGAGGCATCTCCTCCATTCACTTGCATTCAAACAGCTCTCCTTGTTGATCGTTCCAAGATGGCGCCATTGTTGATGTGTCCAAACCAGACGAATAAGGCATCTATGTACGTATGTATATATATGCTGCCCATAAGTAAAGACTAGACTCCAAATAACAAGCAAACAGAAAGAGAAATTTGTTATAACAGGCTACAAAACATCTCTGGCTGTCAATTTCAACTGAAATTTTGCTTGGGTTATTTAGAAAATAAACAAAAGTCGTAATCTCACCTAGGGCAACACTCTCACCATTGAGCCAGGCAGGCTCCAAAATATAAGGTCCATGTCGCACTAGTCGTGTTATATTGTCAAATGTCTATAAAAAGGAAAGTTTCACGAGCAAACTATTACAAATATTTCCAGGAAAATCAATGTGCACAACACAGTTTGTCTCATTTTTTGGAAGGTGTGAACAACTAAGGAGGTACAAAATGTTCCTGTTTATGAGGGTGGATATGGTTATACACATAGTTATAATGGTTATATGATCACAAATTAGCAGCAGAAAACTCCTCAGATTGTTTGCAATATTCTCCACATCCAACACCCCTTTTTGGTTTATTAAATACTCGGATACAGCTAATCTGATCATGCTGTTGTATTCTCAGTGTTGTACTCTCAGCTCCATTTAACACAATCTACCATGTTTAAAGAAACAGTTCACCCAAAATTTCTGTGTTACCTCATGCTGTTCCAAACTCTTAAGCATTTATTTTTCTGTGGAGCATAAAAGGAGACATTCTGAGGAATCTGCACACTGGAAAATCTCCTATTCTGTTATTAAAATATTCCGGTTTCAATACAAGTTAAACTAAATAGACAGCATTTGTGACGTAATGTTCATTACCACAAGATTTAATTTTGACTTGTCTGTCATTTGCTTAAAAAATAAAAAGCAAAAATCTGGGTTACAGTGAGGCACTTACAATGGAAATGAATGGGGGCCAATCCGTAAACATTAAAATACTCACAAATGTCAAAAGTAAAAGCCACAAGATGTAAACAATATACGTTCTCACATGATTTTAGTGTGATAAGATCGCCCACTATCCTTTTGTGTAAATATATATACAATTTTACAACTTCATTGCCATGACGACAATGTTAGTGGCAAATCACTAGTTAATAAGTTAATCCATATAAGAAAAAAATAGTAGTTCACTGCAAAAATTACGATTTAAACCCTCCAAAAATTGCCCCCCTTTCACTTCCATTTAAAGTGTCTCACTGTAACCTCAAGTTTTAAAGGGGGGATAAAAAACAAAGGAGGGATGAGTTCAAATAAATGTTTCTGGTAATCAAAATTATGCCACAAATGCTGTATGTTGAGCTGAACTTGAATTCCCAGAAAATTCCTTTAATTTTTGGTTAGACTTTAAACATTTCACAGAAGAAGAAAAATAATCCAAAAGATTCTATATTTGCCTATTAATAAGTGGATAACTAATTAGTTTGATGTAGTAAAAATGGATTTTACAGCTTCAGAACAGAAATGCATTACAATTGATACAAGAGACTTAAAGAAAGTGTGTGAGAGAATGCGAAAGAGTGAGAGAATGCGAAAGAGAAAGAGAGAGAGAGAGAGAGAGAGAGAGAGAGAAACAGAGGGAGTGACCAGCTGGATTACCATGTAAATAGTTGTGAAGATAGGTAGAGTCTGGACGTGTGCCAGGACTCTACAAAGGGCTCCTAACATCTGTTTGACGGCACATTTCTGCTCTGTGTTTGAGAAAGAAAAACATTCTAGCTTGGAACGAGTCACTTTCTCATGATCATGCATAGACTGTCGCATCAAAAATGGTGTAGCATAATCACACATTGCTCTGGTTATTTTAAAGGACCATTCCAGTCATTCTATGAATATCGAACATTCTGTGAACTGAGGTGTTTATATGCCACGGAAAATGCAGACCTTGCAGTATGTCTATCCCATAATAACCTTGCAAAACATCATTGACATCATCATGAAACAATCAATCTCAAGAGTTTTTTTGGTGGTCACCAAAATCTGCCAATCAAAAGAACATCAACGTCAATGTCTGGTTGTAGTTAATTTGCCTAAATTTGTTTTGACATTAAAGGAAATGGGTCAAACCACAAGCTAAGAACAGAAAAATTTACTTACAAACCCAAATTCTCAAGCGGCCACGGTCGTAACGTTTAAAAAGACTCAAGAGGATAAAATAGCACAAGTGGTAACAGTGCTTGAGGGGCAGAAATATGGGGTGGTGATTTTTTCTCCCCCCAGCCTGTACCTGGAGCATATGAAACTAATTTGTATAACAAATGTTGGTTTTACACGGCATTCCTCAACCTCTGATGGTTCCTCAAGGCCTGGAGAGCCCCATTCGTTAGAGCTTAAGGCAAAGCAAACAAATTAATTAATACTATCTTTACCAGGTATGGCCAAGCCAAGCAAATGCTGTAACACAACACCATTACCTAAATTCGTATGCATCTGTCCATGTCTTCAGTCAGCTCTGGGACTTCTTGCCTCTCACCCTTGACTGAAGATTGAAGACCACCTGCATGAAAGAAGAGACCCAGCCTGTTATGTCTCACTGATGGAAAAAAATAACACAGAATCCAGCTCTGCAAACAGCTCGCTGCACGGATCATTTTTCTGCTCTGCTCAGGACACAGTAAAATAAGTAAAATAAGAACAGATGATATCATGCACAGGGATGAAATAATTTTTTGCAGAATTTCAGTGCTTTCGCTATATCTGTTTTAAACACAATATGAAAGGAACCCAATGTTGAGCATGTCACCAGCCCAGAGTTAAAGACTAGACCTTCCCAGACCCAGACCAATATTGGCTCCCTGAAACCCAGAGCAAAACTAGACACCTTGAGGCCCAGATCCAGATCCAGAGCAAGTCCACACCTTCCAAGACCCAGACCAAGACTAGAACCTCGAGACCTAGACTAAGACTAGACCATCAATATCTACAGTAGTTTAAGACCTAACCCCAAGACCCTGACTAATACCAGACCCCTTAAAGCACAGATCCAGACCAAGACCTAACTCCAAAACACAGACAAATAGCACATCTTCAAAGAGCCAGATTAAGACTAGGCCCTCAAAGACACATACTACTACCCATATTAAGACCTAGACCCATACCAGACCAAGACCAAGACTAGACCCTCAAGACCCAGGCCAAGACTATACCCATTGAGGCCCTGATCTAGACCAAGACCAAACTCCAATACTGAGACAAATACCACATTCTTTAAGGCCCTTTTTCCACCTGGTCTTAAGAAGCGTTTCGGGGGATCAGATCACACGTGGTCAGCCCTAAATACAGGTCTAAATGGGGTCTAAACTGTTTTACATTTACATTTATGCATTTGGCAGACGCTTATTACAATCCCCCCCGGAACAACCTGGAGTTAAGTGCCTTGCTCAAGGACACAATGGTGGTGGCTGTGGGGATCGAACCAGTGACCATCTGGTTAACAGTTATGTGCTTTAGCCCACTACACCACCACCACTTCCAGATCAAATCACAAATACCACATTCAAATGCGGTCAAAAACGCATGTGGCCACATCGCATTTGAGGTGTAAATGCTAATCCGTCCTGTATGTGTCCTGGCAGCAGTGAAATTCCACCCCTCACCTTTAAATAAACTGCTGCATTTATACAAGTTTAAACTTTGCCATTTATGAGCGGCTTTAAAAAGAAATAACCATCCAATCAGAAACATTTTTAAAAAGTGGATGCATACACAATCATGAGAGTTTCACGGATCTTATTTAGTGTGTCTGATATCAACACAGATGACAAGCACGAACAACTGAAGCTCCTTTAATACAGGTAATCCACAAAAATAATGGATAATTCTGCTTGAAATGTTGAGTTTGTGCTTAGATTAAATTTCAACCGCATCTGGGAGAAACATCAAGCTGAGTTTTTTTCACACTTTCTTTGTCTTAACTTACTTTGTTGCACTTTATTATTACGCAGTAACACACTGACACAGCGATTGATGTGTGTTGTCATGAAACAGAGACCCTCCACCCCCAAATACGAACACAAGTGGTCACAGGAGACGCATTTAAGTGACCAGGTGTAAACAGCGATGTGTCTCACCTGACCACATGTGATCGGATCACCCGAGACACAATGAAATACCAGGTGGAAATGGGGCCAATGACTCAGACCAAGACTATGCCTAGACTAATATCAGACCCTCTATTGAAGACCCAACCCAAGACCAACACCAGTATCAAACCATCTAAGACCCAAAACCAATACTTAAAAAACCCAGACCCAGACCAATACCAAACCAAGCCTAGACCCTCAAATCCCAGACCAAGACTATGCCCTCAAGAGCTAAACAAATCCCAAGATCCATACCAATTCTAAACCCTTTTAGGACCCAGGCCAAGACTATACCCATTGAGGCCCTGATCAAGATTAAGACCAAACCCCAATACTGAGACAAATACCACTTCCTTCAAGACCCAGACCAAGACTAGACGCTAAAGAACCCATAACAATACCCAAACCAAGACCTAGACCAATACCAGACCCTTGAAGACCGAAACCAAGACTAAGACAAGTAACAGAGCCTCTAAGATCCAAAACTACATCCTAACTCCAAGATCAAGACCAAGATAGACCCCTTGATGGCCAGATCCAGACCATGACCAAACCCTAAAACCCAGTCCAATGCCAAACCAGGATCAAGACAAGACCCACAAGATCCAGACCAAGACTATGCCCTCATGAGCTAGACCAAGACCAGTTCTAAACATTTTAGGACACAGACCAAGACTAGACCCCCTAAGACCCAAACCAAATCCAGATACTTTTAAACCCAGAAAGAGTAGACCCCATGTGGCCCAGGTCCAGAACAATACCTAACCCCAAGACCTAGACCAAGACTTGTTGATCATAGAAATAAGTTGTCCAATTTAATGAAGTGAAATAGAGAAATTGTTAAAATTATTCAAACATGCCAGCAGCCATATAACCCTGTAGTTCAAGACTGGTTGTCTACTGAAGCTTAGCAGGGCTGAGCCTGGTCAGTACCTGGATGGGAGACCTCCTGGGAAAACTAAGGTTGCTGCTGAAAGAGGTATTAGGGAGTCCAGCAGGGGGTGCCCACCCTGTGGACTGTGTAGGTCCTAATGCCCCAGTATAGTGATGGGGACAATATACTGTAAAAAGGCTCTGTCCTTCGGATGAGATGTTAAACCGAGGTCCTGACACCCATTGACTCGCAAATTCCTCCATTGGCCCTTATCAATCATGGCTTCCTAATAATCCCCATCCATGAATTGGCTCTATCACTCCACTCTCTCCTCTCCACCAATAGCTGGTGTGTGGTGAGTGTACTGGCGCACTATGGCTGCCGTTGCTTCATCCAGGTGGATGCTGCACACTGGTAGTGGTCGAGGAGAGTCTCCTGTTCACTATGTGTAGATCAGAAAAGTGCTATATAAATGTAACATTCATTCATTCATTCAAACACTAAGCCACTTTGTACAGTGACAAATAGCTTTAATTGAGAATTTGTAATGGTGAAGATACCATGCCGGCTTATGGTTGAGGTAATTATCACATTTTGTATGTTGGAAATAGACTGTGGTCTTTGTTGAGATCATAGGCTGAGAACCAGATCCAGACCAAGACTTTCAGTTTTCAAAACCCAAGACCAAGGCCATGTTTATGTGGTCTTAAGCAATCTTAAGACCAACACCACAAGATCAAGACTCTGCACCAGCTGGCAACCCAGCGACAGGAAATAGCAGTCAAGCCCATTCTAAAGGCAGATTTATACTTCTGTGTCAAACCTTCGGCATAAGCTACGACATGCTCTTCTTCAAAAATGTAACTGCACAGCGATGCGGAAGACAACAGCTGTGATTGGTCCGCTGTGTTACCAGAGACCACCCACAGCATGATGCTATCTGTGTTAGCGTCACATTTTCTCAAAAATAATTTTATGCATCTATAGCCACTTATCAGTGATCATTTCACATTGTGTTTGGACCCGTTTCGTTTTTTTGCTGTTTTTATATTCTGTTTTATATGAACAAGAGAAAACGCGACAAAAGTCACATCTGTTTACATCTAATAATAAATACTCCTTATATATCAGGTATATGAGTGAAATAATATTTGTCAAATTGCTACTCAGGAACGTTCCGATCTGTATGAAGTTTTGACCATATGTTTGGTGAAAATAATCATATTTCAAGTATTCCAGCTTGCAGGGAATATGGCTAAAACTTGTTGAATTAGTTGTAATATATGCAAATTGAAAATACATGCAATTGATTTCTATAAAATGTGTCATACAGATCGAAAAAGTAAAATAACCTGGTTTATTTTTATGCAACCTGAAGAGAGCAAAAACTGTTCAAGGCTCAAGCATGGTTAACTGGTGAAATGTTTTGACATATTGGAGAGCAAGTGAGGTGCTGTAGCATGAGCTGTGATCTTGAGGTCACTATCTGCACTGTCTTCTGAGCATATGGGAACATTTTCAACGCTTACTCGAAGTCATAAATCAACCATGTCAACTTTAAAATACAGCTGACCAGCAAAAAATGAACCTATAGATTTAAAAAACAAAAAAGTGAGTAACTTTTTTAAAGGAAAATTTTCACTTAACACCAAGTGGGTTTAGTTCTCATGACTGTTTACTGTCCTGCCTACTTTTAATAAGCAATCTATTGGGTGCAAAATCATGTCATGCATGTCATATTAACTATGCAAATGTACAATTAAATGAGATGCTACTTAATACTTTATAAAACCGAAGCTATAAAAAGGTCAAAATAACCATTTCTCATTCTGTTTTTCTTTTCAGTTAGCTTACAAGCTAACTGATTAGCCTACTAGCAAAGTATGCAGCTAGATGATTCAAACTTCATAGATTCAATCTCATCATAGTGCTAATTGATTAGCCTGCTAGCCTAGCATATACCTTATGCAAGATACTACATTAACACTATTTATTTATACTATTTATTATTTTTAGGTATCATGGTTACACAAGGACAACCGGAAAAGCTGGTTTGATGGTCTAGATCGAGATAAGTATATACAGTATCTCACAAAAGTGAGTACACCCCTCACATTTTTGCCATGAGGTGCCATGTTGAACTACCAGTGACCAGTATGAGGGAGTGTGAGAGCGATGACACCAAATTTAACACACCTGCTCCCCATTCACACCTGAGATCTTGTAACACTAATGAGTCACATGACACCGGGGAGGGAAAATGGCTAATTGGGCCCAATTTGGACATTTTCACTTAGGGGTGTACTCACTTTTGTTGCCAGCGGTTTAGACATTAATGGTTGTGTGTTGAGTTATTTTGAGGGGACAGCAAATGTACACTGTTATACAAGCTGTACACTCACTACTTTACATTGTAGCAAAGTGTCATTTCTTTAGTGTTGTCACAGGAAAAGATATAATCAAATATTTACAAAAATGTGAGGGGTGTACTCACTTTTGTTGGATACTGTATATTTTGAACAGGGCTGAAACGTTTAATCAATGACGTTATCGACAACGTCGACAATAAACAATTGTCATATAACGTAACATGAGATCATATGTAACTGTAGTGATGACATACAAGAGGCTATCTCTTGGGGTCTAATGGGGATAGGATGCTGTAGGGGACTAAATTGAAAGTTATCATCCCTATGCCCTACTCAAAGGGCAGACACTTTGAAGTGGGTACTCTGAAGGGAGTATAGCATTTTTGTATGAATGTACTCTATGCTAACAGTCTTGTGGAAGGGCCCTTTGTAAAAAGATTCATTTTCTTACTTTTGTTTGGAAAGACCCTTCAAATGGCATCCCCTTCCAAGGGCTCAAAAATGCTGTTTGGAAATCGCCCAGTCTTGCACGGCAGACTGTGGACCACCTCCAATCAGCAGGCCCCACTGGCTTGAAGTTGAACTGGGGGTCTCTCACTGCAGTTAAGCAAGACAGGTTAATTCACTTTCATGTTGATCACAGGCGAAATGTTTGTTTTACATTAGACTGGCACCATTTGTGACATCATAACTGACTGTTCTTGGATGAGCTAATGCCTACACTTCAAAAGACATTCTGTTACGCATTTGGAGGTCTGGGTATATAGACCTTACAAAATATCGGCAGCTGAGTGTAAATCAGCGAGATGTATAAACATAGTGATATACTCCAGGAGTACATGCTCCATTCAAATTAGGCACATGGATATCACATGTTGGCATGTATTGCAGATACTTGTTCATTTCTCAAGTGTCACTTATATAAGCGTTTCTATAAATGTTCATGTCCAGAGCACTTAACAGAACACATATATAAGAGAAACATGCTGCATATACAGTATGTCAATACTTTTTACTTCTGGTTTATACATTTTGCATCGAGGTCTATTTGAATCTAGATACTTTAATCTAAAAGGCATTTTAAACCATAGGAATCAAGATGACACTTAGGTCTGTGCCTGTTAAAGAAATAGTGTAAAGAAATCTAAATCAGCTCTTTAGTCAAGTAATGGGGGGCTTTTATAAAGTTATAAGCTTCACGTTTCTGCCTTTAAACCCTCCAAAAATTGGGTGCGTTGGACACATCAGACATATGCTTTACAGATGCAACCCTGCCGTGATTTGTGAGGTACACGTGGTTTGCTGGGCGCCTCTGACTGCGCTAAGCAGGCATCATTTCATCTACAGAAGAATCCATATGAAGTTTGTGGTCATTTGATGTATTTCTCCTTCGTATTTCATATGACGCATGCATTTCACATTTTATGAAATTCCATCTGCATGCATTCCCTACTGCTCAACTTTAATCAAATAAGTCATCAACCTGTTCTTTGCTCCTTTAATTCCAACAGTATATATCCAACAGCTGTCTAGATTTGAGGGAGGAAACACCTGCTTACACAGAGGAGGTGGAGAAAATGCTTCCATGAAAACTTCAGACTGAGGCTGCATCTCAATACCTAGTGAGTTGCCTACCAAGACAGCATTTTGGGGAATCGCAGGCATGTACAGCATTTTTGCATATCATAGACACGTTAGCCGATTCTAAATGTGCCACTGATGCCCAAATATTGTCATATTTGAAGGCAGCTCACTCGATTTGAAGCCATTCACATGGTTTTACACATAGGACGTGCCTATGATGGCCAAATTTGTTGCACATACCTGTCATGCCCAAAATTGTTCACTATGTTACAAGTTGCTGCACATTCCTATGTGGCCCAAAATTGTTGAATACACCTGTGATGTTTAAAATGCTGTATACACCTGAGAAACACCAATGATGCCCAAAAATGCTGTTTAGGTAGAAATTTCACTTGGTTCTTCTGAGGTTGCTGCACATATCAATGATGCCCAAAAATGCTGTCTAGGTAGGCAGCTAATTAGGTTTTGAAGTTGTTGCATGCATCTACAATACTCAAAAATACTGCATACACTTCTGATGCCAAAAAACGCACATCCATATGACAATACAATGCTTCCCGCACCAATGATGCCCAAAAATGCTGTCAAGGTAGGCAATTCACTTGGTTTTAAGATTGCTGCATGCACCAACGATGCCCAAACATGCTGTCTAAGTAGGCAGCTCATTACATTTTGCAGTATTAATGCCCAAAATACTGCATCCAAAAAGCTGCGTGTGCTGAGATCCCCAAAACTCCTGTCTAGGTCGGCAGTTCACTTGGTTTTAAGGTTGCTGCACACAGCAGTGATGCGCAAACATGCTGTCTAAGTAGGCAGCTCATTACATTTTGAAGTTGTTGCATGCACCTATAATGCCCAAAATACTGCTTCCACCTGTGAGACACCAAAAGAGCCATGTTTGTATAAAGATCCCCAAAAATGCTGTCCAGGTAGGCAGTTCACTTGGTTTCAAAGTTATTGCACGCATCTATAATACCAAAAGTACTTCATCCACTTGGATGCCCAAAGAGGCACACGCCAATGATGCCTAAAAGTGCTGTCTTTGTTAGGCAGATCAGTTGTTTTGAGGTTGCTGCACGTGCTAATATTGCCCCAAAATGCTGTTGGCGGTTCTCTTGGTTTTTAGGTTGCTGAATGCGCGTCTATGATGCCCAAAACTGCTGCACATGCCCAAGATGCCCAAAAAGTGCTAAGTAGGCAGCTCATTAGGTTTTGAGACACAGTCAGAAACTCCTCCAGTGACTTGTTACGCACTATGGGTATACAGTGAGAGACACTGTGATCTACAATCAGACTATAGTTACCCAGCTCGTGGTGTCCTTCGATTAGAGGAACAAATCCGCATACAGACAGAGAGACAGACAGACAGTCTGAGAAACTTTATGAACAGTGTTGGTTTTATCACACTTTTTCATCGATTTGCGCTGTTTGGACATTAGCGCGGCGTGAGCGTTACTTTACGCACACACAGATCAGTCGCGCGCAGTGCTCCAGTGTTTCATCAGTGATGAAAGTTTGAGGGAAAACTCCCCATTGCCATGCTGAAGGTGCAGGGATGTCATCCAGGCGTGGCTCGGGGAGGATATGGATGTCTATATAAATGACTCGGTACACATTGAATCACAGATGAAATGAGCGTCTCTCTCCTGTCCGGTCTCTGAGCACACAAGTTTTTCTCGTTATGGCAGAGGTGACTGGATTTCTCGGGACCATCGATCTGGATTTGCAGGCGTTTCCAGCGCTGGGGAATGTGCCTCTGTCGGACGGTCTGAATGAGAGATTGGGTCTGATTGAGGGCAGACTGCAGCGCGGATCGCTCACGGATTTTGGCCACCTGAAGGGCATCCTGCGCAGGAGACAGCTCTACTGCCGCACCGGCTTCCAGCTGGAGATATTTCCCAACGGGACGGTACACGGGACGAGACAAGACCACAGCAGATTCGGTGAGACAGCAGTTTTGGGTCACTGTACGATATGACCTCTCACACATACCAAACAATGTCTTGTAGTGTTAATAAACTGCTTTGGCATCTCAGTCGCAATTAATTCATATTAATGTGTGTTGGGATGACAGAAATCTGATATACATATACATATAACATTATGAAACCATATATTTTATATACAGCTCTGGGAAAAGAAATAAGAGACCATTCAGTTTTCTCAGGATTTACTATTTATAGGTATGTGTTTGGGTAAAAATGACATTTTTGTTTTATTCTATAAAGTGCTGATGATATTTCTCCCAAATTTCTACTAAAAATATGGACATTTAGAGCATTTATTTGCACAAAATGATAACTGGTCAAAATAGCAAATGAGATACAGTGTTTTCAGACCTCGAATAATGCAAAGACAAGTTCATATTCATTTATAAACAACATAATACTATCGTTTTAACGTCAGAAGTCTTCAGAAATCAATATTTGGTGGAATAACGCTGATTTTCAATCACAGCTTTCATGCATGTTGGCATGCTCTCCACCAGTCTTTCACATTGCTGTTGGGTGACTTTATGCCTCTCCTGCTGCAATAATTCAAGCAGCTCGGCTTCGTTTGGTGGCTTGTGGCCATCCATCTTCCTCTTGATCACATGCCAGAGGTTTTCAATGGGGTTCGGGTCTGGAGATTGGGCTGGCCGTGACAGGGACTTGATTGACCTGGCTGAGCGGCATGGAGCATTGTCCTGCTGGAAAAACCAATCCTCAGAGTTAGGGAACATTGTCAGAGCAGAAGGAATCAAGCTCTTCCAGGATAACCTCGTATGTGGCTTTATTCATGCATCATTCACAAAGACGAATCTGCCTGATTCCAGCCTTGCTCAAGCACTTCCAGATCATCACAGATTCTCCATCTGGTCGTCCAATCAGACCTGGAGAGGTCTACAAGCCACAGTGCTTAGCACCCACTGTGAAACTTGGTGGAGGATCGATGGCGATCTGGGGGTGCCGAACAAGGTTGGGGATAAGCCAAAAAACATCCCCATGATGAAAGACAAAGAAACATACACTTAAAAATAAAGATGTGTTCAGAAAAATAGCCTACGGTATAATGACACAGTAAAAGCTGACGTGAGATACTCAATTTTATTTGCACCTGTGATGGCCAAAAATGCTTCATGTGTCTATATGAGTCGCTGAGCATTGACCATCTGTCAATCAATCAATCAATCTGCTGTCTGGCAGTGTGTGTTTGTGTGTTGCACGCAGAACCGTATGGGAATGTGTAATAGAAGTTAGTCATAAGAAGTCATAGAAGTTATGAACAAATGTATTCAAATGCTTCATTTGACAGTTTCGGTTGTCATCGCTTTTCTTTCATATTGCAGTTGCATGCAAGTGCAAGACATGACTTGTGTGCATAACTTGGGCAGAACTCATGGGTGATTATCGCACAAGAATGCAGATCTGAATGAGTGGGGCACAACAAACTTTCTTCACAATATTGACAATTTTATGTTGTCCTAAAATTGGGGCCCATGCGCTACGTACGAACTAGAAGTATTTGGACACTTTGTGGTTGCCCAATGTTAGTGGAACGTAGTTAATGCGCTGAACTACACCCGTGGGACTTCATACAGCCACTAAAAATCATCTTGAAACCAGTTGTCGAAAAGTCATGCCAAAACGGCTCAGAAAAGTGAAGGTAGTTCTGAGAAAAAGCTCTTGCCGCTTTTGTTTGGAGATGCCACTTGCTTTGATATTTTATCGTCCAATGTGATGACATTCAGACATTTTTAGTGTAACTTAAGTGTCCAAAGTGTGGTTTTTGTGGCAATAGTAACAGATCTCTCAGTCTCACACTTGAGTTGCCCTCGGCAGGGTCACAGGTGCTCCTCCGCAGCAGAAAGAAAGCTCACAGCGTGAGGCTTGTGTTCAAAGGACCCCGACCGATGCAGGCACAGACACTACTAATTACAGCGCTAATAAATCAGTCAAGGAGTTCTTGGTATTACAATGATAAACAAATGATAGCAGAGCCCAGACATGAGCATTTTTTGCATGGCTCTGATCCGTAATCATTGTGCAGGTGCAGCCCTTGCTTTGGAGACAGGAATAGCTCTAAATTAAAGCATGACCACTGTGGAATCCAGCGGTAATGCTTGTTTTTAGGCCGAGACAAGCTGCTTTACTGGATTGGGTGGTCTGCGGTCATGTTTCTGGCATCCTCAAGGCAAATGCGAGGCGTTTGTCGGTAATGTTGCGAGTTGGCAGTGTCTTTGATTAAACGCATATGAAACATGCTTCTGCTTAACTGCATCTGAGAGATTGCAGTGTTGTCGTTTGGCATTCAGATCACAACATACTCGGTCCAGGTGGTGGTTGAAGACCACAAAGGTGTAGTTTTTTTGCCTTAGTCTTTAATCAAAAGCGCGTGGACAGCTGGTTTCGGCCAAGATCGGGGTCATGTACACTGAATATTGACACAAATGCATTGTGATGCAGATACCTTAAAGGGACAATTCACCCATAAATGAAAACCATCTTCATTTACTCTCCATCATGGTATTTCAAACACGTATGAGTTTCTTTCCTCCATGGAATGAATAACAGCCTTAGTCACCATCCACTTTGACTGTACAGATGAAAAGATGCTAAGAAAGTGAATGGTGACTAAGACCAACATTCTGCCTAAAATCTTCTATTGTTTTCCACGGAGGAAATAAAGTCATACAGGTTAGGAACAACATGAGGGTGAGTAAGTGCTCACAAAATTTTAATACTTTTGGGTAAACTAGCCCTTTACACATTATTCAAATAAAATATATGTCCACAGTCAGCAAATGTCACGCAAATAGGTTTAGTCTATGCACACATTTTCTGAGATTGTTTACGTCTACGTTGTGCCGTCTTATGAACACATTGAATAATGTCTTCAAGTCTTCACTTAAATTTCCTGTACTTTTAGGTTATTTATAAGTTGTGCCTCAATTTTATAACTAGTATATTACTTTTATGAAAATATACAACCTAGTCTTGCTCAAAACACACCAGAAATGTGATGATCATAACTAAAAACACAGTTTAAAGGGCTAGTTCACTCAAAACTGAAAATTCTGTCATCATTTACTCACCCTCATGTCATTCCAAACTCATATGACTTTATGTGGAACACAAAAAGAGATGTTTAAATGAATATCAATGAATAGTGCCATACGGTAAAGTGTAAAGGACCCAAAAGTATCATAAAAGTAGTCCACGTGATATTTTCATGGTCAATCTCCACTTTCACTTTCACTTCCTTTGTTTTTGGCTATTCGCATTATTTGTGCATATCACCACCTACTGGGCAAAGAGCAGAATTGATAGTAAAAAAGGACTTCGATATTGATCTGTTTCTCACCCACACATATCATATTGCTTCAGAAGGCATGGATTAAACCACTCCGGAGTCTTATGAATTTCTTTTATGCTGCCTTTATGTGCTTTTGAAGCTTCAAAGTTTTAGTACCCATTGACTTGCATTGTATAGACCTACAGATCTGAGATATATATATAAGTAATGGAAAATTGGAAAGTTGCACATGAGAAAAATACAAATGTTAAGGCTAAGGCTGGTTCACTTTACCAGTAGCCGTGGCTGACCAATATGGGTTTTCTAATGGTTGATGCCGATATCCAGAGAGCAGAATGGCCGATATAAATGCTGATAAACAAAATACAGTTTAACAACAGCAGATCAGATGTACACAACATTTCTAAAGTGAAACAAACACTTATTTTATGCAATATTTACTCAAATTTGCACAAATTGAAAAGAAAAAGTCAAAGTTCGGAACGGCATACTACCATACTACTCTTACTAGTTCGGCCATAGACAGATATGGCAGAAATATTAAGGGTAGTATGGGCAAGTATGCCATTTCGAACCCAGCCAAAATCTTCAAATATATTTGTCGATTTTGGAACTGACACAAAGGAAACATAATATGTTGCGTTATGGATTCTGGTGTCCCAAAAATGCCCTTTAAGTAGCTTATTCATCAAGTGACCAACCATCTTCAGCTGCTAAGTATTTGCCAGCATCCGCTCGAGCAAGAAACATTGTACCTAAGAGTCAGTGATATTTAAATGGACTGCTGGCTACATCTCCCTGACACTCATATACTCAGTTGATGCACAGCTGTGCTGCAGTTGTAAAGGTGTCTGTACAATGTCTGACACGTGTTATTCTCTGGCAGGTATTCTGGAGTTTATCAGTCTGGCCGTCGGGCTGGTGAGCATACGAGGCGTGGATGCGGGCCTCTATCTGGGGATGAACGAGAAAGGTGAACTCTATGGGTCGGTAAGTCAAGCCTCTGTTGCGCTCGCACACACTCCAAACACACTGCACCAATACACGGTTCTGCTCTGTGAAGCCAATAGGAATGTAGTCGGTGCTGAAATGGGGAGTGGACAGCAACCCATCCACCAGCCCATAGTCTGTTTCCCATATGATGCAGATGTACAACATTAAACCAGACAAAACAAGCCATGTTTCCACTGCCGCGAGCCCTGACCTCTGATCAGCGGGGTCTGATCGCAGCCCTGTCCGTCTGGCTCACCTTGTGTGTGTATGTACATTTTCACACAAGAACGACCCCTAAGCAAGAGCGTTCAATCTCAGCGAAGAAAAATGGCCTCTTCATTTCGCTCCATACTTATAATATTTACATATTTTCCAGGGACACATGAAGCGTGTACAATATACACACTCACATATCGTGGATATACGAGCTGAGAGAGAGAGCGCCTGGCTTTGTGCATATCTCCGTGCAGTCGCGTGAGGACCGAGCTGGAGGGTGCAAATTGTAAGCAAGAGACCTGGAGATAAAAGTGTGCTGCAGAATTTAACTTACTTTTTGTATTCTAGCAGAGAACCATATATAGGAAAATGCGGCTGGCCTCCCCCTCCGCAGACTTCGCCATGCTTGTGGGAAAAACATGCTATCAGATTTCGGCAGACAATAAGCGTGGGCCCCAGCGAGTTTCTGTGGATCTTGAGTTAAAACAAACCTATTTAAAGCAAGAAGAGAGATGACTTCACGTGTAACGCGATAGCATCCTATTAAAATCAAGACTGTAAGCGCTGGTCAGCGCGCACCCTTACTACAAATCACCTGGAGGTTCAGGCCTGGGTTCAACACGCACATTTGAATGCATTTCTGTTGCGTAAAATTCAGGGAAACAGTAACCATTCAACCAAAAAAGAAAATGATGCCATCATTTACTCACACTCATTACGTTCCAAACAAGTATGGCTTACTACTTTCTTGCATAGAACAAAAAAGGAGAAAGGTTAGATGGTCTCAGTCACCATTTACTTGGTGCAAAAATCTCCTTTAGTGTTCAACGGAAGAAGAAAAAAAGTTATACATGTTTTGAATGGCATGAGGGTGAGAAAGTGAAAATCAAGGAAACTATCCATTTAAAGGAGCGTTATAGGGTTCATTAAAGTTGAGCTGAATCAACATAATGTTAATTGCCACAGAAAATATTTTCGACTAATTCCTCGTTAATTAAAAAGAGCAGAAATTGTGGTTACAGTGAGGCACTTACAATGGAAGTGAATGGGGCCAGTCTATAAACATTCAAATAATTACAGTTTCAAAAGTAAAGCTACAAGATGTAAACAATATATATTAGTGTAATAAAATAACTTACTAACCTTTGGCTCCCTGCGTAGGGCACCAACCCCCTAGGAAGGCACCAATACATTTTGAGAAAAACAGTAAGTGCTATACATAAAGCATGTTAGCGAAATTAAATAATTGGCTTTTATAGAGTGGCATAGACAGAAAATAACTTTTAGGTGTGCCACACTAAAAATGGGTGGGCAAATATACATTTTTAAATTACATTTCTGGAGGAGCTGATTGACAGCGATGGAGCCAAGTAGGTCACATTGTCATTTATTTATTCATTCTCAGTTTCACAAAATTGATTCGATTGAGAACCGAATTATTATATATTTTTTAAATTTTCAGCTTATTTTTGTACAATATATACACTCAAACGCCACTTTATTAGGTTCACCTGTACATCTACTTATTCATGCGATTATCTAATCAGCCAATCATGTGGCAGCTGTGTAATGTATAAAATCATGCAGATACGGGTCAGGAGCTTCAGTTAAGGTTCACATCATCCATCAGAATGGGGAAAAATCTCATTGAGTTGGAGCGTGGCATGATTGTTGGTCTCTAGAGTGTAAAGAGAATGACGTGAAAATATAAAAACATCCGGTGAGGGGCAGTTCTGTGAACGAAAACACTTTTTTATTACAGAGGTCAATGGAGAACGTCCAGACTGGTTCGTGATGGCTACAGTAACTCAGATAACCACTCTGTACAGTTGTGGTGAGCAGAACAGCGTCTCAGAACTCACAACATGTCGAACCTTGAGATGAATGAGCTACAACAGCAGAAGACCACGTTGGGTTCCTCTTATTTCAGCCAAGAACAGAAATCTGAGGCTGCAGTGGGCCAACCATCTGTGTACCTCAGCAGAAATCCAGATTTATCAGACCAGGCAATATTTTCCAATCAGCTACTGTCCAGCCTCAATGTTCGGCAATGTGTTGTGTGTTCAGAAATGCTTTTCTCCATAGCACTGTTGTAACATGTTTATTTGGGTTACTGGCACCTTCCTGTCAGTGGACCCGTCTGGCCATTCTCCTCTGACCTCTGTCATTAACAAGCCATTTTCACCAACAGAACTGCCACTCGCTGGATGTTTTTTGTTTTTCACACCATTCTCTTTACACTCTAGAGACTGGTGTGTGTGTGTGTGTGTGTGTGTGTGTGTGTGTGTGTGTGTGTGTGTGTGTGTGTGTGTGTGTGTGTGTGTGTGTGTGTGTGTGTGTGTGTGTGTGTGTGTGTGTGTGTGTGTGTGTGTGTGTGTGTGTGTGTGTGTGTGTGTGTGTGTGTGTGTGTTCGTTCCCAGGAGATCAGCAGTTACAGAAATACTCAAACCAGCCCATCTGTTACCAACAATCATGCCACGGTTCAAATCTCGGAGATCACATTTTTCCCCATTCTGATGGTTGATGTGAATATTAACTGAAGCTCCTGTCCCGTATCTGAATGGTTTTTATACATTACACAGCTGCTACACGATTGGCTGATTAGATAATCGCATGAATAAGTAGACGTACAGGTGTACCTAATAAAGCAGCCGGTGAGTGTATACAGTTGATTTGAAGTTAAAGAATGATCTGTAATAGTGTGGGTGGGCCCAGGCCCATCTGTGGCTACCCCCTTGCTTTAATATTGACATTTTTCTAAAACCAATTGCTTAAAACATTCCAAAAGTATTTTGTATTAAATTTAGTTCAGTTTTTCTTATTTTCACTATTATATGTTTGTATATAAACCTAAATAGAAACATTTTCAATTACATGCATATGTGCATGTATAGCGCTTTCACTATATTGTTCCATAGCAGATTTTCTGAGAATATGGCGCAGTGAGCAAGCAAACGACAGGTAAAGGTTCAATCATACACACACACACACAGTACTGTGTAAAAGTTTTAGGCACTTGTGAATAACTTTCAATGAGAGGATTTCTTAAAACAATAATGACATAAATAGTTTTCATTAATCAATTAACGTCATACAAAGTACAGAAAAAACCTAAATCAATATTTGGCGTGAACACCTTTGCCTTCAAAACAGCACCAGTTCTCCTACTTACACCTGGACACTTCTTGGTTGTTGGCAGATGGGATGTCCCAAGCTTCTTGGAGAATTCTCCACAGTTCTTCTGTCTATTTCGGCTGTCTCAATTGCTTCTGTCTCTTTATGTAATCTCAGACTGACTCGATGTTCAGTGGGGGGATCTGTGAGGGCCATGACATCTGTTGCAGGGCTCCCTGTTCTTTTATTCTATACTATTTGCAAAAGTATGTTTGAGTATAAAATGTATATTTCCTACTGACACACTAAAGTAGCAGATATCAATCTTAAGACATTAACCATCTTAAGACAAATGTTTGTGAAACATCTTATGTGCCTAAGACTTTTGCACACTAATGTGTGTATTTATAACATGTAAAGCTCGGGTTGACCCGCCCGAGGGCCTGTGAGAAGAAAAAAAAAAAAGTGGTATCTTGACTGTGCTGGGGCTTGAACCCCCAACCTTTTGTTCAGTAACCCAGAGCCTTAACTGTTGAGCCACCACTGGCTTAGATATAGACATTATGACCAAAACTTCACTGCTTTGAAATTTGCAGACAAATCAGAAGTGGTCTGTTTTAATTATATATATATTTATATAAACAATTTTGCGCTGAACATGTTATTGCAGTCAGTAAAACATCAGGGTCATCAAATAGCCATGTGCCATATGTTGTTGGAAAGCTCTCAAAGTGTAGAATACAACCAGCCCATTTGTTTTACTCAAGACAAAAATATAGCAAGTAATAATAGCAAAGTACATGTCTTTGACAGTTATGTTGGTGCTGCTTATATGCCACGTTTTCGCTTGTAAATTAACCTCCAAACTTGACACAAACCTATTAACAGAGATTTTTTTCACAGTATTCTCATGATTTCCAGCCAGTCTTTAGAAAGCAGAATAAACCAGTACCAATGCCAAATTCGGTAATATCTGTAATTAGGATGAGTTGAAAATCATTTTTGTGGTAATCAACATTGTGCTACATATGCCGTCTATTGAGCTTAACTTGTAATGCATCCAGAACCTTCCTAAAAGGTATTATGTGCAAAGTCACACTGCACTACTTTACATCAAGGCCATAGAAACTATTAGTTCATGGACAGATAGGCCCCTGGGTAGATACTTCAAATGTTTGAGTCAACAGATGAGCTCAAATCTTTCAGTGATTGCTAGATATAATTAAACAGACATACATTAATTTATTTGCACCTTTAGTATTTTTCCTGGCTTATTTTTGGTAAAAACTCTGAGCCAACTGTTTAAAACATTAGTTAACAGAACTTTCAAGGCTAACTTTATTTTAAACACTCATTTTAAATGTACTGCCTTGACCTCAAGACTTGAGCCTGGCCCATAGCACGACTGTTTTTTGGCAGGAAACATGATGTAGCCCCAGTGTCCTCCATTGTTCTCAGCGGTGTAGTCAGCCAGCGAAAGTTCACCTGCTTAACCCGAAGCCATTGCTCATGGAGTTCTGTCAGCGCTGTAGTAGTAGCAGCCCACACAGTGTCTCTCAGGCTGCTGTGTTTGTGTGAGATGGCCTCGTTGCATCATGGGGGAAGCAGACAAAAAAGGTTTTAAAGACAGATTTAAAGAATGATTTTGGGTGTAAACTGCAACGCTTGCCTGTAATGACTTTCCCTTCTCTGGTGCAGTGAGCACCTGCTGTCTGGCCCGAGATAGTTTCCACTCTACTCATTTTGCAGCGGTGACAAGGGTAAACTGTGCGCTGTGAGAACGAAACAGCAACACATCTTCACACCCATATGCTTTCCAATGCATCTGGAGCTCTGTAAATGGGAGGCGCATGCTAGCACTGAAACATGCAGTCACACGCTTACACAAGCTGGGTGCTCGGATACATAAAGCATGGATTATCGACTGAAGACATCACACCACAGGATGTTTGGCTTAGGATGTTTCTGATTGGGTTAGGGCAGGAACAGAGTCACACTTTGATTTATCATCTTGGACCTTTAATGGTTTGTCTTGGTGAGGGAGTTTATTGTGGCAGGATACAAGAGGTTTCCAGTTTCGCTATTGTAATTAAAAATAATAACGCAGTGCACATTAAAATCTCCAAATCAGAAGCTGCATCTAAAATGGCATAAACCTGTACTTTTCTACACCGTTCTCTAGTGTACTGCCGCATTCACATCCTGTTGGAGTAACGGGCGGACAATTCAGAGCTTCTAATTGGAGCGTTCTTGGACTGAGAAATTACTTGTTTCATTGGCGACATTCATAACGCCAACGCCTTATGTGCCTTTGTTGTTTATGACAGCAACACTTTTAATTACTACATGAATTCATCTCTACATGCTCAAGAACAAAGAAAGTGCTCTAGGTAACACTTGCTATTATATAGAGGCTGCAGCCACATTGTTTCCATTTACATGGTGTCACAACTGTCAAGTCGGAGGTTTCGTGATAATTACAAGTTGTAAACTCTGAATTAGAGTTCTGCGAACACGAGTCTTTTAATTACGGTAATTCCGACATGATGTAAAAGCACCATTAGTAGCGCTATTAGTGTGTTCACACTGAATGCGTGAAAAGAAGACTACTACGAGTATACAGATGACAAGACAATTGTAATTAATGGAGAAATTGGGGCAAATAGCACCTTGCAAATGTGCACAGTGAATAGCACATAACTGGGACACAGTTAGAATATAAATTTAAACAACAGTGAGGCACTTACAATGGAAGTGAATGGGGCTGATTTTGAATGGTTTCAGGCAGATATTTGAGGCTTATATTTTTTATAATTAATTATTTGTTAAAGCGTGTGTATAGTGTGAGCTGCTAAACTGTTTAAAATCAGCATTTTGCAGGATTACAGGGTTTATGGGCATTACTTCATTATGGCAATGAACATACATATTGTTTACATCTTGAGGCTATACTTTTAAAACTGTATTTTAACGTTTTCAAAAGGTAATAATTTTTTTGTTGCATAATCATCATTATGCCACAAATGCTTCCGATTGAGCTTAACGTGTACTGAACCTGGAGTACTGCTTTAATGGTGTATGTGGCTACTAGAGAAACTTTTTTGAAGTCTGCACGTTCTAAATGTGAGCTGAACACCATCATCACACCACGCTGTTTAAATATGTACGTTATCTGCGATAAGCCTTGAACTGAGGTTGGCTAACATTTTAAGCTAATGGCAACACGTGCATGTTAATGGCAATCTGTATGCTAAAAAACAAAATTTTGTGCAGAGTAGCATTTTAAAATGTATCACTGCAATTCATAACACAACGCAAGTATGCGTTGCATTCTCAACGTTGCCACAAGGGGTGTTATAGCAGACCTTAGTGCGAACTGTCCGCTACAGTGAGTTTTCCCTTTCACGTCAACTATACTGAAAAAATGCATTGAATTTACATGATTTAATCATGTACATCGGTTTCACATAAATCAATTAAGTTGCATCAACATATCTTTTCCTCTTGGTTTAGCTAATTAATTATTTGTCAGGAAACATCTTTTGTTCAAGTCATTTCTACACTGAAAATGAGTTATTTTTATATTACCTATTGTCACAAATATTTTTGTCACATTTATGCTGAAAGGTTATGCTTGTTTGCTAGCTTTTTGCTAGCAATGGAATACATTAACATGCTAATGCTAAATAGTAATTGCTCCTAGAGTAAAGCAACGTCCAGCATTTTGTTGTGTGCCCGTCCTCAACACAAGCAAAAGCTCCACTCTTCAGCACAATGGTAACTCGGCATAACAGAATCGGTTCTAAATCCCCAAAAATAAACAATATTAATTCTCTCATCTCATTTGTTGTGTAGATCACAAATAATATGATTCAGTAAATCAGCCACCTTTCTTTTTTTGTTGTGGACTGTAAAGGCACAGAAACAGTTAGATAATATAGCTGAGCAAGTTAGGTTAAGTCTATATATTTAGAGCAACTTACCTGAATCATAAATCCATGGCACAACCCTTTAAAAAGGTAACTATATTACAGTAATGCAATAAGTTGTGTGTTCAACCGGGCTGTGTGTTGGCAAAGCACTCGCATCGGTGTACGAGTAATTTCATAAAGTACGTTTCTTTTGAGATGATACTACACTTTGTACTCTATGAAAATTTGTACTCTAGATGGCTGAGTGCATAGTGTATAGTGCAAGTGTATGGTGCAAGCGCATGGTGTTTAGTGCATAGTGCATGTGCACATTGTATAGTGCAAGTGCACAGTGTATAGTGCATAGTGCAAGTGCACAGTGCATAGTGTATAGTGCATAGTGTATAGTGCAAGTGCACAGCGTATAGTGCACAGCGAATAGTGCAAGTTCACAGTGTATAGTGCAAGTGCACAGTGTATAGTACAAGTGCAGTGTATAGTGCAAGTGCAGTGTATAGTGCACAGTGTATAGTGCACATTGTATAGTGCAAGTGCACAGTGTATAGTGCACAGTGTATAGTGCAAGCGCATAGTGTATAGTGCACAGTGTATAGTGCAAGCGCATAGTGTATAGTGCAAGCGCACAGTGTATAGTGCATAGTGTATAGTGCAAGCGCACAGTGTATAGTGTATAGTGCATAGTGTATAGTGCAAGCGCACAGTGTATAGTGCATAGTGCAAGCGCACAGTGTATAGTGCATAGTGCAAGCGCAAAGTGTATAGTGCATAGAGTATAGTGCAAGCGCACAGTGTATAGTGTATAGTGCAAGCGCACAGTGTATAGTGCAAGCACAGTGCATAGTGTATAGTGCAAGCGCACAGTGTATAGTGCAAGCGCACAGTGTATAGTGCAAGCGCACAGTGTATAGTGCATAGTGCAAGCGCACAGTGTATAGTGCATAGTGCAAGCGCACAGTGTATAGTGTATAGTGCAAGCGCACAGTGTATAGTGTATAGTGCAAGCGCACAGTGTATAGTGCATAGTGTATAGTGCAAGCACAGTGTATAGTGTACAGTGTGTAGTGCACAGTGTATAGTGCAAGCGCACAGTGTATAGTGCAAGCGCACAGTGTATAGTGTACAGTGTATAGTGCAAGTGCACAGTGTATAGTGCACAGTGTATAGTGCACAGTGCATGGTGTATAGTTTGAGCCAGTTAGAATCTACATCTAAACAATGTTCTCTTTCTGGTTCTCTTGCAGAAGAAGTTGACAGCAGAATGTGTTTTCCGCGAGCAATTCGAAGAGAACTGGTACAACACATACGCATCCACGCTCTACAAGCACGCAGACACTGAGAGGTACTATTACGTGGCCCTAAACAAGGATGGCTCGCCTCGAGAAGGCGGTAGGACTAAAAAGCATCAGAAGTTGACTCACTTCCTTCCCAGGCCGGTTGAGATTGAGAAGATACCCCAGGCCTACAGAGACCTGTTCCAGCATAGGTGACCAGAACATCACCCAGAGTTGCTGGGTTGGAGGCTCAGATGGGGAAGACAGACACTGAGGAACATTAAGAATCACAAGACCTTCCTTCTCTCGCCTCGCAACTGTTTATATTTGGGTTCTGATCCAAAATGAGGAGCCCCTCTCCAACGGTGACTGAGATAAACAGTACGTGTGTGTCCTGGATGGCTCTGTTTCCTCTCCTTAATGGGTTTCAAACCACAGAGGAGGGGGAACATTCCTGCATCCAAAGCTGGTGCCAAAGATGTCTTGAAAAAGAGGTGTTGACTTCAGGGTCACATGACATGCATGTCATGCAAACACCCTTTCTTCTGACAGTCATTTGTTGGATCCACACTTCTCTGCAAAGTGGACCACTTTTTCGGCACGATCTCTCTGGAAACAACAAGGGTCCAAACTAAATAAGCACCTAAATGTCTTAAGTTCTAAAAGACGCATTTGCCCAACAACTGCCTTAAAGGGTCATGTTGAAAGGTCATAAAAGGTGGACCCAGCACTTGCCAAGACGACGGACATGGGAATATACCCCAACCTTCCTGTAGGACGTATGCAAAGCAAAAGCTTTTCAGATAAACGTAGCTTTAAGGACACTTGGGGTGATGAAAAATGGCCAGCTTCTACTGGGAAAAACAAACAAAAAACATCTATTTTGAATAAAAAAGCAGCACTTGTATGTTGAGGAAAAAGACGTGCAAACATTGCTCCCCACTTCAAATGTTACAGAATCAGATTATCTTTGATATTTTGGCGTCTACTACTTTTAAAAGGTTCAAACTGATAATTATAAAAGGCAAAACATGCTAAGGATCTCACTTTTTATTTAAGATGTAAAAATGTACGGTGCTTGTAGAAGGGTTTGGAAGAGGCTTCGGTCATTTGCCTAAGAGTGACTTATAATGTTCAGGCTGTCAGAAACATTATTAAAAATGTAAGTGAAAGACATGTAAATATGGATGAACCTATTTATAAGATGTACTATATATTTATTTTCTACATATAAAGTATAATTATAAATCTCTATATAAATATATTTATTTATTTCAAAGACTCTATTTTGTAATGAACTTGAAGTTATCGGAACTGTAGATTCTACTGAGATTGTACGGAAGGGCTGAAACATTTGACCTGAATGATCGACAATAAAATTGTCCTGCTATCAAGTATTTGTCAGTGAACATATTTGCAAGAATTTTCTGTACAAATGAAAAGAAACACCGAATTAGGGTTGATTGTATACACAATTGTAATCACAATGTAGACATTAGCATAATTAATTGAGTACTTTTTAGCATGTAGGCAGGCCCAGATGGAATTTGCTGGAATTTTTAGCATTTCCTTAATTTTCTGGAAAATCTGTGGAATTCTAGCTAGCTGATTTAAACAGAGTAAAATGTTTTAAACGGAGTTGAGAGAACTACACTAAAAGGAATATTTCGGGTTCAATACAAAAACTCAAGACAGCATTATCTGCATAATGTTGATTACCACAAAATTCATTTAAATTTGTCCCTCCTTTTTTTTCTTTTTAAAAAAAAAGCAAAATTCTGGGTTAGTGAGGCACTTGCAATCAGGGTTTTGGAGTAACGGAATACATGTAACCGGATTACATATTTAAAATTCAAAATATAAGTAACTGTATTCCACTACAGTTATAATTTAAATCATTGGTAATTAGAATACAGTTACATTCAAAAAGTAATTTGATTACTGAAGAGATTATTTTGCATTCTATTGTGATTTCTATTTATTATTTAGTGTATTCAGTAGGAAAACATTTGTACATATTAATGATGAGATTCAATTAGCATTTGAACAGCGGTGAAACACTTTATGATGATGTGTTACATTCATACGAGCAGACAGAGAAGTACATTTGAAGTAACTTTGGAGCAGAAGAAATAGAAATAAACCTTGTGTAAATTGTCATGTGAACATTTAGCTTCCTGCTAAGCTAAAATGCTATTTCTAGCCATTTTACATGCACATTACCAGACACGATCATATTTATTTATTAAGACATCCACATTAGAAAATGTATTCTTTTTCTTATCATATATACATACATAAAATTATTTTCTAGTACGGCCTTTGATATTAGGGCAAAAATCATATTCTTGATGCTAATCTTTGTATTGTTTTCCTGTAAATATATCTAAATATCCTTAAAACAAGATCAATTTGATTTATCTTGTTTTAGAAACAACACTGCATAAGATATTTGGGTTTTTCAGAGAATGTATTTTTAACATGTGTATTTTGTCTTACTGGACTGGCAGAGTTTTTTTAGTCAAAACAAGTGAAAAAAAATCCACCAGTGCTGAAGTAATCCAAAGTATTTAGATTACATTACAAATTACATTTTACAGCATGTAATCTGTAATCTGTACTGGAATACATTTCAAAAGTAACCCTCCCAACCCTGCTTACAATGGAAGTGAATAGAGCAATCTGTAAACATTTAAATACTCACTGTTTCAAAGTAACAAGTTATAAACCATCTTTGCTAACATGATTAAAGTGTAATACAATCTTTACTGCTCATATAATACAGAAGTTTTAACAGAAGAATTAATGTAAGTGCTCTTATAAAACTTTAAACTGCCTTTAAACCCTCCATAAAAATGGCCCCATTCAACTATATTGTAAATACCTCACTGTAACCTCTAAACAAGTTTAAATTATTTAATTGTGGTTATGGTAAATGGTCTACACTTATATAGCGTCTTTTTAACCTTAGTGGTATTCAAAGCGCTTTATGCTTGACTCATTCACTCATTCACACACCAATGACGGCAGAGCTGCCATGCAGCAAGGTGTCAACCTGCCATTGGGAGCAACTTGGGGTTCAGTGTCTTGCCCAAGGACACTTCAGCATGTGGAGTCATGTGGGCCGGGAATCGAACCACCAACCCTGCGATTAGTGGACAACCCGCTCCACCACCTGAGCCACAGCCGTAGTATTAAACATACACAAATTAGCCAAAATATTTACCAAGTATGCATGTGTAGAACTTAAAAATCCCTTCAAATTCTGCGGGCAGTTTCTATGTGAGCCTGGCTATAAAGGTTGATGCATTGTCCACTTTTAAGTTCTCGTTTGAAAACAGCGTTTTCCTCCAAACATTTTCGAAAACGACCGATTTACATATACCGACTTCGTAGTCGTAACTCTGAAATTCTTGGAAAAATTCTGACTTGAGAGTCGTGACGTCATGTAAAAAGAACCAATATGCAAGCAGCCTCAAGAGTTAACGGTAGTGAACCATTTAGTTTGATATGCGATTTTATTACACCGTTATTACCTAAAGCACTTTCTTTGTTCTTACACATTTTGCAAGAACAAATAGAGGTGAATTAATGAAGTGACAAAGGTTTTGCGGTTATCAACATCAAAGCTGCTTTGCCACAGAAACCAATAACTTCCGAGGTCGTTAATAGCTCCAGTTGCCATTTCGTAATTACAGTAACTCCGACAAGACATGAACGTAGCAGAAGTCTTTTTGCGGTTAGGTTTGCCTTAAAACACAAACAGTCATTTTAAGATACGCAAGGTGGTCTGTCAAAACGCTGGTCATTAATCTAAAATGAAACGTATCCGAGACACGCTTCCAGAGAAACGAGGGTGGTCGGCACCCAAACTGGACTCTGTGAAATGTTTCTCAAAAACATCACAGCAACATTCACAGAATAATCCAGCTCCCGAGAGATGCGGATGTTAGTCGATGATGTAAAAAGACAGCTCTTGGCTCAAGGAACCTGTGGGAAAGTTCTTCCTAAACAGCATGTAGAGGCATAAATCAACGGCCCATGGAAGGCGAAACAATAAAAGGGAATGTGGTGCGCTGGTGGGCGTCAAACCTGTTGAAATGTCGGCAACAAAACAATACTATCTATATAGTATTGATAACATGGAGAGTCAGAAATCCAATGTATATAGTAAATCACAGCAACACAAAACACCAAGACTAGCATTGACATTGCCTACGGACCCTATAGGTATCCAGTCTGCTTACATCATCAGACGAACAATTTGGCTTCATAGAACAATCCAGATTTATAAACATATTCACAACCCCACCCATCGCCAACGCCTGACAACCTCCTTGGCTCGGCCGCGTTCAGATGATCAATTGAGAGAGTCGCAGCCAACGGTCTTGAATTCTTTCAGAGCGTAAACACATATGTGTATTATAAAGTGTAACGCATATTCTTGGGGCATGTGAACGGAAGCAGGTTTAACACTGGTGGGGGGGGTGAGGGAACAGCTGTCTCGTGGCCTGCAGGGATGTGCTGCAAAGTTAGCTGAATGGTAATCTGGGCATACGAAGGATGGGATCAACATTTCAACATCTGCAATAGTTGTAATGTTTCTCTTTTGGCAGCTTTACGCAAGCTGTGAATGCCTCGGGAGGGGGACGCAGGATGGGGCGAATGGAAAAGAGGGGGAGAAACCCTGGCAGCTAAAGAAATGAAAATAATAGCAAGGACAAGAAAACACAGCGGATGAAAGATTGAAGGGGTAGAGCGGGGTGTGAAGATGGCGATGAGACTCTCAGGGTGTGACAGTTGAGAGGTGTCCCGACAAGTCGCTTCTTTGTGTCCTATCCGACGTCGTTGGTCTCATTCATGTATTCGAAGAATTGTATTAAAAAATTATTTCGGGGAAGATCCAGTAATGGGAGTCATTATACTAGCACTCAACCTCTAGAACTGTTAAAGTCAACATGATACGTCATCCGCAACCAATTTTACTTCCGTAATGGGACGCATTAATGAGCGAAAAATCTCAAATGTAGGGTGGAGCTTGACTGCACCATGAAGAGTGCTCCCATACTGCTACCCCCCCATTTTTGAGGTTGCTTTTTGACCAGATATGGGGGGGGGGGTATTGGTCAAGTTAACCCTCAAGAGCATCTTACTGTCCCAATGGAACTTTTTCAGAGTAGCATCATCTTTACGAGGCTGTGACGGACAGACTCGCAGACTCTTCAGTGGGTTGCACTGTTGATTGAAGGGTCTTGGATCATTCTGAAAAGGTCTTTCCAAAAAGTGTCAGTGGACAAAAGAACTCCAGAAAACACAGGATTTGTCAAATGAGATGTGATTTAGGAGCTTAATTCAGTGCACACCACTGTATAGACTGCAAGTCAATAGGCTACGTCACACTCATTTTCATTAAGGTCATAAAACCAATATGGTGCTACTGTGACTAAGGTCCAAGGTAAGCCTTTTTCCACCCTAAAATGCATCGCTACTTGCCATTATATTGCCGTAGCCTTTATTACATAAACCTGCATTCAATTACTGCACTAAATATTAACAGAACTTTACAAAGGCTGCATTAACTACAACAGTAATCTATTGGACAGGGTATCTGCAGAATCCAAAGAAATTATATTTAAGACTTAAGGCCAAATAAAAGAAAAATGTATGACCACTTTCGCAATAATAATAATAATACAAATTAATCAGCAGTTAAATACAAAACCAACTTGGCAACTTGGATGTCTCCGGACATGTTTATTTATTGTGCATTTATGGGTTTTCTTTTTTAAATATAATGCAACATTAAAACCATAAGTTCATCATGAATGCATGGAGCCTAAAGTACAGCATGCATATTGTGACCCTTCTCTTTAGTCACTTGTTTTCGACGTGACGCAATAGACCTTATTCATAGTAGCGCCATGTTTGATTTATAATGGGAACGACAACGAGGCTGTGAGGGATAAGCAATGGCATGCACCGTATAAATCTTTAAAAAGCACCAAGATCACATCTGATTTTCCACAACTGGTGTTGTCTGTTGTTTTTTTTTTTGTCTATGGAGTGTCCTTGAAAATATATCTTTTCAATGTTTTGTCTGAGGAACGATCCAAAAACACTTTAAACTGCAGTACAGGCCATTGAAGAGACTATACGTCTGTCCCTCAGGGCCTCGTTGTCATTCTCATCCAAAAATCAAATATGGCGCTGCTGTGAATAAGGTCTAGCATGTGCTGAATAACATTTATATCTTTTTATCTTGGCAGATACCTTTAACAAATACGTTAACATGTATTTAAAGGGCAGTTCATTTAAAAATGAAGTTTCTGTCATCGCTGCACAACCTTGAGTCTGTATGAATTTTTCTCTGCTGTGGAACAAAAAGATGTTAAGCAAAACATTTAGTCTCAGTCACCATTCACTGTCAATGCATCTTTTTTCATTCAATGAAAGTGAATGGTGAAACTCCCTAAAGTCATACAGGAGTGATGACAACTTTCATGTTTGTGTGAAATGGCCATTTAAAGTTGACGAGATGTATTGAAAATGTTAACAGGTTAAATTATGAAAGAGGAATATGCAGCATTAGTCATGATGTATATTTGTGATGAGGTGGCGGGAGTGGCCGGGCCGTAACGATGGACGCCCGGCGCTGAATCATCCCAATCAGCCGGGGAGAGGGATAAAGGGGAGCCGAGGACGCCAGTTCAAGAGGGAGAGAATTCCTGAGGCGATTTTAGTATGAACCCTTCTCTCTTTTGGATAGCGGCAGAATGGACCCAGGTCTCGGCAACATCGTCGGATGTTGCAGCTTTTTGATAAATAAAAACCATCTTTCTGTGGCTTTACACCTTCTGCTGCATGCGTCAGTGTACAGGAAAGAGGTGCAGAGCTCGGTGACCAAATGGGCACTTTTCAATGCGGAAATAATGCAAAAGAAACTAATGATGGATAAAAATAACCAGACGTAATTTTAAATTTTACAACTCCATCCGAGTGACAGATTTTATTTGCTATGCAACCTCTAACTTGAATGTGCATTCTATACTATGTGCCAATGTTTTGCATAACTGTGACAAACAATACTTATATTTTACAGGTGTATCATTTTAACAGGTATCTTGATGAACGAGCTACACAAACATTCTGACCAATGAGTGGACAGTTTTCTCATATGTGACTTTTATTAACAAAATGTTGGTTCTTTTGAAATGTTGCCCTGTGAAAGTGAACCAAACCAAGTAAGTGCAATATTGTTACAATTTTAACCCGTTTCGGAACAAATAAAACAATATACAGGTCTAAAAATGCTTAAAAATAATGCCCAAGTAGCTATTTGCTATTGGTTGAAGCCGAAGTGTGTAATCTTTTCGGTCCTAAAATGCTTTCTCTTTACCCAGCTTCTGTAATTAAGACATTTGTAGGTCAACTTTCTTGAAAATTGTAACCAGTCTCTGTGGCGCTATAAAACTTTTCTGTTTGAGTGACACGCCCATATGGACACAATAGCATTGACTCAACAAATGGAGTGAGTTGGGGGCGGAACTGTTCAATCAACAGCAGACGGGTGTGTATTCAGGAAGCTGTTTTTTTATTTTCTCCCAATTCCCAATGCGCTCCGAGTCCTCATGGTGGCGTAGTGACTCGCCTCAATCCAGGTGGTTGAAGACGAATCTCCGTTGCCTCCACATCGGAGAGTCAATCCATGCATCTTGGGGCTTGTTGAGCACATAACTGCGGAGACTTGGCGCATGCGGAGGCTTCACGCTATTCTATTCGGCTTCTGCGCACAACTCACCATGCGCCCTACTGAGAGCAAGAACCACATTATAGCGACCACGAGGAGGTTACCCCATGTGACTCTACCCTCCCTAGCATCCTGGCCTATTTGGTTGCTTAGAAGACCTGGTTGGAGTCACTCAGCATGCCCTGGATTCAAACTCATGACTCCAGGGGTGATAGTCAGCATCAATACTCGTTGAGCCACACAGGCCGCCCAAGGAAGCCGTTTGTAAGCAAAAGTTAATTTTTTCAATTCTGTTTTGGGGCACAGACATTACACTTCAGCTTTAGCCTAGGGGCCTTTTTACATTTTAAACTATTAAAACAATTTCAGTGAGCTGATTGAAATGAGACTGAGGCTGAACAGCTGTAAACTGGGCCTAAAATGTTTTGAGATTTGTCCACTTCAACCACATTCGGAGGTGGTAAAAAAAAACAAAACAAAAAAAAACGCATGTGACCACATTGGGATCAAAGTGTAAATGCTTAAACGTTCTATCGAGAGCTTCACATAAATCACACACCCTCCGCTCAAATCACAAGTGGTCAAAAGTAACATATTACGAGCAGGTTTAAAAGGTTATAACTCTCGCCTTTCTACTTGAGATCGGATCACCAACGCATCTTAAACATTTTCTCACAAGACAAACGTTTTCTCTCTTAAGAATAACATGCAGTAATGAGTTGTGCAACATGGGACCTGAAACATTAACTAACGTCAATAAGTATACATTATGATTTATAACTGACTTAAAAACTTACTAGTATCAGTATTTGAATCAAGTCAAAGTGGGAGAAATTAATAGTTGTGGTTCATTCAGAGACCTCAGAGTGTACACTGCACTGCTGCATCATGGGTTGGGTGTGGCACATATTAACATGCACAAGAAAAGATCCATATATTCTAATACAATGCCAAAAAGTATGCCCCCCCCCCCCCCCCCCCCCCGCCGCACTGAAATACAAAAAAACCAAGAAGATACTTTGATACCTTGAGAAAGCACCAACAAACAAGTACTGCATGTAACTGATGTTTTGGTCACTTTATTTAAATGTGATATTAAATACTAAGTAGCAGAATTTATTAATGGCAGAAGTTTATATAATAACATAAGAACATTTTCTGAAGGGAAAAAAAAAAAGTTCCTATACATTTCCGAATGACCTTCTGTGTATATCAAAGAGCGTATGGCTGTCAATGAAAAACATCAAGTTTAGCATTCGAAGCGGAGATGTGCCAAAAAAAAAAAAAAAAAAAGAGAACACAACAACCTGAGCACCAACCTGATAAGGATAGCATGAGCACTATCAGATTAGAGCAGGCTGAACCCCAGTTAAAACCGCACAAACATGTACCAAACTCTCTTGCCAGACACCGGCTCAGGCGTGAACCCAACGTGAGTGGGGAAACGAACCAAAGCAAAAAAGAACAGGAGAAGGAGAAAAAAAAAAAAAAAAAAAAAAGCAGTACTCACAACAATATGCTAGGCAACACTACAACGAGAAATTTGATGTTACAAAAGTCCAGAGGAATTCAGCAAGCAGTTTAAACAACACAGACATTCCATAGCATGAATAGCAACAACGAGTTTAAATACCTAAAAGAAGAATAGAAAAGGGGTTTTAAAACGTCAGAGGAGATCTAGCTGCATGATATAAGGCCATTTAACTTGACGTTACGCTTTTAAGGTGTCTGTCGCAGTGTCTCTGGAGCACTGGCTATCACAACACCGATGACAATCCACTACTATTAACACAGAGTGTGTTTTTACTGGGGCAAAATCTCTATGGAGTAACACTATGGTCCCTCTTCAATCACGCTGTTTTCCTTGCAATATAATTATTTATATATGCACAGCCCTTATTTAAGGGGAAAAAAACCTGCAATGCCTAAAAGCATTTGGGGATTCGTCTTCTTTAATCTTAAATAAAATACATCAGAAAAAAGAAGAATAAAACTTGAATAACATTAAGGCTATATACATAAACTGCACTGCTAAAAACCCCTTTTCACAAAGTCCCAGGATCCCCTCTTGCAGGTGTTCTGGCCGTCTCAGTCCAGCCTTGGGAACACGGAGGGGCAGTAGGGTCAAGCAGGCATCTAAAGGCCCTTAGATGGACCGGGGTTCTTGCCCATCTGAGAAGAGGGAAGGCCTTGGAGCGCCCCGAGCTGCTGGTACAACCCGAGCAGATCCATTTGATTCATGGGACCTCCGAGACTGTTCTGCATGGCCAGCTGGTTCAACAGTAGACCCTGTCTTGCCATGGCCATCTGCTGCTCCTGGACCTTACGGTTGGCGATCACCTTTTGCACATACATCATCAGCTGGAGAAAAGATGCAGATGAGAAAATATTTTTAGATCTCACACACTTTTACAATTGTTTACGATAACTGGATCAGTATTTGTAAAAATTATTCAAATTCAAAACCATTTGTGAACCAGTTCATCCATTTCATTAAAAAGAACGAGTCGCTCCATAAATTGGACATCGCTATAGATGAGGTTATGGTTTACAATGAAACGCTGCCGGAAAACAAAGGTTTTCAATGGGAGCTTCATTCAAATTATGCCCAAAAATGGCTGGTTTTGAGGGGTTGATGCACCCAGTTTTTTAAAAGATCACTGGAGATTTGCGCTTTAAATTTCCATTAGGATCAGTGAATCAGAACAACCTCAGGATTCCTCTTTAATTATGATATTTCATGGATTACTGTCATTGACATTGCGTCTCTAATTTAAGACCCATCATCCCTGTAGCATCAAGCTTTTCATGTAGCAATCGCACAAATCACTATAGTGAATCTACATCAGGGGTGGGCAACTATTTTGGTAAAGGGGTCACATCGGGCTTTAAGTAGTGCATAGGGGGCCACATTGTATTCCTTTTGCGATACAATGTTCTGCATTGATTTGGTTTTTGTATCTTTTAAGCCCAGAAATCGTTGTGTTCTCAATTTTCTGAAGTGTATCTGTGAATAATGGGACTATCCTGCAATTGCCTAAAATATTGTATCGCTCTACAAAGGGAGATACTTTTCTATCAGGCATTAAAAAACTGAATAAAGGCTATAAAGAGCTTATAAATGTATTTTACCATCTGTACTTCCCTGTTAGTTTATTATTCAATTTAACAATCTCTAATAAAAAAATTAGTAATAATTTATAGAACTTTTCATGTTTGTCGCAAAGCGAGCGAGTTTTCTTATTTTTTTCTAAAACATTACCCGTTTTCATGCTGAAAGGGTCATGCTGCGGGTCTCCTCGATGGTTTGACTTTCAGCACACAACTGAATAACACCGGCTGCATGACTATGATAAATGTTTACTGCAAGCGTTAGATTAACATACAGGTGTGAAGGGACTTCAACATTTCTAAATGGCAAAAATACACATACATATACATCTCTGGCTTGCTTTTGCTCGCGTCAAAGATGCCGAGATCTACTTTATATTTAATTTAATCACTGAGAAGGTTTACCTGCAAAGTAGCACCAAACATCACAAGCAGCCTCAAGAATGGACACACAGTGGCCGTATCACTCTTTTCCTTGAGCAGAATATTGCACTACAGATCGCTAAATTTGTTTCCAAAGTGGAAAGTGAGAGATGCACTCGCGTGCATATTTGCCAGATTGCACAAAATAAGTTTAACATTAGGCAGAATATTTCCAATTTGTGCAAGTAAAAATCTCAAACTGGGGGTGTTGCGTCTCTTATCTGGCAACCCTGAGCATGTTAAACGCTTGTGGAGACGCGTTCGGTCCCAATATCCAATGAAGAAAAGGAACTTTTACGCTTTTACGATAAATGAGCCGCGGGCCACATTAAACCATGTGGAGGGTCTGATCTACATTTACTTCAACTTTTCTAGGCCTGGAAAAACCAAAAAAAAAAAATGTAAGAACTTTGATATCTTAAGAACTTCTAAACAAAGGAATTCACCAACATACTTTCTAGGGTTGGGAATGAAAATACAAATTTCCAGACTCATTTTGATTCTGATATAGATTCACATGGGTATATTGTCGCATAATGCCCATTTTGCTTACATATGAAGGTAATTCTCTCCCAGCTAATGCTGTTAATTATACGGCAGATCTTCTAACTTGGCACATTATGAAAATATTAAATTAATATAATTTGTCAAATCCATGTATTCAATAAATAAATGTTTATTGCTTACATGCATAATTTGCGCTATTTACAAGTTTTTACATTGATTTGTTGAACACATGGTAAAAACTGCCTCAAGTTCTGTAAAGAGCATCAGTAAATGAGCGCATATTAAGCTACGTGTGCTTAGAGTTATATAGATTTTTTGTTGTTTTTGACAAATGCATTGTGTGGATCTCGTGGGACACTCATTGGAATGAATCAAACCAAGAATTTACTCTCATCTTCCCGTCTACACTACACAAGCACTGGTGAATTAAATCATCATCAGACATTTTTAGTCGCATATTCCAAAATTTGGATGCAAATGCGATTGACTTCCTTTAATTTTAGTGGACGGTTGCGCATAAAAGATCAATCTAGGGATTAGAATCGAGATCGTTCAAATGAAGATTGTGATGCATCAGAAAAACTATCCATAATTTCCTTACCCTCATGTTGTTCCAAGCCCTGACTTTCTTACTAGGAACACAGTTACTTTTATTGCATATTTCTACAATAAAATTGAATGGTGACTGAAGCTGTCATTCTGAGTAACATCTCCCTTTGTGTTCCCCGAACAGGGTTTGGAACGACATGAAGGTGTCACAGAGTGAAAGTGAGTGATGAGCAAACATACAGTTTGTTGCTTGCTGAGGACATCACGGTAAATGGCCTCCCTGCGACTGATTTCCATCTCTTGGCCGGCCTGCCTCCCAAGAGCCATGGACTGAGCCTGGGTCTCCAGTAGACTCGGGTTCTCCTTCCACTGCCAAAAACAACACACCTGTTACACCAGGTAGACCTCAACAAATAAATGCTCACACACTCATTACACGCACACATATTTCGTAGTCAAGAACTCAGTCCAAGCTTAATACTGCTTATACAGCAAACTATACATATACAACTATACATTGCCAAAATAAGTGCATACTAATAAGTGTTAAATTTTCTGAAGAATATGTGAGTGGTGCTCGCAATGCCAAAATCGGCACCACAATGCAACGTGTTCTAGGTGGTTGTGGGGGTGTTCTGAGTGACTGCTTAAGCTGTGTACACACTGCCAGAGACTTTGTCGCTGCAGGTCGCCAGTGGCTGGCGGTGAAGTCGCTAGTGGGCGTTCCCACTACTGGTTGCCTAGTAACGTTAATAAATGACATTCACGGATGTCATTCCATTGCTGTTGACAGCGAATCGCTTTTCTTGCCGCTAAACAAACATTTTGGAGGGAAAAGACTAAATATAAATAGAATCAGTACATAAAATGCTTTATATCAAAGATGAATGAGAAACAAGGCGTTGCTCTTTGCCATAGCGGCTGTTTATCTGCGGCGAAAACGCAAACGCCGGTTTGTCTGGGTCCACAAAACCATTCAATCTCGGAGCCAGACACCTTCCCACGCAGTGTTTTTCTTAAAAATGTCGTTGTACGTGGGAAGAGACATATCATAGAGCACTGGAACATTGCTAACAGCAAGAATTAGCCTTTCATCCATCGTTACAGCAGGAGCTGAGAGACAGAGGAGGATCACGTGAGCTCTCCCGTCTTCTCTCCTATTGGCTGTCGCGTCCGTAAGTCGCTCTTCATTTGAATAAAGTTGAACTTGTCTCAACTTTGTTGCGTCACTGGACACGCCCACATCTAGTCGCCAACGGTTGCGACAGCTTGTGTCGCCGGAAGTCGCTGTGCTCTCATCGAAAATGAATGGGATGGTGTCGCTGGCAGTGCGTACGCAGCTTCACTGCTCAAGTCAAAACAGCCTATTCTCAAGTCTTTATGATCTTCTGTTCAAGTCTATGGGAACTGTAAGGCAAACAAGGCATAGTGCTTCACTCCTCAACCAATTGCATTATTTGAGGTATCATTTATGTCTGCAACAAATAAGTCTAAATGCAAGACTTCAGGTGCTAAACATACAGGCTATAGAATGTGAAATTTTATATTTTATATCTTGTAATGAGTCGCATTTTAGCTTTTAAAAAAAATGTACAAAATCCACATTTCTATTTGACCAAACTTCTGCATAGACGCTGTAGGAGCCTATTTGTTAACCTCTTCAATATTACAGTATTTACACATTTATTATACATTTTGTTTGTTGTTTATATGCATAATTTGTACTACTACTTTGTACTAAGTATTTCTCTGGAGTTTACATTGATTGTATAACAGATGCTTAAACTGTACTGTCTCTTTAAGAGCATATCTCAGAAGTGTTGGAGAGGAGTTGCACGGTTTCTTCAACCCATCCATGCTTTGAGCGATTAGAAATGGTTTCTTTTTACTTTTAGTGCAACAAATGTCTGTAAATAACAAAACTATATTAAAAGACAGATTTATTCAATTATCTTTGTACAGTGGCCTATTGAGGGATCTCTGCGCTAAACTACTCTGCCACACACAGCAGATGGCACACATTAAACTGAATGCTTATGATCTTTGAATTGGACTCTCGTTCTGTACATTAGACAAATTAGATCGTTTTTTTTCAGCTTCAGCTCGTCTCAAACCAATTTAATCACGCAAACCCATTTTTCACTACTGTTAAATGATGTCACAGACAGAATTTCTCAGTGCATGCCACACGTATCTGACTAATCGATAATAAATTTGCTGTTGATTTTCATTATCGATTAGTTGTTGCAGAACTACTTATCACTATAAAAAAAGAAAAAAAAATTCTGTGATCATCGGCTATTCATGGCGGCTCACGCAAGCAACACTAAATCTGTAACAGTACAGTCCTTAGCCTGAACATTGGAGCAGTGCATGTTCAGCCATTCTGGTCAAGTGCCTCACTGTAGGGATCACAGTGACCCCTCACGCCCCCTTCTCTCCCATCACTCACCACCTGCCCGAGGATGTCCTCCAGAGACTCCCTGGGCACCGACTTCAGAGCGCTGGTGGCCTCCAACACCTTCTGCCTGCCCTGATTAATCAAATCCTTGAACGAAGGAGGAAAAAAAAAATGTGTTAGGGTGGAAAGACACTAGGGCTCTATTAGGGGCCATTCACACAGAACGTGTTTTTGCAACCATCTGCACAAAGTTTAAACCCTTCATAAAATGTTTAAATTTTTTGTCAGCATCTCACGCAAGAGCGCAATATTTTAAGAAGCCATGTCAATTTAAAAAGGACTTCAACTTTTGAAAATGCATCTCAAGATACATGTATTTTTTCACATTTGCTGAGCAGCTTCTAGTTTTTAGTGCAAGAATGTGTTCAGTCTGAACAACCTTTAAAACACAGGGCTCCAGACAGACTAAAATGGTCCAAAAATAATTTATTGCGACAATAATTAAAAGTCTAGTCGCCATTGGCGACAGTTGGGTTGTGTGCGTTCATATGTGGTTTCATCATATCATCTTGTGAGTTATTGAATACATCTTCAGAGCGCACACCAGTGAATCTCACGCCGCTTTTCAGGGTGTGAACTCAGGAGCTCAAGTTAGCAGTTTGACTCAGTCACTTTCTCAGCGAATCATCCATCAGTGAGCTTATAACTGGGAATGCAGATATTTCAAAATAGGAGTTCCATGTTTATTTCAGGCTTCATTTTATATACAAGTACCGCACCACTATCTATCTATCTATCTATCAAAAATACAAACACATGTGTACACACACGCACACTTGTGTATCTTAACTCTATATACGGTTTATTAAACCTCAGATTAATGGGTTCAGTCATCTTCCTTATCTTCTGCTTTCTATTTGGTTTCTGAACAACAAACTAAATTGAGCAACTATATGATTTGGTGACTAAAAACAGCCATTTGGCTCCTTAATGTTTCAGTTAAGGAACCAGTGTCTCCGAAGTCATTTTGTTTTTGTCTGGAGCCCTGAGAAAGGATTTTTTTCACCACTCAAAAGTCTTCCAAGATACTTCTTTTTGGCCAAATTCTAAGGTAGTGTCACATATATCCAGAATTAATTGCTAAGCTCAGTGAAACAATTACTACATGGCCAACAACACATATTTCATTCAATACCGATGGACAAACTCAATTAAAATTAATTGTGAGTCACGCAGAGTTTCTGTTTTCAAAATCAGTCACTTATGAGGTTTGATTTCAGTTAAGATGTTGCCTATATAGGTAATAGACAGCGAGGCAGCTTATTTACTTGATTAAACAAATCCAAAAAGAATACAACATCCCTGAATTTAATCTAACAGCATTCTGGGCACAAAAAACAAAGCTCAACTGCCTTGGCAAAGAGCCAAGCCAACTGTCGGTGCCTTAGGACACGTCACAATTAGCTGACGGCTCGAGGAATGTGAAAATCGCATGTGGTGCTCATTACTGACCTCCAGCTGTTGGTTGGACATTGAGGCCAAGGCAGCCACGTTGAAGGGAAAGTAGTTGCTCGGTGCCGTTCCCATGGCCATTTGAGAATACGCCGGCTGGTTGAAACGCATGGTCAGACCCTGAAACGGCAGCACAGCAGGTATATCAGCCGGACAGACCCAAAGAATCTTCACTTAACGAGATGAGGTCAACAAGAAAGACTAAAATTATGAATAATCTTCAAATCACAGTTAGGCTTTGACAGATGAGTCACTCTCCCATTGCACTTGCTGTAGGGTAATCAAAGTATTGCTTTCCAACTTAATTTTCCACTTGATTTGCAACTTTGACATGATTTGTCTACGTTTTAGTAAAAACCTATGGTGAACGATTTATTCCCAGCCAACAAATCACTTGCGTATCCAAAAAATCCTGATGTGCACCAATTTGAACCTCTGTTAGGGTCCTGCCCAAGCTGTGTTTGTCTTACTGATCTAAATAGAGCGTTCTCCTGCTGAAGGTCAGCAAGACGGCAGTGTTTGTGTGTAAATGAGCTACCGAGGCAGATGCAGTCATTCTTGCCCTTTAATTGGGTCCTTGGTGCATGCATCTCGTAAACACACTCCACAGCTGAGCGTCTGGTGTTCAGACCTGGACCGAGCAGGTGCACGGCAGAGATTGTGGCATGGTTCACAGCTGCACCACAGACCACAGGACAATATAAACGGACACTCATTTAATCTCAGTGGGTGTTTTCAACTAAGTCAAGTTTCTTCTATCACTGAAAGTAGCAGCTTAAAATCCACTTTAATGGGTCTGACAACGATAATGGTTTTAAGCAACCAAATTAGACAAAAGTCTTCAAATCTTTAATATTTTTGGATTTAATTACTCTGGCTTGAGCATTAAATTTAAAGTGTCTTGCCAAAAACTAATACAAATTTGAATTAAAATATGGCATGTGAATATGGTACGAGTTCATCAGACTAAAAAGACATTAACGTCTTTAATGAGAGAATGAACTACAATCCCATGAAGCACTGCAAATGACGCAATCAAATCTAAAACGACTGACTTAATGTTGTATAGAAGCAGTACATTTTATTTTATTGCACAATATTCATATATATATATATATATATATATATATATATATATATATATATATATATATATATATATATATATATGCAAATACACAAGTAGCTCGAGAGTGTAGGGAGAATGATTCGATTACGTCATTCACAGTGCGTTATGGAAGTGTGTGATCACCACAGAGCTCGTTTAGACCGCTTTGCTGGACGCGATTCTCTGATTGATGGATCTTTAATCAGCAGGATCATTGGTAGTGTTTAGATCTTCACCAGAATTTCCGCTATAGAGCTGTTCAGCCATGACGTCAATTTGTAGGCGAACCCGGAAGTCTAATTCACCACAGGCTGCCTTGAGATTTCACTAAGGGTTTTTATAATGGGGTTTTTGAACGTATAAGTAAAATAAGGTCTGTGGTAAACATTACTTGATGGTACGTTGACGTTTTGTTCTACAACATAAAATTCACACAAATGTGAATTCTGAAGCCGCCGTGTATTTTGTATTTTTTTTAGTATGCAATTCAATACGCCTTCAAAATACACATTTGAGGTATGAAAGTGTGTCATTTATGTTGTAGAACAAAATATCAACGTATCATCAAATAATGTTTACCACTGTCCTTACTTTACTCACACTTTATAACATTTACATTTACATTTACGCATTTGGCAGACGCTTTTATCCAAAGCGACTTACAGAGCCCTTATTACAGGGACAATCCCCCCCGGAGCAACCTGGAGTTAAGTGTCTTGCTCAAGGACACAATGGTGGTGGCTGTGGGGATCGAACCAGCAACCTTCTGATTACCAGTTATGTGCTTTATAAAAACCCACAGGAAAATTCAGAGGGAAGCATGGCGAATTCTCTACTGGGTTTTTGGACAACAAGAACAGCTCAATTAAACAGGATTTTTTTTTAAAAAATGAAGATGAAATAACGTGAACCGATGGCTTCAACAGATGCAATTAATAACCTTGAAGCTCACAGTAGGTCTGTCTTTAAAGGTTTATAAGTTACTGTTAAAAAAATCAATTAGTGAAAAAAAGAATACGATTTTTTACTTCAGGAATCCAACCGTTGCGCTCTATTGCTAGTTGACTGCAGCAATGTTTCCCAGAAAATCAGACAAGTGCAACTGAAAAATTAACAGTGGTGAATTTGCAGAGCCAGTGTCCCACTCTCTAACTAGGCATTTCTCTCCCAATATACTCCATTAATGAGCTGCTGACCTGCACGACTGAGCTTGAAGAGTTTCTAATCTGAAGACAAAGACTCCAATTGTTTGAGTACTACAAAGGGTTCCAGGACTGTGTATGGGTATAGACACAGGATCTTAGCCATCATTTGGACCCACAACACTGCTTGTAGATTTACGTAAGGAAATTATTTGGATCCACTGTACTACATTTTTCATAAAGTGTGCTGCAGTGGGTCTAGGTATTAACCATTACCACCCTATTAGAAGCAACAAGGCTTCTTGGTAGCTCCCAGTGGTTTTATGCAGCTCTAAACAGAGCTTTATTATTTACGAGCAGCTATACTTTGAAGCTTTGTGAAATTTTTTTCATGCAAGCACATATGCATGTAGTTTAGCCTCATTAAAAGACCTCTCTCATGTTCATGTGTGTGTGTGTGTGTGTGTGTGTCAGTTTTATCATTTAACCTAATATTTCCTTGAATGGCAAGTGGAATGTATCGGGTTCTGTGATTTCAAGATTAGAGCAAGTTCATGCCATCCTGTCATGGCATTTCATATGATATAAAGTACTTCTCCAAACAAAATGCACATCTGTTGTCATATATAATGTGTTTGTGTGGCTTCAGACCTTCTTCTCTGCCTCGTATTCAGCCCAGGCTGCTTTGCGATCTTCCTCACTCAGTGCCTCTTCCTCCTTGTGGTCCAGCAAGGAGTCGTGCTCGTGGTAGCCGACGATTTGATCTTTGAAACTATGCAGCAATTCGGCCAAGACAGGATCCTGGGACAGGAGAGAGATACAGGTCAAAATTCACACATCAATAACACACACATCTGTGACCTCCTAAAGATCGCAGCCAAGAGACAAAATTACAGGTCAGCTCAACATAATCAACAACAAGACAACAAGTCTTTCCGTGGCCTACCAAGGCACAGGAAGCAAAACACAAACCCTCATCCTCACACTGGTTTATTTAAATAACTAAAACATCAGATATAAAAAAATAAAACACAATTAGCAGCTAGTTCGAGCCAAAAAACTCAAGTGAAACAGCCTCAAAAGTGTGCGTTCACAAGGGACATATTTAAAATAATTTCAGAGGCTTTCATGCAACGCTGGTCTCCATGACAATGCTGTTATTGAAAACAATACCTGAGCGGAGCACAATTCACATCCAGACCTCGTACAAACATGGTTTAAATTACTCTGTATAGCAAATGTTTGCTTTTCTTTCTCTCGCCTGCGCTTTACATTAAAAAGGTCCTCGAGAACTGGAACAATCTCCAGCATACTGCTGGAACCTGAAGACAGACGGGCGATAGTTATTTCACCACCTGAATGAGCAGCGACAAAACGGCAATGCGTCAAACTAAATTAATCATGAACGTCGCAACATTCAAAAAGAAACCCCTCATATTTAAAGGATCTTTTTCAGATTTAAAACAAGTGATTATAATGTGTTAGATCTGAGCTGCCCAATCTTATTTCTATAATGGACCAAAAATCAAACTTGATTGAGGAACGTGGGCCAAAAGTAAAAATTCCCCATAACACGGCTCATATGGAGGGCATTTTTTACCTTTTACAAAGGTAATTTTTCCCTAATCTTATAAAATGTCTGTCATCCTTTTATGTCAAATACTTTTAAATTTAAACAATTAATAAAATTTTAAAATGGCATGTCTCGACAATCACAAAATTGCATGATCTCTAAATTGCATAATGTGCATTATTACTGAAATATATATATATATATATATATATATATATATATATATATATATATATATATATATATATATATATATTTTTCGCTCATTCACATTTTTACAACTATTTTGGCTATTAAATTAACAGCCTACAAAACTGATGCACCGACAGAGTAGATGACAGCATTTCTCCAGACTTGATATGAGGAGCTTATAAAATAAAAAAAAAATGAAAATCCATGCCAATTTAATAAAACAATGCAAAAATAAACATTAAACAATGAACAATAGTCAGAGACATGATTCATATACCAGAAGGTTAATATTCTGTAAAATTATTGTATCATGAATAACTTAAAACATCTAGGCTTTTTAACACATCCAGATATTATTATTGTTTATATTATTAACTACATTGTAGCATTTAGTAATTTTAGAGTGGGAGCACGACACCGAACTCATGTGGAGTGTGAGAAGCCGAGTACCCGTCTGTGCGAGTTTATGGCGCGAGCATCCACCACTGACTCGGCAACATCTGCACAGCGGACGACACAAAACTAATATTGTTTCTAAAACATTCAAAATGAAGATAGCAAATGGATATATTTGGAACTATGCAAGATTGCAGGTACATTTTTTTGCACACACACACGTTAATTTCCGACCCTGGATGAACTTGCTTACGGCGGCGCAGAATAAAAGCCATTTGAATGTCGAATTAACAAGTTTAGAAAGGTTTATGCATCTGTAACATCTTCCTCCTCATTGTGCGAGCTTACACTAAATTCAACAAGTGCTCAAGTGCATGAGAGAGAAAGTGAGAGACCGAATGGATTTACTCTAGCAGCTTCGGGAGTTAGAGAGTTTATTGAAGTTTATTGATTTGCTCATCAGTTTCTAGTCGTTTACAGTGCAGTTGCGAATTAGCAAAGCGAAAAGTGTTTGGGAATTTTCAGAATTATGAACGTTGAACTCGCGGGAATGATTGAAACTGTGCGCAATACACACAATCCCGTGCCCACAATTTTTCTCTATATTGATCATCCCTTTCTGGTAGCCTTGCATGATTCACATAAAAGTCATTGCACTGTCATGACAGGAGTCAACATATTACATATAACTTTGCACAGAAAAGATTATCAAATTATTTGAATACACTAGCCTCGTGTTAAACAATGTGTTGTCATGTCGCTATAGTTTTGATAATGTGTGTATTTTAATGTTTATCTGAGTACAAATCCTTTGAAGGATTTAAAGGACCTTAAATTTAGAGGTGCCATTCCATCTCGAGTCGAGCACTAGGCATTTTAAGTGAACTCTTTTGCATGCGGACATGTTTATAGCACATCTGCGCACTACGACTGCTTTGTGAAAAATCGCAGTGAACAGAGATCGGATAAAAATAATATAAAATGAACAAAATGAGCAAAACTTGATTATCCTCCAAAAAAGCTAGATAGGTAGCAGTAACAGAGCCATGCTTTCTGCATTACAGCAGTGTAATGAAGAGTGCTGCTACAGATCCGTCTTATATCAAGACTTTTAAGTAAATGGCTTTGATAGCTGGAAAATAAAAACATGTGGTGAAAGCAAAGCACAATCACGCCAGGCCTGGCCCATCCCCTTGAAAGGCCCAAATGGTTGGGCGAAGGTCATTTCTGGCTTAAGTCGCTAAATTAAAACATGGCTAAAAGCTGCCATGTGAAGAACTGTCTATGTCTCATAGAACTAGTGCAGAAGACCCAATGGAAAACTTACAGCAGAGTGCTGAGATGTGATTAATTTACTCAATGTTTACAGAAAAAGATGATCTTTTTGTTGAAAGTGTGCAGAAGACGAGGAGGGATTAAAGTGCAAGTCGAGTGTCTCTGGAGCGAAGGCAATTAGATGATGAAGCTGTTGTTTGAGTCTCATGCAAACACATTTCAAACATTCACTGCCATCAGAGGGGTGACCGGGGCCTGAGCTTATCTGAACATTGTCCAATATTGAACCGGGTAAATGGGTCACAGAGCCGCTGGGTCAAATGACGCTGCAGCCGTCCAGGGGAGCAGGGAATGCTGAGATTCCTGATTAATCTCCAGGCTGGAGCTTCGCGGGTGGTCTCGTCGGTCTCCGTAACCTGCCCAACATGTGCATCTCGACCAGAGGCACTAATGAAGGTAACAAGAACTCCTGCATTGTCATAATGTGAGCTAACCCCACGCATAATAACGGCTTAAGGAAACGCTATCATTTTACCCCTGGGATTGGAGGGGGGTTTGTTCAGACTCTTGAAAGGGGGAGAAAAAAAAAAGAAAAAAAAAAAAAAGCAGACTACAGATTTTTTTTTGATTTTTTCAAAGAAATGGGGATCCCACAGGAACTCAAATAGGGGGAGGAAGCGTTTTGCTTTTGATCAAAGCGTGGAGGTACCCAAACCAGACTGCCACAGGGCTTAAAAACAGCCCCAGGTGAGGAACCATCTACCTGACTTCAAGTGTCACAACACAGCACTTCAACCTGACTTCATATTACTTGGATATAGTTCACAGAAAATTTTAAAGTTATGTTATTATTTACTCATATACTTTAAAACCAGTATGACTAACTTCCTTGGAAATCAGGAGATTTTAGGCAGAACGTTAACCTTTTTTGCACGATTAGCGAATGGTGACTGAACATATATCGTAAAATCTTGGTGGCCTATTCTACCCATGTTCTTGTATTTATACAATATCTCAATGCCAATACCCTTCTAGCAAAATGGTCTTTAATTTTGCCTAAACAGTCCTTACGCATACATGCAGTATGCTTTACAAAATTAAAACTGAGATACAGCCCGTTTTTGCGTAGTAAAGCTACAGTATACATTTGTCTGTCCAAGTATATGAGTGATTCTCACAAAAACTGGTCCAGAAAATGCCATTTTACTCTCTCTCTCTCTCATATACTTCACAGCATTTACAATTGAGACCAAGCAGGTAATCAAACAGCAAGGTAGCACCCAATAGGCCATTGTCACCTATGTTTGAATGTCACAAAACTTTGGTGGTTTACATGATTTCTTTTTGCTATAAATTCCAAGTACTCTGAAGTACGCCAACATTTTCAGGCTTCTTGGTCCCGTAAGTAGCTTTCCTATTTTTTTTTTATATAGGGTTTTTATTAAACATTTTCATGAGGTCTAAGCCATAAATACATTTAATCTAGTTTTTCACAATTCCTGACATTTATATCATAGAAAACATTCCCTGTCTTGGGTCAGTTAGGATTAATGTATTACTAATTTATTTCAAGAATGTGAAATGTCAGAATAATATTAGAGAGAATTATATATTTCAGCTTTTATTTCTTTCATCACATTCCCAGTGGGTCAAAAGCTTTGTTAGTATTTGGTAGCATTGCCTTTAAATGGTTTAACTTGGATCAAATGTTTTGGGTAGACTTCCACAAGCTTCTCACAATAAGTTGCTGGAATTTTGGCCCATTCCTCCAGACAGAACTGGTGTAACTGAGTCAGGATTGCAGGCCTCCTTGCTCGCACATGCTTTTTCAGTTCTGCCCACAAATGCTCTGTCAGTTTGAGGTCAGGGCTTGAGTGTGATGGCCACTCCAATACTGTGAGTTTGTTGTCCTTACGCCATTTTGCTACAACTTTGGGGGTATGCTTGGAGTCATAGTCCATATGGAAAACCCATTTGCGACCGAGCTTTAAATTCCTGGCTGATGTCTTGAGATGTTGCTTCAATATATGCACATAATTTTCCTTCCTCATGATGCCATCTATTCTGTGAAGTGCACCAGTCCCTCCTGCAGCAAAGCAATCCCACAACATGATGCTGCCACTCCCATATGGAGTTCATTATGGACAAAAAGTTCACATTTTGTTTCATTAGACCAGAGGACATTTTTCCAAAAAGTAAGAACTTTGTCCCCATGTGCACTTGCAAACTGTAGTCTGGCCTTTTTTATGGTGGTTTTGGAGCAGTGGCTTCTTCATTGCGGAGCAGCTTTTCAGGTTATGTCGATATATATAGATTTGCACTTTTCACACCAAACTACGTTCTTCTCTAGCAGACAGAATGCATCTCCTTCCTGAGTGGTGTGATGGTTGTGTGGTCCCATGGTGTTTATACTTTGCATTTTATTGTTTGTACAGATGAACGTGGTACCTTCAGGTGTTTGGAAATCACTCCCAAGGATGAACCAGACTTGTGGAGGTCCACCATTTTTTTCTGATGTCTTGATTTATATTGATTTTCCCATGATGTCAAGCAAAAAGGCACAGAGTTTGAAGGTAGGCCTTAAAAATACATCCACATGTACACCTCCAATCAGTAGCTAATTGGATAATTATCCAAAAGCTTCACATCATTTTCTGGAATTTTCCAAGCTGCTTAAAAGGCACAGTTAACTAATGAGTATGTAGACTTCTGACCTACTGCAAAAAAAAAACATAGTTTGCAAGTATTAAATCTGTGGAGTGGTTTTACTACAGCAACCATAGTTAATGTAACCATAGTTAATAACAAATAACATGGTTAATGTCATGGTTACAATACAATAGTAAAATCAAGGTTACTATATGGAAACTACTGTATTACTGTTGTAAAACAATGGTTAATTGTATCAAAACTATTATTTCTGCCAAGAAAACAATGATGACAGCAGTCATTACTACAATATTACTACATAAAATCATGGTTAATTCAATCAAAACCATGATTTCTGCTAAGAAAACCATGGTGACAACAATCCTTGTTAGCACAGTCACGGTTACTACAATTTTACTATAGTAAAACCATGGTTCATTTTTGTTAGGGTCCTTAAAAACTAATTCCTAACTCAACATTTTAACTTAATACCTATATTATTATGCCACATGCATCAACATAAAGTGCATTTCAAACTTAACTCAAGCTTCTCTCTGAAGTTGACCCACGTGAAACAGGTGGCGTGTGTCCATCTACAGAGCCATACAAACTGTATGATCCAGATGCGTTATTAAACTAGAGATGAACCGCAGAGCAAATGCTTACAGAACTGTATGGTTAGTTTATTTTTATTTATTTAATCATATTTTTAAATAATATTAATTACGGTGATTAGAATATTATGATGTGAAAAAAAAAAACCCATTGCGGTAATAAGGCTCCAGACTGCGACTAAAATGTTTGCAAATGCAACCAAAAATAATTGATTTCGACAATTTAAAATCTAGTTGCCACTGGCGACAGTCGGGTTGTGCGTTCATATGCGGTTTCGTCAGATATCATCTTTTACCTGTTCTGTTTCTGACGAGCTCGCTGCACCACACGTAACAACAAACCCAGCGCGAAAGTCGTGAACAAATGACTCTTTGAACTCAGATCAAGCTAGCAAGTTTGAATCAGATTCACTTTCTCAGTGAATCAGATCTCAGAGAGCGCAGAGATTTCAAATTAAGATTCCCATGTGTTTTTCGGGCTTCTTTATAATTAAAAGTCCCGTATTGTTTACTACTTTCTTTTCTTCTGGTACCTATTGATTGGGAATTAACGCAATAAACAGCATCTGTTCATTCATTCAATTTGCACTCCATGTAAGCCATAAAGAAGCCAACTGTAAAGAAAGTCTAAGGCAATATTTTGAAACAATTAAAAGTCACACACACACTTTTTATTATGGTATGGCCATTGGGTTTATTATGGATTCTCGGGCCATTGGGCGTAATGCATGCTTTCAAATTTGGGGTGTGAGTGCAGTGGCGGTGCGATTCGTGTGGTCCTTTTTTCTTAAATTATGATGCCATATTTTAAAGCATGTGATATAGTACATGCTGCTATGACATTTCCTTAACCTCCTTGATCGGCCCTGTGTACTAATGATAAACAGCTAGTTTCAGAATCCATCATGGCGGACGAAATTAATCGTGTATTTAAAATTAAGTGGTGCAACTCAACTTAAAATAAATGTAGATCAACAAACCATGAATTAGCTCTAAAATCTGCGTAATTTAATCCTTATTGGCGCAACCCACCCTGAATTTAAACTTTTAATGTTTTTGTAAACATACCGTAGCAATGGACGCATTATTGGACGGCTGAACACTATCTGCCTGACATGACATTTTTAAATTGCCCCGATTATCGGCCAATTAAAAGTTGACAGCAACAAGTATTCTCTTTGCTATGACGACTAGAATAGAAAGAAGAAACAACGACATGACTCCCACATTATATTACTATAAGTGTTCTGTTCAACTACATATGTTTATGACTCGGCAAACAAAGACAATTTGCTTAAGACCAAGTGCCAGATTAGCTCTGCTGGTGTTAAAACACAATCCTGTGCTGTTTGGAATTCTACTGAATCACTCTAAGCACATATACAGCTATTTTAGCCAAATTTCCTTGGTTTTTGATCATGCCACCACATATTAAATGCATATCATATTCACTAACTATTATATTTCTCTCATTACCGCAACTATAAACCTCTGCCTTTCACACTTAAGCAGGGAGGTTGTAAAGAGTGGGATAATGGAAGCATAACAGGCTGAAGAGAGATAGGAGCTAAAGCAACAGGTGCATTGGGAAACTGGGGCAGAATATTTGGCCTTATCTTATGAAACCATGCCCCGTTTCAATAAATGACATTCTCCAAGCACATTTTTTACATTGATCATTTTGACCACTGTGACCTAAAACGGTGCATCCCTGAACAAAAGAAAAACTGACTCTAGGGCTGCACAATTCATCGAAATCAAATTGAAACCGCGATATGACCTTGTGCGATTATTAAATGGCAAAGGGTTGCGATTTAATTAAATAAATAAATAGTCTTCACCCTTCGAAGTTTATTTGCGCTGCTCTGTCCGGTCTATATTAAGTCAGAGCATTGTTGGTGTTTTCAGAGCGGTTCTGTGCTCCACAAATCTCTCTCATGCTTAGAGTAACAGAAGTGATCCGAGTTCGGTTCCGTTTGCTTAAGTGCGCTAAACGCTTCATTTACACTAAACTGGCACGTCCTGCGTGAAGTGTTTTTTTATTATTGCCTGCGGTAACAACATCTCAGTCTCCGCAAGGCACAGGTATCATAATAATAACGTAGAACACAAGATTAGGTATAATTCAAACATCTTTATTAAATTATTGCTGAGGAAATAGCATTAACAGTAACACCTGTAGAGTCCAGAAACATGCGCTCTTCGTTCTCCTGACATTTGTTTACCTCTCACGAGAGCGCGTGTCGCACTTATTACACTCCACTTGGAAACAAGTGAAAGCGGAACTTATATTACCAACAAAATGAAAAGGAAGGAACATACATATAATACATGTATATCAAATATTTAGTTGTATACTGAATTATTCAATCAACCAACATTATTTTTGACAGCAAAAACTAGGCAACTATGGTTTTACCAACAGGGAAATGTAGTTAACAGTGACATTGAGCAGAAAGCTCATATATAACCAGTTTTGACAGCTGCTGATAAAAGTTAAATGATCAGCATTGATTGATGAGATGAAAACTGGAGATCGTATCGGATGTTAAAATCCTGATTGGCACATCCATAATATTCAAGTTGACTGCGTTACAAAAACTACTGATGATGATTAGTGGGCTGAGACCCTGTCACAAAATGGATAAAAACAGGTACACGGTGGACGGTAACATTTGGATATGAAGAAGACTTTGTGTCACTGTTTATATATTTATTTGTGGTTGAACTGAAAAAAGGTCTCAGTTTGCCTCTTTTTAAGAGGGCTCAAGTGTGAAAACCCCAGCAGCCTTTTTGCAGTTGAACATGTGGAAAACCATCATAAATCGCAGTTCAAATCCCAATCGCAATATCTTTCAAAATAATCGCAATATGACTGTCCAAATCGTGCAGCCCTAACTGACTCTACCAGTTTTAAAGGAAGAGCCCAAAGTTTGCAACAGATTGTGCAAGACACTGGGTTTGACATGCAGGTGCACAAATGTTAAGAAACCAAGGGGTCCAGGGCAAGAGACTGCAGGAATGTGAGGGACTGAGATATTTGTAATACCTAACCTTAGCCAGGCAAAATGTACTCCACAGCTGCACACAAATTATACACAAACTCAGTGCCCTGATATAAATAGTCTGCATCTGCAGAGCTCTTGATATTTGGCACATTTTGTGTGTCCATCAGGGCAGCCTCAGCTATCATGGAGATCATCTGATTGAAAAACATAAGCCATTTTTACACTGTAAACACAACATAGAAAAGGTGTGTACACTATTGAGGCACAGCGGTAGGGCTGTATATAGATACAGATTTCCTGATTTGATTCACAAGTTCTTGATTCAATTCCGATTCATTTGGGTATATTTCCATAATTATGTCTATTTTGATAACTAATGAAAGCAACTCACTCACAGCCAATGCTGTACACTATACAGTATTGATAAAAAAAATTTTTTGTTTACAACCGGGCACAATATATGCTGTTTAATCGCCATTTATTTCACAGACATATTCAAAACAACCAAAACTATGGCAATCTTTAAAGTAAAAGATCTTGGGATTTGAAGAATCAATATCAGGATTAGTCAAATGAAGATTGTGATTAATCTGAAAAAAATTAAGGCTGTCAATTAGGGCTGAAACGATTAGTTGGAGATATCAACAATGTCAACACTAAAACATTGAGAAAAAAAAAGAAAAAAAAAAGTGATGAGTGTCTTTAAAGGAAACACACCGGCGTTACGTCTTTAAAGCGGTTATATTTAATGTGTTATAAAAGTGCAAATAATAATAAAATAAAATAAATCTGAAAGAGTAATTTGCCCCGATCTAATGGGGAGAGATTGAAACTGCGCCCGGCTGATAAATACTCGGGGACACTCATCCTTAGAGCGTGCATGCTTAATGCAGCTAGATTATAACATGATTACTTGTGACTTACTAAATCATAATATATGCGTTACTGTACATTTCTTATCATGAAGAAAACAGGCAATACACAGCTTTATTAATAAGAGGGTTTTTTTTTTTTTTTGGTAAGTTAACCTGTTGATACGCACCCCCCTTTTGAGCACAAACCATGAAAATTACATAACTGAACTTATGGTTGTATTTACGGGACCCTTTGGAGTATGGACACAGTTGTAATATCTTTTGAAAGACACTTTGGGCTTTATTTCCCAAGTTTCATAATTAATATATGTTGTTATTTTTTTAAAGTTAGAGAAGCTGAAGTTTATAGTATTGGAAATATTTTGTGCTGAACTTGTTTTTATAATCTAAAAAAAACAATAAAAGTACCAAGACAACCCAGAAATACAATGTTCTCAAAGCCACGAGTCTAAAGAAGTTACGTTTCAAATTTGAAGATGATCTAACAAAAAATGAGGTTCCTGCAAGCTTTTATCTCTGTATATAAATGTATGTACAAAATACCCTTATATTTAAAATACATTCTCTTAAAGCAAGTCTAAATATCTTATATGTTGCTTCTCAAGTAACTCTTGAAATACTCTTGGTAAATGGTCTGCACTTATATAGCACCTTTTTAACCTTAACGGTATTCAAAGCGCTGTGACACATTCACCCATTCAAACACACATTCATACACCGGTAGAGCTGCCATGCAAGGTGCTAGGCCTGCCATTTGGAGCAACTTGGGGTTCAGTGTCTTGTCCAAGGATACATCGGCATGTGGGCCGAGATTCGAACCACCAATCCTGGGATTAGCGGCCAATCCACTCTACCAACTGAGGCATAGAGAATCTTGAGGGCCTCCTTATTGGCCATGTCTGCTCTCTCGTTGCCAGTCAAACCAATATGTCCCAGGACCCAGCAGAAGAGGATTTTGTAGTTTCTCTTCAAGAGCTTGCTCCTTGTGTTGTCATGTTGTATGCTCTGTAAAATCAGCCCATTGCCTATCAGGCTGGAGTTTCGCTTACTGCCCCCTGGAAAAAATTGGTGGTACTTCAAGCTTGAATTGCTCCGATGGTAGGGTTATTCCTCATTACATTCCCGGGGACATGATTAATTCCGTAATTGTTTTAACACCTTATTTTTTACATAATTAAATTGCACAGAATTAACATGTTAAAATGACTTTTGAAATGAATTTTTTATATTTTTACTCTGCCATAGCCATAATGTATTTACAAAGGAATCACAGTCATGGTAAACAATTTATCCTCATACTCAAAGGCTGATTGCGGATTCGTGTACACAGCCAAAGGACAAGATGTGCATTCACTGTCATGATAACGGTTCTAATCCCATTCTCTTTTTGTCCACAGTTCGTTCCATTATTAACATACACCATTCTTCGGGCTTACTTCTTCAAGTAAGTGCAATTCCAGAGACTATCTGGAAAGGTTTAAAGATGAAGCATGTAACTTCTGTGCCACTAAATGGTATTTGCAAAAATATTGACTGCAAAATGTTTCAAAGAACACTACCTCTCCTTCTGTCATTATTTGGACAAACAGTTCCACCCCAAAACTCACGTCATTGACTAGACCAATGTTGCCATGTCGGGCTGCAGAATGTTTTAATAGTCACAGTTTTAACACTTTTCTGGATATCAACCAACAGATGGCTTACTTATAGTTGTCTCTGCATTTTAAGCTGAGACAGAAGTGTTTTAACATACAAGAGATTGCAAACATCACCTTAAATTTTATACCTGGTTTTAATTAAATCCCGTTCATCATTAAACAGAGTAAATTAACAGAGAATGTCTGCTACGCACTCTAGTTTACACCTTCTGGTGTTTCATTCAAGTTGGGGCAAATATCTAAAAATTGAGGGTTGAAGGCAACCACTCGTTTAAGGAACATCTGAGAGACTTATTAAGAGCAGTTCTAGCAACTAATTACCCCGACTCAATTCTGTTCCTTTGCTCAGTGAAACCCCATCAGCAGGGGAGCCAGAGCGAAAGCAAATTACCCCTTTTCAACTGATGGACCACTGTCAGTAAGTGTACACACCGACCCGACTGTGTCGAGTCAAGCTGGTCCTGGGTCTCAGCTCTCTATAAAGGGCCTCCAGACGAGCCAAAGGCAGGGCCAGACCACAAGCTGGGTGGCTCTCGTGTCTGGGCCACGGCACTCTTCTTTGTCATTAGAGTGGAAGTCCGCTGGCTTCCTTTGTCTCCAATTAGTTTCTCTGAAGAGCACATCCTAAAAGGGGTTTGGAATAATGACTGTTCATCAGGTCTGGGGATGTTTACAGTGTTCCTTTGAAAACTTCAGAGACAAAGCAGTGAATCAGCAGAACAGATGGCCTTCGTGAGGGCAGGCATGTTTGGGTGAACAGCTACGGGACTCGGGGTCAGAGCAGGATGTGTGCGTTAGACAAGAGAAGGGGGGTGGGGGAAATCATCCCAAAAGGACTAGGGAAAGTATCAGGGCAGTAAGGAGGGAATGGTGGGAATAGCTGCTATCACTAGATCAGAGTATACCATTACAGAGGGAAAATCATATACCCTATATCATGGAGGCTTTTAAGACGATCTTAACTTAAGCTGTTAAATTAACAACCAGGTTTTATTTGAATTCTAATACATACTACTTATAAGTACAGTAAATCTCTCTGCAAGAACTTTAGTCTCTTTATTGCTCCACTTTTGTAACAGCCATCAGAGTATTGCAAACACATTACAAGACGATCCCTGTCAGTTAAATCCTCTTCGAGTAATTTCCCCAAATTTTTGAGGTGCTTTGGAGAGATTGAAGCCTTTTGATCATTCTGCCTGACACGGCTTGAACAAATATTTGCAATTAGAAAGATTAAACTGCTCGATGTTGAGAACTAGTGTAAATTCATCATTATCTTGACTTTTGAATATGCAACGAGGATTGCCATGAGGCTCCCAAGCTCTCGGTTTGCATTGAAGCACATCATTCTGTATTCAGGATGCACATAAGCTTTTTGTGCCATTCTTTAGGCTATAGGATCCTTTCTTATTTCTTTCTTTGATAGTTTTGTGCATTAAAGATGTTATATTTATTTTTCATTTTTATTTGTTGAATATCCTTTCGTTACCATGTTGAAGTGCTGTGCATAGCTTTCGAATGTCTCGTGGCCATAACAGAGCCTAATTATACATTCTCCTCCACACTGACTAGTCTTTCAAATAACTAACCGACCAACCAGTTGATTAAAGTTTTGCACATTCCTAATTTATATAGCATTTGCCACTGAACATAATTTGAAAGCCTCTTCACAGAACATAATGCCTCAACGCCCCCTGCGAGCAAGCCAAAGATGACTACAGAAAATGAACAAAAACATTCTGAAAGAGCCAATGTCATATTTTCTCAGCTTGTAAAAAGATCAAGACATTGACATGCAGACACATTACACAAGGTAAGGAAAAGAGCAACGGGCACAAGACTGCCAAGTTTAGAAATATTTCCTGAGTTCAGTAAACTTGGCGAGGGCATAGTGAGAAATAGAGATATGACTACAGGCTTTGAGGGATGACTGACTCATTTTCAGACAATTACAGGCAGTAGATTCCATCCATAACAGCTGACTTGATCCATTCTGGTGCACATATGGCCAAATGTGGTCATCTGACAAATACTAAGATTGGCCCACATTTCCAATTAAAAGATTTATACAGAACAACAACTAAAGAGGAACACTAACTCTACTATGGCAACTTTCACACAGTCAATGTTTGGGACTGACAACTGCATTTACTAACAGGTGTGACCTTCCTGTTCATACAACAGCTTCTCCATCCCAATGTAAACCTCCTGTAGAACTCAAGAAAAATATCAGATGTGCTGTTTGTCTCCAATTAGAGACTCCTGCATCTTCAGGTCTGCAATATAAAAGCTCTTCAGTAAATAAGGGTAACCAGAGGTAGCTGTGCAGCTGCTTGCTGTTGTGTACTATTGGACGCACATTCGAAGGCCAATGGTCTTGTAAAATCTCCAGGGGCTCTCTCCTGTGACCGCACACCTGTGCTTCGATTAAGGGACAGAGCTTTAAAGACGAGCCGAAAACCATTCCTCAAACAAACCTTCACCCCTCAAAGAACAATAACAGCTTTGAAAGCCAATCACTTAAGTAACACAGTTTATCACCCACTGTGAAGTTCAAAGGTAAAGTGCCCAGAACACAAGTCTGGAATTCAACATATGCAAATTGAATCAAAACAACAAAAAAAGATGTTATCTGTTAGGGGAAAGAAATAGTAACAGATGCTCTGATGTTCTAAGCGGAAAGGTTTTCACCTTGGGCAGCATGGGAGTGGCCCTCTTGCTCTTCTTCTCAGAGGGATCGTCTAGCTGGTCAGGCTCAAACGTGTAGAGCTCTGTGAGTTCGTTCATTGTAAAGTGACGTTCAATTTGCTGCTGATCTACAACTCGGAAAGACAGTGACTGTTTGGCAATCTGTCGGTCATAGATCTTCTCCTCCATGGTTCCCTGTAGAAATAAAAAAATATATTGAACATCAACATTACAACTTCCTGAAATGTCCATCTAGACAACATTGTTACACATCACAGACATGCTGGGTCACATTAAAGATGTTCTAGAACTCAGGCGAGATTAATATATGTGAAAAATCTGAATAAAACTGCGTTTCCAACCCAAAGAGAATGGGCACTACTGGGGAAATTGGTGTAAAGTAGAATGTAAGATGAAGTCCCTGTGGCATTTAAGTTCCTGTGTAAATTCAATAAGAATATATTCGGTAAAAGCGTTCCCATAGTTGTTTGTTATTTTTGTTTCCTTACCAAAAAATATATATCCACCTCAAGCAGGCGTATACACTTTTTTTTTTAAACTTTATTTGCATCTTGGTGTTTCCATCCAGCATTATGTGTGTGATATCCCAAAATTTGCATAAAAATACATAGACGGAAACCCTGCTAATGTTGGGTGAAATGTAATTTATAAATGTAGGTATATTTTATTCAATACAGAAAGATACTAACACCATTCCATATACACTAAACTATTTCACCAAGTATTTGAATGTGCTAATTATTTTTGGGGCTTAGAGTTTTGTTAGCTTAGCAACCTGCTAATGTCAGTGTTGGATTAAACAGAGCATTAGTCTTGTGCATTTCAGAAGGTCCATTTATGCCCGGGTGAATGGCTTTATTAGTGGAGTTGCTGCCCAAGAGATGGTTAGGATTCTGCCAAGGTAGCCGCCTCTGAAGACAGCAGCTTGTTTGATTTTATATTAGACCCGATTATGAGAGACGTTTGCCATTTTGGGTTTATATGGTGTGTAAAATATTCTGACATGAAAACTTAAACATAAATTGAGCCAAATGCCTCACCTGAGCCAAAAACCTGTAGACAAACACAGTCTTTACTTGACCGAAGCGATAGACCCTGAAAATACTTTGAATGTCATAAGATGGGTTCCAAGAGGCATCGAAAATTATGACTCTGTTTGCAGCCACCAAGTTGATCCCGAGAGAACCAGCTCTGGTTGAAATGAGGAACAATCGACCCCTGTGGAGAGCAAGAAAACCACATGGCAATCTAATGGAAACAGAGCAGTTCCAATGTTTTCTAAGGTTTAAATGCCAAACGTTTGGTTTGAGGTTTGGAAATCTTAGTCACAGTCATACTGAAATCACTAAACACTCTCAGCTTGAGATCACAGCATTAAGTGTCATTGATTATGGCAGTCCTGTAAAGTTACATTCAGAGAACAGGGTAAGTGGACTTGACAGCTGCTTGCTACTTCAAGAGGAATTGTGTTTACCGAACATTACTGGTGTCATTGAACTCTTCAGCCCATTTCTTCCTGGTTATGGCATTGGTGGAACCATCCAGACGGTAGTAGTCAATATTTCTGAACCACTTGCCATCACCTTCAGAAGAAAAGACAGCACAGCCAATCAAAAAAAAAAAACAATTATTATTTTAGCAGGCATACAGCAGCCATTGCAGGGGAAAGTATGCACCCTTGGTAGGTTGCGGAGTACAGGGTACTTGTGTTCAGCTTTTAATATTGTGGCCTCCCACACTCGTGATCATAACAAACATTTCAGTATGTTTCCAATTACTCTTCTGTGATCTTTTCATTATAAATTGCAAAGCCTTAAGCAACATTTTTGGCGAAATAAAAAGTCAAGGTCTAATCATTTTTTAAATGAAAGCAAAAACAGCTGCTAGGGTTTAATTAGGAAGATGACCTTATTCCAGAGGCTTTGTGTTTACATGCACGTGTTTGCAAGCTCTCAACCTAGATTTGAGTCAGATGTGTGTGAATATAAGGTATATAAGATGAGCATCCATGTGCCACTGAGGTTTGCACTCACTAGACAGGCTGTTTTTAAAATCAACATGAAACAACGGTCACAACCGATTTTACTTCAAAAATGACACATTTGCGAATTAAAGTAGGATATTCAATAAGAAACAAATTGGAGCAGAAATTTTGATTGATTGGATCATGACAAGTGGTCATTCCATTCCTGAATGGGAGTTTACAGTTGATTGTGGAGGACTACTCTCCTGAAAAACAACCAACACTCACTTTCTAGGAGGCATTTTAAAAACCCTGTAAAATCAATATGAAAGTTTTGCTTCCTTTAGTCCATATCTATTAGCTTTAAGCCTTATGTTGTCTTAGTCACATTTGGACCCAAAGAGGATATTCTTCTGCCTAAAAATTCTAGTTAACGTTATCCTATTGGATAAAAAAATAAATAAAATAAAAATTTATAAATTTGCAGTTATCAGAAATCCGTTTTTTTGATTTGCCATTATGGGGTATGGAGTGTAGATTGATGAGTCGAAAACAAAATAACATAAAATGTGAAGAAGAAAAAATGAAGGGGTCTGAATACTTTCTGAATGTATTGTTTGTCAAAGCACAAAATCAAACAGCACACGTCAAGGCACTTCATGGGAATTTTAAACGGAACGTGGATGATGGTCAAGTTCACCCATGACACCGTCTCAATGTATCCAATTTATTTTTAAATCTATTGTTATTTGCTATTATTGGCTTAATCGGTCTAAAATTAACTGACATTATATTCCAGTTAAATATTAGCAAGATTTAAGGCTGCATTAGCTACAACATTAGGCTACAACAATGTCTAAATAGATATTTGGGTTTTGGCTAACATTGAAAGTCTTTTCAGAGAAGTTGCAACATTTAAATGAAAGACTATGAAGACAAATCTTTGGAATAACATGCACTGATTAATAACCAACAATTAGACCGAGAATGTATATTATGAAGTAAATATGGTTATTTTTGATTTCATGTTGACTTTAAGAATATGTGGAATATGAAAACCCTGTAAGACTTCTGTGGCTTAAATTCTATGAAATTCAATCACATGCAAAGGCTGAAAGTCAATTTTTTTAAAAAAGAAAACACAAGAGTTCATAGAGCAGCGAGAGTTTTGCAGGGTGATCTAGGGTAAGGTAAAACATTCCTAAAACTGCAATAATTAACTGAATACCAGCATGCCTCACTGGCTCACCTTTGTACGGCGAAGGTTTTCCTTCCTCTTTGGCTCGGCCTGCCAACTCCAGAAAATCTTCAATGAGGTCCAGAGAAATGAGAGATTGACTGAACACCAACCTGAAGACAAAAATGCATGATCCATCACATATATGACTAGAAGACATGAATACCAACGAATTCTGCATCACAGAGCCATCAATGAGAAATGCGTAGTAGACGTAAAATACTTTCGGAGAGCAGTGAAATCCTATACTCCACCCAGAACCATTTCAATCAGCATTTTGGCAATTCTTTTATAATTATTACGCATGCTGCTTTTGTGGCAAAGTATAACTTGACTACATTTGTCAAACCGCAGGATGATTTAATATGAACTAGTGACTGGGCAGACTTGGAATGGTGACCGGTTATGAGTCCCAATATATAAGATTTTTCTTTAAACATTCATTTGAGTTTTAACCTAAAATGAAGATTTAAAAAAAATAAAAAAGTTTATGAACACTTAATGGTTCAACTACCCAACTGCTGCTACAATAAAGAAAATCTGGACTCACACTTTTTCTTCCACGTCCTCAGCCATGCGAAGTATCTCAAACAAAAGCGAAATTTTTCCAGAATGCTCCAGCACCTCAGAATCAGCCTCAGTCACAAACTCCTTATACCAGTCTGGTGACGGACTGCCAGGACCAGAGCTTGACGTGGCTCGAACTGAGGGAAACAACATCATACATACAGAAACAACTCACTACAAATATATGCAAATATTGCACACAAGTAAAATAAATAGCATTCAGTTTCAATTCTATCTAGTATTGCACTTCAAAAGAAGCAGCAGTAAATGCACAGAGAAATCAAGAATCTTAAAGTATCAATTGAATACTTTGAGTAAAATCTTGATCACAACATATGACTGATCCAGCACAATCCTAAATGACATAATATTTATGTTAAAAACATGGCCAGAGTCCTACAGTAATTACATAGGCTCATCTGAAGAGATCATTTGGTCAGTATGCTCAGTCTTACCCTCCTCCACAGGTTCTGCTCGGTTCCTTCCCTCAGGGTTTCCTCCTCGAGAGCTGGTGTTCCACTCTTTGATCACCTCCAGGTCTTCACTGTCAGACTTGTCTGAACTCTGCTCTTTTCCTTTGCCTCTTTTCTTCTTCCTGTGCATGTGTTTAGGGATTTAGATCAGTCAAAGAGTTGGAAAACAGGCCAATTACAGAGCCAAGAAGAGCAAGAAATGCATCACCTTTTGGGCTTTTCATCTTCAGAGGTCAAACTCATAGAGGACTCATCTGTTTCTGAGGCAATGAACTCCTCCATACTGTCCTCATCAAAGTATCCCTGTTAGTATGCAGGAAACAGTAACAGATGTCAATGAAAAACACTGGACGCACCACAGGGTCCTAGAGGGTATGAGTGCTTGTAGCTCACAATAGAAATTTACATCACAACAGATATTTTTGCAGGAAAAATCAACCCCACAATTTTATGATATAATAGCAATAGCAATAATTGCTATTTTTGATAATCCAGTAAATTAAATATCCTTTTTGGCTCAGCCTCCAGAAAAATCTTCCTTTAAATACCTCTGCAGGCTGTGGTTTAAATGGTATAGAAGTATCTGTACTGGCTGACACATTTATCTCGTTGAACGATATACAGAGTCATAACACCCAACCCTACAGATGCCAGCTCCTATAACATATAAATACTGTAACACCAACCGACTGTATGGTTTTCTAGGACTTAATAATAAACATGGCTTAGTTAACCTAAGTGGATCTTTAAAAATGTTTCACATGTGCACTGTAAGCAATGACTTTAGTGAAAGTTGTAAATTCCCCTGGTTTGTGTTTTCCAAGCAGTCTGCAGCGCAGTCTTTATTCCTTCACCTTGTTTTCTTTACTGATATAGTCCAGCTGGAGGCACCACGGATGGGTCCAGATTCTGCTAAGCATCTGGAAATCTTGGAAGAGTTTGGTCCCCGCACGGCCTCTTCCACCTTCCACGGCAGAACCCACACCTGTTCAGAGGGAGATGTTTTAGTGCCTGCTGCTGGCCCAGTTTCTGACCCAGCATGCCAGTGCATGGGGCACCACAGCACCCTAAATCCTGAATTCAGATTAGTTGCGAGGATTAACTGAGCAGATAAACAAGTTCTTAGGACTGTGAGAGGCTCTTATTGCCTGTTTTCACACTGAGACTTAGCAATACATCAAAATCCTCAAAAATGCATTAAAAAAAAAGAAAGAAAGTGCATTTGTAACAAAGGGTCTGTTTGAAGGAATGGTTTACCCAAACATGAAAACTCTAATCATTTACTTGCCACCTTCCTGTCATTCCAAGCCCATCTGACTCTTCCGTGAAAGTTATTTAGGAAAAAATATGCATTCTAAAAAAATATTATTAGAGCTGACAGAAATAACATGTTAAACTAGAGGTCAAACTATATGTTTTTTTTATTTTTTCATGGACGATACAGATATCCAGGGTTCAGGGTGGCCGATTTATCACACAATTTAATATAGCGAATAACAAACATAAAATTGCTAAAAATATTAAATCTTATTTAGCACTATATTTGCTCAATTTCACACAAAACAAAAAAAAAAATGTTTATTTTAAATGGTAGATAGCGGTTTCTTTAGATTTCTGTTTGGTCATCACATTTTAGTAATTTATTTGCACATGAAGAAATTGTTAATATATTAGTAAGGAAATATCAGTACACACAGTAGTCCAGCAACCATGTCCACATTAGTGATCGCATTTACTCAAATTCTGAATCAAACCAATTTGACATACAGTGCATAGTAAAGTATTACCTATAGCACATGTGATGCGCTTTTACCATGTGCTGCATCCGAAAACATGGGCATCTGACTTGCTACCTTGTTGCCTAATCAGTTAATGGCTTAACTGACCGCTGTTTTGAATGAATGGAAGTCTTAAGGACTTAAGGTCAGTGAGCATTTTAAAAAGCAACATATTTTCATCCTACCTCTGTATACAGCCTCCAGAGGCACCATTTTACAGTTTTCGGATGCAGCCTTGAAGTTGCACTCACGCACTTATGCAGATACAGAGCGGGCAGCAATCTCCTAATAGTTTAAATGGCCTTGATCACCTGCTTGGATTGTCACAGTTCAGACCGTCATGATTTGTGAATGAAAAGAACTTTTGATCCTGAAGTTTTTGATTTTGGCTGATATAATTCGCGCTTCAGAGGAAGATATAAGAGGAGTACTCGACAGGAAGAAAACGCTGGATTTTCGTTAGTTTCATCTGTTTAAATGAGATATCTGCATATTTGTAAACGGTATATAATAGATGTTATGTTTATATTTGCCTTTTTATTATTAGACAAGACAGTTAAAAGTTACAGGGAACTGTTGAGGAGAGCGAGGGAGAATGAAACAGGGGAGCACTTCATCGTTATGAGCTCAATGCAACTACCACGACACTGATATGCAGACCATGAGACTGTGTTGCACACCGATCTATTATTGTAGTAACTCGATGGCATGTAACAAGAAACGAACCGTTACTGGTCATTTACATGTCTCGGTCGCTTCAAATGCAAACAGATAATTCTCAGAACCCTAAAGAATTAAATCGGCCAAACTGGAAAATTTATCAGCCAATGCAGATCATAAGAAAAAAAGAGAAAAAGAAAATGTCCGATTTATCAGCCTCGGCGACATATCGGTCGAACACTCCGGTTAACGCATGCGTTTAATTAAAAAAAATTTTTTTTAACGTGTTCATTTTTATTAATTGCGATTTAACAATTACAGTTAATACAGAATAAACACCTGTTGGAAGGGGAGAACTTTTGTGATGTTCTGCCTGGAGCAATTACACTGACAGACACACAACAAACACAGAAGTAATTCAGTGTCAGTGATTAAGTGACGGGAAAAGGACCTCTTAATTCGTTTTTTTTTTTTTTTTTTTTTTTTTAAACAAAACAAGCCCAGAAATTAACCATTTTTCAGCCTATTTAAGGGGCATTTTAATCACCACAGAAGCAGACCTGCCAACCATGGCAAAATATTTTGAGTACCACAAAAGTGTAACACTAAGTTCACCTGCTTTTGCACCATTTCGCTTTTCACAGGGTCATTTCCCTACTCACCATCATATCAAGTTATTGAACGCATAAATCAGCTATAAAGAAAACAATACAATCATATATTCTTGAGAAGAACTCTTAATATTTCACAAACTTGCACTGAACTGGGCTATATTATAATATACAGTGAAAGTCAAAAGTTTCGGTACACCTGCTTAAAACCATTTTTCATGATTAATATTTCATTGCATGTGTGCTTATACAAACTGATAACTACAATTGCATTCAATTATTTAATAAAAATGGAAATAATTTATTTTTTATATTGTAATATACGTTTTCATTTTAAAGTATTTACAAAAACTTGCGATATAAAGGAAAAAAAAAAAAAAAACACTGTAAACACTGTCAATTATGAATAAAACCCAACTATCTGTTCAGGATTTCCATTTTATTCATTAATTAAATAATTGAATCAGCTTATATAGCCACACATATGTTGGAACAGGCCTAATGGAAAAATATGTAGCCTATTCAATTAAAAAAATAATCTAGGAATGTAGGACTTTGTATCTTGAGGTTAAGCCACATTATTACCTGAAGCTCCTTGGATGTCAAAATTGTAATTGCACAATGTGCAAAATGCTTGATTTGGCAGTTTTGAGGGGCGGAGGCACGGCCAGTGCTCCTGGTTCTTTGTGAGGAACTTTCATTTCTTTTTAGGTCTGTTGCTTTACCTCTCCCTGTCAGTGTCCTCCTCATCTGACTTCATAATTATTTTAACTGCAAGGCACACGCACACACCTCACGGTAATGTTGTAGGTTAAAAACTACACTTAGTTTTGTACAATTTAAGTTTGAGCTTTGTCAGTCTCTTAAAGCACTGGAGGGTGTTATTTATGCAGCACATGCGCTCGGTTTTTGATCTGCTCCTCTCATTACGGTGACGGTTTTGGCTCCTATAATAATTATGAATGCGATACTATGGAAAATCAGGTTTAACAATCTGTGACACACGGACCATATAACTTAACGTTACATTGCCAGCTTCAATGCCTGGTGAACAAGCAAGCTAGCTTGCAAATGACGTAACGTTAGGCTAAAGTTATTAACGTCAAACCAGCCCGTCTTTTTTCCACCATTATGATGGTTGATGTGAACATTAATGGAAGCTCCTAACCCATATCTGCAAGATTATATTAACACTGCTGCCACGCGACTGGCTGATTAGAAAAATCGCATGAATAAGTAGATGTACAGGTGTACCTAATAAAGTGGCCGGTGAGTGTATATGCAATTTCAAGACATTTATTGATGGAATACAGTAAGTTTGAACATTTTTCAAAAGCTAAAATGTGACCAACATGATGATTTTATATGGACACGGTAATAGAAATGTAATTATACAAATAGATTTGGAACCTTAATCAGATCGAGAGCTTTTGAATCAGAATTGAATCGAAACAGGAAATCTGTATCAATACCCAGCCCTACATGACGTTCATGGTCACTATGAATGTTGAATGCCAAAGAGCAGCATGAATATTCTGCCTAATGTCTCCTTTTGTGTTCCACAGAAGAAAGCATCTCAGACGGATTTGGGATAACATGAGGGCGAGTAAAAGTCAGAATTTTCATTTTTGAAATCATAGTATTCTCTTAAATGTTGAATGTAGTTGGTTTGTCAATGGGGATCTGAACCCACAGTCACAACAGCAGTGCAGTAGCATAGTAACAGCTCATAGAAAAATCTGCCCTAATGAGCCTCTGGACTGGAGAATTCTCCCAAAGCTCTTCATTAGATAAGGGCATGGGAATTTGTTCAAATCGCCATGTGGCCTGGTGCCAGCTGCCTGTCTCTCTCTCCCAGCTGTAGTGCTGCTTTAGAACAAGCATGGTCTGAGCTGTTACACCGCTAAACCACTTAATTGAAAAAAGGAAAGCTGAGGACTGTAGACTTAAACTGCAAACTCCCATTTCAGGATGTAAGCCCAGTGCAAGTTCTTGTACAAAGCTGACAGACTATACTACATGCAACACAAATTTAAATGGCATTTGCAACACATTGAACTTCTGTAATGTATCCCTCAGATTTGATTGTAAAGTGAAACGTAGGCAATGCCAGTTACATTATTTTTTTTAGCATTAATTGAAGTTAGTCATTAAACATTTGTTTCAGAGATTCAGACTTTGATGAACACTAATGAAATAAAAGCTGATGAAGAGTCATACCTGTAAAGTGCTCTAGATAGTATCGATAAAGCTTGCACTGAATGGGTGTTAACCGTACTGCTAACACATACTCATGTTTGGGAGGCAGGAATTTTGTGAGCGCAGTGTAGTCTCTTCTCTGTGAAGGAAAAAGAAAGCAATGTGTCAACATTATTTACTACAACTCAAAGAAAGAGTGAATTTGGTATCAAGTGAAATGGCTGTGGCCTTTAGCTTACTTGGACACATCCCGCCAGCATCTCGTAGAGGATGTGTGCACGTTTCTTCATGACACGGACGTCAGTGAATGTCGAGTCAGCACACTGTCCGTTCTGAATGGGGTTGATGAAGCGGTTTCTGAACTCCTTCACTGAACCCAGAAGATTCTCCTTGATGAAGTTCACCATACAGTGATCTGAATCGAGAATATTTCACATATCATTTCGATTTACTGGCTGATACGTAATTTCAAGGAGTCAAAGTGCACACCTTTTTTATCTATCTGTGATTACCATAAAGCCATTAGTAATGACCCAGGCTGCTCAGAGGAAAAACTAGAACTCAACCAATATTTGACCAAGTTCATGAGTTTCATGGCATCAAAACGGTCACAATATAAATTTTTTTCTTTGATGTAGTCAGTAGCAAGTTAAAAATAAATGTAGTTTTCAATAATAAAATTATGTTCTAAGAGTTACGTCTAATTTCAGATTTTTACACCCCTAAACAGCAAGTACAAACTGTGGCTGGTCACTTGTCAGGTCGATCACTTGACATATGTCAGTCATGTATGATGACGGTCACTTCCATCTAAGTGGGCTGTTCTTGTACAAAATGAGTTGCAAAGTGAAAAGTCTGGCTAGTCGAGACCAAGAATACTGTGAAAACTTGTATCGAAACTTATGCATACACCTCAATGTATAGCTGTCTATATTTGCTTAAAAGCTGCAACCCCTTACGGTGGCAAGAAAGTGTGTGAACCCTTTGGAAGTACCTGCATTTATGTTTAAATTTGTCTTAATCTGGTTTCATCAGAGTTACAATAATGAACAATCACAATATGTTTTAATTAACAACACACAAATTATAGTACTGCTTTGTGCATTCTGAAAACATCATTCAAACATTCACAGTGTAGGTTGTAAAAAGTATGTGAACCCCTAGCCTAATGAGGTCAACAAAATCTAATTAATCAGGAGTTGGAAAACCTGGCATACAATTAATGAAATTAGATTGGAGGTGTGGGTTAGAGCTACTCTAACTTATAAAAAGCAATCAAACATTTTGAGTTTGCTATTCACAGGAAGAATATGCTGACATGGACCATGCCTTGCAAAAAAAAAAAAAAAAAACGACAAGCAAAAGACAAATTTATCTCAAAGAGCTTAGATATTCATATGCACACTGTTAGACAAATTGTCTATAAATGGAGACAATTTAGTACTGTGGCTACTCTCCCTAGAAGTGGCCATCCAGGCAAGATGACTCAAAGGGCACACCACAGAATACTCAATGAGGAAAAAAAGTACGCTAGAGTGACAGCTTAAGATTTGAAGGAATCGTTGGAACTGGTTAACAATTGTGTTCATTAATCTGCTATATTGAAAACATAAAACAGGCATTGTGTCCATGGCAGGACACCATGAAGGAAGCCGCTGCTTCACAACAAAAACATTGCTGCGTGTCTGAAATTTGCCAAAGACCACCTTGACAATCCACAACACTGTGAAACTAAGGTTGAATTGTTTGGGAAGAACACGAAGCACTACGCATGGCGTAAAAAGAACACAACATACCAACAAGAAAACATCATCCCAATGGTGAATTATGGGAGGGAGCATCATAATTTGGGGCTGCTTTGCTCCTTCGGGACTGGACCACTTACCATCAGAGGGAAAAATTAATTCACAAGTTTATCAAGATATCCTATAGGATAATGTCAAGGTGGCAATGCACCAGCTGATGCTCAGTATAAGTTGGGTGATGCAGCAGGACAATGACCCCAAACATTGAAGTAAATCAGCTACAGAATGGCTTATATAAATCCACCTTTTGGAGTGTCCCAGTAAGAGAACAGACCATAACCCAATAAAGATGCTGTGGAATGACCTCAAGAGAGACAAGACATCCTAAGAATATGGCTGAGCTGAAGCAGATCTGCAAGGAAGAATGGTCCAAAACTCCTCCTGAATGTTGTGCAAATCTAATCCGCAGCTACCAGAAATGCTAGGTTGAGGTTATTGCTGCCAGAGGCGGCAAAATCAAAGGGATCACTTACTTTTTCCACAGCAACGTGAATGTTTAACAGGATGTGTTCAATAAAGACATTAAAGATTACATATGTTTGTGTGTTGTTAGCTTAAGCACATTGTGTTTGTCTATACTTATGACTGATGAAAATTAGACCACATTTTATGACCAATTAATGCAGAAAACCAGCTAATTCCAAAGGGCTCACATACTTTTTCTAGCCACTGTATCTTGTGAACTTGACACCTTGCAACTGCTTTAGACTTTTTTTTCCTATAGCAACAATGTCACTAATGATACTCACACTCTATGAGGTTATTCTGCAGTGGAGTTCCTGTCAGCACCACTCGCCGTCGCGTCCTGATGGAGTTCATGGCTTTGGAAACAGCAGACGCTTCGTTCTTCAACACGTGACCCTCATCACAAATCACAAAATCTGGACCTGTACATTAAAGCATTACCATCAGTTCATGTCCATTATCAGAACGTGTCTAGTGCTCACATGGCATGTGAAGTGAGTGGTAGCACTTTGCTAATACAGTAGCATGTAAGCACAGGTAGCAGGTAAGGCTCATGGTAAACTTCACCTGGATCCACTAAAGTTTTCTGAAAGGTTTCTTTCAGCTTCTTGCTCTTGATGTTTCGGCCTTGCGTGAGGTTTCGGTACATCTCATAGCCTATGATCATGACGCCACCATCTTCCTGCCAGCGCTGCAAAGCATATGCTCTCTCTTGCGGTCTCTTTACTGTGGCCAGCTCTGTCACCTGAAACACAAACAATCAGCCACATCCATGACAGTTTGTCCACAGTAAATTCCACAGGCTCTGTGATTTAAACGCGAGAATATAGAAATCTTGAAATAAGAGCTTGATGTGCCATGTAGACATCAGCTATTGCTCACAACATAAAGCTCCACCCCCAGTTCACCCAGACCATTTACTGAAAATAAGCTGCAACAACAGTTTTCCAGAAATGTTTATGACATCACAATCATGAGCTCAGTAACTTATGACCAGGCCCACACAGAATATGATTCAGAGTAAACTTTATTATAAAACATATAAAGTTGAATAAATGATTTAAAGTATTCATTTGTAATTAATCATTTGTAGTATTCTGACAATCCCAAAATATATGGTCATTCATTTTCATTTCAAATATTTAAGCAACATACCTAAAATGAATTGGCTTTATAATAGTTTTTTCCATGTTGTTTTTGGTCCATTTTATGCAAGAAATGTTAAACTTTTTTTAAACAATGATTTCATAATACGTGCAATGGAGGGTTAAATATTTCGGCAAATTTGATATCAACAAGACTATAGTACACTCCACTCAATTTAACAGATTTAAATCTATTCTACAGAAATTCTGGAACTTTTCACTTAAAATTAGCACAGAAAATCTGTCAAAAAGAATGAACCCACATATTTACATATCAACTCCTATTACATTTTCAGCAACTTCGCCTGCCCTAATGATCGACAGTGTAAAGTGTGACGTTATGTGGAGGTTGGCCAATCATAACAGTGTTCATTTACATACACAGTTCCTGCAGTAGCTAAAAGAGCAAGTTTTACTGCAAGGCTCGTTCGTTTTGGTGCAAGAAACATGGGTAGACTTCAAGGTGGAAAATGAATAGAATATGGATCCTTTAAAATGAAGAACCCATAATGTAAAAGTAATGCTGTAACATTGCAGTTTGTCAAGTGTATCAAACCCACAAAACAGAATAATGAGAACATCTCAGCATAATACAATACCAAATCTCTACCTCTAAACTCTCCTCGTCCTTCAGGCCCTCCTGCCACTTTTCAAACTCATTAAGCCAGTTGAGTACAGTGTTCAGCGGACAAACCACTAAAGCCGTTTCGAAGTTCAGCTTCTCACACAGCAGCACAGTGTGGAGAAACGTCACCACCTACAGGATGACAAAAGAACAGCAACCGAATCAAATAAACAGACAAAACCAATTCAAACTGCACAATTTAAGGACAAATCTGAAGCAGAATTACCTGGAGGGTTTTGCCCAGACCCATGCAATGGGCCAGAATGCAGCCAGAGCCAGATGACTTCTCTATCTTCGTCACAGACTCACAGCAGCAGTCCCACATGAACTGCACACCTGCAGACAATAAGCAATTGTTAAAGCATAATTTGGTGTCATTTTGTCAACTTAATACTATTATACAGTTTTATAAATTTCACAATGCATTTAATTACTATAATGTGGCATTTCCCAAGTGAATTTTCAGCAAAAAAACATGATTTTCAATTCTTAATTGATTGGATCTTGAAAGAATGAGGGTGGTATTATTGGTAAATATAATTATTTCCAACTTGCAAAGCAGAAAATATGTGAGGAGGCAGGACAACTCCAAACTAATAAAAAAATTGATCTATTTTTTCCTCTTTCGAATAACGGTGCACGAATGAAATATGCACAATAATACCACAGATATTTATTATGAAGCTTATTAGAAATTAGGTCAATTTGATCATCAGTCCTTGTCTTTAAACAACTTGAACTAACCCTTGTGTAAGTACTTCATCTGCAAGAAATATTAAACTGTCAATATTTTTCAAGCAAAATAAATATAAGATTTGTAACATCACCACAATATACTTTGGTTTTAGAAAATGACAGTTAACATAATATTGAATTGTTTTTTTTATACATAGTATATATATATATATATATATATATATATATATATATATATATATATATATATATACACACACATCTATACACATACACACACACACACAGGTATATTATTTTATAATATTATATAATATTCTTCTGCAATCCAACTAAAGGAATAAACATTTCCATTTCAAATATAAATTTAAGATTATACGATACTAATATTAAAAGGAAGGGATGAGACTGAGCCTTCATCTTATCGGCCTATTGCATTACTTAACTCTGACATTCAAATTTTCACAAAATTATTAGCTAATAGGCTAAATAAATACATTTCATCCATTATACATATGGATCAAACTGGTTTTGTTCCTAATAGATTTTCAATTTTTAATGTTAGAAGATTAATGAACATAATGTACCATAAATATAAAAAAGGCTCTAAAGTGGCTGCTCTGTGCTTAGATCAGGTGGAATGGCCTTACATGGTGAGAGTTATGGAGGAATGTGGGTTTGGTAGTCATTTTGTGTCATGGATTACAACATTATATTCTCACCCAACCTCTTCCGTACTCACAAATCAAGAAAAGTCAAAGTCCTTTTTATTACATCGAGGGACACGTGAAGGATGTCCCCTCAGCCCTTTGCTTTTTGCAATTGCGATCGAACTCCTTGCGATTAGTATTAGAAACCATCCATCTATTGAGCCTGTAAGACTGGGAAATATAGATCATCACATCTCCTTATATGCAGATGATGTTGTTCTCTTTCTGTCAAATCCTGAGCAGTCAGTCCCTTTGCTGTTAGATCTTATGGAATCTTTTGGTACAGTCTCTGGATATACAATCAATTGGCAGAAGAGTGAATTCATGTCTTTAAGTGGTGATCTGGATATTGAATTTCTACAAAATCTCCCTTTCAAAATTACAGACAGACTTAAGTATCTTGGAGTTGTTTTGCCCAAAAACCCTAAATTAATTTTTAAGTTGAAACTGGAGGATTTAAAGATAGACATTGGCAAATGGAGAACTCTTCCTCTTTCTATGATAGGCCGTATAAACGCTGTTAAAATGGTCTGTCTGCCTAGATTCTTGTATCTCTTCCAAAACATTCCTATTTTTTTGACAAAGTCTTTTTTCAAAACATTAGATTCAATTATCCTGCCTTTTATCTGGGGTTTTAAAGCTCACAGAATATCAAAAATACACTTACAGAAACCAAGGGAGAAGGGTGGGCTAGGGTTACCTTGCTTCTTGCATTATTATTGGGCAGCGAATGCGAGGGCACTTGTTTATTGGCAGGGGGATTATAAAACAGAAATTTCTATTGACACTCCCCCCTGGGTTGCCATTGAAAAAAATGGTGTTAAAAATAGTTCGCTTCCAGCACTTCTCTTTTCAACTCCTGTATTGCCTACATCTGTTAAGGTGGATAATTTCATTGTTTCAAACTGTTTGAAAATATGGCGCCAAATTAAGAAGGTATGCAGATTACCTGATACTGCTATTTTCGCCCCAGTATATCGAAATCACGCATTTCCCCCTTCTCTCTCAGATGCAACATTCAACATGTGGAGACTGAATGGTATTGTTACCTTGGAGGATTTATATATTAACAAACATTTTGCTTCTTTTTCTCAATTAAAAGAGAAGTTTTCTCTACCCACAACACACTTTTTTCACCATTTACAGATTAGAAATTATGTACGCCATGCAATGCCTTATTCTGAATCTATGACAGAGGAAAGGAGGATTTATAGACTATTGTTGGGCTCGCCTGGTTCCAAACATTTGATTTCAGATTTTGTTACGGTGTTTTCTGAAGAAATGTGTTATTCTACACATTCTTTAAAAAATGCTTGGGAGGAGGAATTGGGTACACAGATTGGAGCTGAAGTGTGGGAGGAGAGCCTTAGCAGGGTTCGTTCTTGTTCTATTAACTCTAGACATCAGTTAATTCATTTTAAGGTGATGCATAGATTGCACTATTCAAAATCTAAATTACATAGAATTTTCCCCACCATCTCTCCTACATGTGACCGGTGTAAATCTGCAGAGGGCACTCTTACACATCACTTTTGGACATGCCCTAAGCTTTATGAATTCTGGTGTAACATATTTAAATGGTTCTCTGACATGTATGGGTTCTGATCCGGAGATTGCATTATTTGGATATTCTGTTTCTCTGTCAGACCATAATGTCTCTGTACAAAGCACTATTATTTATGGAATGATTATTGCTAAGAGCATCATTCTAAGATTTTGGAAATCAGACACTGTTCCTCAGTTCAAGACCTGGTTGACTTACCTCACTGGAATACTCCACATGGAGAGAGTGCGGTACGGAATTATGGGTAACCTTGATAAATTTTACAATTAGGGCTGCACGTTTTCAAGTTTTTCATTAACCGTTAACCGAGGCCCTTAACAGTTAATACTCGGTTAACCATAGTGTGCGCCAGGGATGGAAATTAACTTTTTTGTCCACCGGCCACTGTGGATTTCAAAATCTACCAGCCACTCAATGTTTTTACCAGCCACTTTCTTGTTTTTAACCGACAATGTGTAACTGCATGTGAAAATTAATACTACAAGATCTACAATACTTAAGCCGTTTATTTAATTTCAAGTCTCAATGAAATACTGGCATTTTCTCTTTCTCTCTTATAGCCTACACACACAATCCATGAACTGATATTCATTTCAGTTCACATACGAGGAAAACACAATGTTACGGACGTGAGCGCTCTGAAAGATGCTTTAAAACTTCCACAGAGACATCAAACAGAAAGCACAAAACCTTTCTTTAAAGTGAATTTCGTTTTGTATTAATTGTGTCTTAATTTTAATCAATGTTTCATCAACCAATTGCCTGGATTTAATAAATAAGAATTAAATATAGCAGACGATATAATCACAAGCGGAGGCGCCGGCGCGTGAACTGGAGCTCATCTCATAAATGAACCGAAACTCGGTGTATAAGGTAGCCTTGCCTCACAGACATGTCTACTTAAACAGAATAATTCAAAACTAAAGAAAACAGACACAGACTGCTCTCTGCTTATGTAATCCGTAAGAAATGTGCATTTCTCTCTGGTGCGTTACTGCGAAGACCGCGAGTCAGCATCGTCAACTTCATCTTTGCAAATGACACGGACAAAGAAAAGACTTGTTTATTAATAAATAATTAAAATATCTCCTTGCTATATTTTACATATTCATAATCATTACTTTTGCCGGTTCTTTGTGACAGATTTTAGGAGCTTTATTGGCAGTGCCACGCCGCCACCCTTACATGAGCGCGTCACCGCACCCACCAGAATAGCCCTGTTTTTTTGTTAAGGATTTGTTTACTGTGTGTGTGTGATTCATTTAATGGAAAGCACATTCACTGAGTTGTCTTGCTAATCAGTGTCTCCTCGTTTATTCAGTCTCTGGTGGTGCAAAAATGTATTACAACTAAATTCAATGCACGCCATTGACGCCACTTAACCGAGCAAAATGTTTCACTCGGTTACGCAATTTTTATCGGTTAATCGGTTAACCATGGACACCCCTATTTACAATATATGGCAACCATTTCTGGATCATCTTACCCAGTTTATCACTGACTCTGACCAGTAACGTCTGCTCTGCCCTCTACTGAATTTTTGCTTGTGCTTCCTTACTGAAACTGCATATGCCCTGGCTGCTCTTAGTTTTTTAATTTATACTTATTATTTATTTTACTTTTATATTATTGTTATTAATGGTGGATGATATTTATAATTATTTAAATTGTTGTTGTTTTTACTGATATTATCATTCATTGAGTTGTATACATCTTCTAAATGTATTTTGTTTTCTTTCGCTCTTTTGTAAAATGTAAAATTCTAATAAAAAATACTTATTAAAAATAAAAAAAATTTTTAAAAGTTTTCTTGATTTTTCGGAACGTATGGTTTAGAATAAAGCTAAATTTCAAGCTCAATAAATTACTGAATCAAATGCATTTCTGAACCTTTAACCTGGTCCGTAATCATTAACCTGTTGATACGCACCCCCTTTTTAAGCACAAACCATGAAAATGACATACCTGAACTTAAACACCAGAGGAGTGGTGGTGGCGTAATGGGTTTAAGCACATAACTGTTAATCAGAAGGTCGCTGGTTCAATCCCCACAGCCACCACCATTGTGTCCTTGAGCAAGGCCCAGGGGGATTGTCCTTGTAATTTTTGAAAGACACTTTGGGCTTTATTTCCCAAGTTTCAGAATTAATAAATGTTGTTATTTTTTTAAAGTTAGAGAAGCTGAAGTTTATAGTAATGGAAATATTTTGTGATGAACATGTTTTTATAATCTAAAACAACAACAATAGAAGTACCAAGACAACCCAGAAATACAATGTTCTCAAAGCCACGAGTCTAAAGAAGTTACGTTTCAAATTTGAAGATGATATAACAATAAATGAGGTTCCTGCAAGCTTTTATCTCTGTAAAATCACTGCCGGTGTACAGAGTAAAACTAAGACTTCGCCTTTCAAGACGACACTAAATCTGACTGCACTACTTGGGTATTATGAATAAAACTACGCCACATTTATAAAAATAGACTTTGGAGACGGGCTCAGTTGGTTACGAGACTCTAATATATAAGCTAAAATACAGTTTTACAACATGAATGCTGCTCAGATTGCAGTTTGTTGAAGAACGATGACGAAGGGTAATTCATTCAGGAGAGATCTGATGTAAACAATGGAGAATATATCAATATTTCTCAGATTTATCACTTTTATGGTCAAAAAGTGCTATTGGATGTTTTTCAATGAACACTTGTCATGGACAATTGATTCATCTGGCGATCATGTTTTCATTACAAAGGTATGAAGTCCCGTTTTGATATCAATGTCAACTCTTAGACCTTTGAAAAGATGTATAATTTGTTAACATTAATTACATATATAGATGGTAAATTATATATTAAACGTAAGCAGAGTGATGTCACCACCGCATGTGGGGAATTGCATATCAACAGGTTAAATATTATTAGGGCTGGGAAATGTATCAAGTTAGTTTCTGAGATAAATAATTTACTGTTTAGCATGTTAGGAAAATTAATGTAATTAATGCAGTATCTGTTTTTTATTTTAGTTTTGCCATATAAATTTCCAGGAGGTACATGCTCGACTCGACTGCACATCCTAGCACAAAAACTGATTGTGTGACGAAGTGCAAACGCAACCGAGGTCCCGGTCATAACCACGGGAGCTGTATTTACTGTACAGATGAATACGAAACTTCGCCAGCAATCGTGAGCCAGGTGTGGGAGAGATACGGGCAAGCTGCCATCAGCCATGACAATAAAACCACCTGTCTAAAATGGTGTAGGTCTCCCGCATGCCGCCAAAAAGGGCCTACCAGAAGGGCTGGTTTGAGTATTTCTGTAACTGCTGATCTCCTGGGATTTCACACAGCAGGTCAACATAGAATGGCCAGACTGGTTTGAACTGACAAAGTCAACAGTAACTCTTAAATTACACAATATTAGGCAGATGGTTTTAATGTTGTGGCTGATCGGTGTATCTCTTTGCAAAGCACTTACATCATCTGAACCGGTTAAAAAAACAAAACAGCACAAGAGAGACCACACTGTGTGCACAACAGGGACTGAACGGCAGCCAGAGAAAATACTAATTTTGAGATTTAAAACTTAAGCATTCAATTTGTTTTATATTTGTATGTATAATGTCTCATACTTACATTTATCTTGCCAATTAAACTTAATATCAATTTAATCTGCCCATTTGATCCTCTTATTAAAAGTCCACTGTAAAACAGCAGAAGATTTTGCCCAACTTAAAAAAGACAGCATATCTACTGATTTTATGGCATGCATACATATGCTTGTATCAAAGATTTCTATGTTTAAAAATATGTCTAATTTAACTATCTGCAAGTATCTGTTTCTATTTAAAGAATTGAAAAAATAATGACTAACCAATTTATATCAAGTTCTTTGAAAAAGTATTAAGTAAATATAATTATGATTATTTTTAAACGTTTGTTTGAAAGTACCATGATTGGTCGAGATTAAATCACAGAAAACTGTGCAATTGCTTGGTTATAATTTTATTCAATTCACAGTCCTAAAAATTATTATTAAAGAAAATAACTAATTTTAATTTAACAAAAATTTTAATATAAGCAATGCACCTGAATATTGCTGTATTTTTGTGATGGTTATCATACTGTTACACTGCTATATATATATATATATCATATATACATATGAAGCATATTTTTCCCCAGTGCTGTAAACAAATCTAATCCATATAAAGACTGCTGGCTCACCATCCACCTGGTGGGGTTTGAGTTTGGTTACCAGGTTCCTGTGAACCTGCACCAGTGGCTCTTTGGTCTCCTCATCTTCATCGAGCACCAGCTTTGTAGTGATGGGACAGGTAACCTGAGAGGACTCCTCCACCACAATGGTCTAAAGCCAAGAAGAGAACCAGAGTTTTCTATCATTAAGATGCCACCTTGCAAATATTTATGAGCAAGTAGCAATGACTATTACAGTTTCACATCTGCAACAGATTGTAACATTAGATATCACAAGTTTACAAACCTCTCGTAGTTTCTCTCTTAACCGCTCCCTCTCAGCGATACGTTTCCTCCTCTCCTCCTCTTCCTTCAGGGCATCTCTGGTCTCGGTCCGCAAATTGTCATCTTTAATGATCTTGCGTATCTTCTTGCGGTTTTTGGGCGTTCCTTTTTCATCATCGTCTTCCCCATCTCCATCTCCATCCCCTTCCTCTCCACTCTTTAAAAAAAGTAATGCAAACGTTCACAAAGATACCACAAACAGCCTCGGCTATCATTGTGCTGATAGAGATCTACAATATACCATACCTTGGCACTGGACGATGAGTCCTGAATCTTAATACGCCGTCGTTTTTTCTTTTCTTTCCGGTAACTCCTATCTTTATCCTTGCTGGTTTTTTTGGATGATCTATATGTATTACCAGAAGTATCACCAGTTACATGCTTTCTGCCTTTTTTTATTAAATAAGAGAATCAAGAAGTTAGCCACAACCTCCATCTTTTCTTACCGTGTTTTGCGTTTATTACTCTTTTCGTCATCCTCATCTTCACTCACAGCCTCACTGAGCGCCGAAGCATCACTCGAGGCCGAGTCAGACTGCTTGAAGTCAGAGTCTTCAGAGTCATCACTGTCCACTACACAAACCATTAAAAAAACACTTCAGCTGTGGCAAAACATGTCAATTTAATTGAGTGTTTTGTTTACAGGAATTATCATTAAAAATGGCCTGAAGCCAGTGTGAGAGAGTTTTAGGCCTGCTGATGTAACCGTCACTTGCCCATCTTGTGTTAGTTGATCATATAATTAATGCGAGGTATTGAAAATTGCTGATGCAAATTCTGATGATTTAAATAATTGGTTTTCAATTGGTTTAGTTGAAATTGCAAAAATGATTTGTGATGGTCATGGAAACATCAGTTAAAATGGGTTGAAAAGGATAAATCAATTGTTTTCCAACAAAAATATGCTTATGAATCAGAAGCTGGGTTTCCATCCAACTACTGTTATGCACATTTTTATGCACAAAATTCTGCATAACAAAGTCTGACTGGAAATGTGCAATATGTGATTAAACTCTTAAAATGACCATAATTTAATGTGCTAGCCAAAGGTGGATTTTCTAGAGTTTTGCATTAATTAAAATGCGCATTAAGGTGATGAAAAATTGTTTATTCGATGACATGTTTTGACAATTTGTGCACGTGTTACGAGTGTGCGATAGCTTGATGGATGGCCCAATGAAAGTTCGATCCTTGGCATGCAGTATAAGAAAAATCCCATGACACTTTTCAAAAAAAAATCATGACGGTCAGAACTGTGACAATCCAAGCAGGTGATCAAGGCCATTTAAACGGTCAGGAGATTGCTGCTCATGTTGGATCCGCAAAAGCGCATGAGTGCAACTTCAAGGCTGCATCCGAAAACTGTAAAATGGTGCCTCTGGAGGCTGTATACAGAGGTAGGATGAAAATATGTTGCTTTTTAAAATGCTCACTGACCTTAAGTCCTTAAGACTTCAATTAATTCAAAACAGCGGTCAGTTAAGCCATTAACTGATTAGGCAACAAGGTAGCAAGTCAGCTGCCCATGTTTTTGGATGCAGCACAAGATAAATGTGTATCACATGTGCTATAGGTAAATGTATTACTCACGGTGCACTGCATGTACAATTGGCTTGATTCAATTTTTTTATTTTTGGAGTAAATGCGATTGGTAATGTGGACATGCCATCCATGTTTGCTGGACTACTGTATGTACTGATATTTCCTTCCTAATATATTAACAATTTTTTCATGTGCAAATAAATGACAAAAATTTGATGACGAATCAGCTATCTACCATTTAAAATGCAATGCTATTTTTTAGTTTTGTTTGCAATTGAGTAAATATATTGCTAAAGGAGGAGTTTTTTTTCATCATATATAAAATTGTTATTTGCTATATTAAATTGTGTGATATATCGGCATTGTATCGGCCACCCTGCTCTCTGGATATCTGCTTCAGCCATTAAAAAAACTCAGTCGACCACTACTAACAAGCAACATGAAATACAACATTTACAGCAATCACCTCATTTAGAGATTGACATTTTCAATCACTTGCTTTGAGCTACAGTTGCGGTCATTGTGCTAAATTCTGTACTGCACAAAACCGCAAAAGCTTTTAGCTTGCCACTTACCATGTAAAATACCCTTACTCATCTGGAATTTTTTATTTTTTTTTATTAAGTAAACACTGTTAATATTTTCACATGGGGAGACTAGCCATTCCTCCCTCAGGTAAGTCAAAGTTTTATATTGGGTCTGCGGGGCACGAGACATGGAGCTGTGTGGCTTTAACAGTTCAAGTTGAGCTTTGACTGACAGCATACAGAGCTGTGGCTTTATTCAGTAAATAAAGATCGTTAGTTACACATGTAACTGTGGTTCTGTGAATTCCGGATGACCGCCAGAGGTAGTATAAAACACTACTGGATTATCGCAGCGCCAGCCAGATAGGTCGAGAGAATATACCAACAAAGTCACATAGTGATGTATGCTGAGCCCTGGGGGTTATAAACCACAGCCGCTCAGCACACTGCCTTGGTACGCCTTTCTCGCGCATTCCGAGTGACCAAGAACTCTGGCGGTCATCCGGAATTCACAGAACCACAGTTACATGTGTAACTAACGTTCTGTTTCATTCCTACTGACCGCCAGAGGCAGTATAAAACACTACTGGATGACCCATACCAACATAGTCATGAGGAATGCCACTGACCTGTTGAAAAATTAAGGCCGCTCCTGAAGAACTGCAGAACTCACAGCATGATGAGCAGCAACATTGACCTTATAAAACCTGGCAAATGTGCATGGGGAAGCCCAGGCTGCGGCAGTGCAGATGTCCGCCAACGAAACTCCTCTAAAAACAGCCCATGAAGATGAGATGGCCCTAGTGGAATGGCAAGTCAGCCCCTGGGGCAATGGTTGCCTTGCTGCCTTGTAAGCCAGTATAATAGTTTCCACTATCCAGTTTGACAACCTCTGTTTCGACACTGGAGCACCTTTCTTCACACCACCATAGCAGACAAATAACTGGTCTGCCTGTCTATATTGAGCAGTAGTGTCCACATAACACTTCAAAGCACGAACAGGACACAAAAATTGAGCACTTGAATCAGACCCTGAAGAAGTCTGAAAAGAGGCCAGTTCAATGTGCTGGTTAATGAACTGAGGAAGAAGGACTTTAGGAAGAAAAGAAGGATTGGGTTGTAGGACTACCCCGGAGTCATCCGGCAACCAACGCAAGCACAATTCGCTAACAGACAGTGCGTGTAACTCACTGACTCGTTTTGCAGAAGCAATAGCCAACAAAAAGGCAGTCTTCAAGGTTAAACATTTCACATCAATGCTTTGCAAGGGCTCAAACTGGGATGAGCAAAGGAAAGCAAGCACGAGTGACAAATCCCACACGGGAAAGTAAGGATTCCGAGCAGGCTTAAGACGGCGTGCACCCTTCAGAAAACTGCAGACAAGACTGTGAGATCCCAGAGAAGATCCACCAATTGGAACATGATATGCAGAAATCGCAGCGACATACACTTTCAACGTGGAAGCCGCTCTGCCCTCCTCCAGTAAATGTTGAAGAAAACTCAAGATGCTCGGAGTGTCACACGTTGCAGGATCGAGCCCTTGCTTCTCACACCATGCAGAAAAAAGCCTCCAACGGGCAGCATAGATCTGTCGTGTGGAAGAAGCCCTTGCATTGGAGATTGTGTGAATAACCGCAGGATTACAATGTTCCAGAGAAGGATTTAACCCAATGGCCAGACCCAAAGCTGCAGGCGAGCTGGATCCGGGTGCCAGACACTGGCCTCCAGCTGGGAGAGGAGGTCCTTCCTGGGGGGAAGCTTCCATGGATTGCCTGACAGAAGTCTTAGCAACAAAGGAAACCATGGTCTGGCTGGCCATCGTGGTGCCACGAATAGCACTCTGTGCTTGCACAGGGAGATCCTGTGTAACGCCTCCCATAACAGAGGGATAGGTGGGAACGCATATAGTAGGCAGTTTGGCCATTCGTGAGACAGCGCATCCTGGCCCAAGGGGCTGGACACTTCTGTCCTTGCGAACCATAGACGACAGTGAGTGGTCATCTCCGAAGCAAAAAGATCCACCTCTGCTCTTCCAAATCGTAGCCAGATCTCCTGCACAACATCTGGATGAAGTCTCCATTCTCCTGGATGTACCCGATCCCTGGAAAGAGCATCCGCTGTCTGGTTGCATGCTCCTGAAATATGAGCTGCCCTCAGTGAAGCGAGCCGCGGCTGACACCATGTCAGGATCTCGTGCGTAAGCTGTAGAGACCTGCGGGATTTCATGCCGCCCTTGTGGTTTAGATGGAACACTGTTGAGGTATTGTCGGACCGAACGAGAACATGGCGGCCTGTCAGGACTGGCATGAAAAACTTTAAAGCCATGAACACTGCACGTAGTTCCAGAAGGTTGATATGTTCTGTGGTCTGGGTCGGTGTCCAGCGCCCGCAAATACCCCTCTGGTTCCATGTTGCCCCCCACCCTGTGAGGGAAGCATCGGTTGTGACCAACTCCCATCGAGAGGGAATAACACCCAGGGGCACTCCTGTCTTCAACAAATCCACCTGCCTCCACCACCTCAATGCCCGTAAGCAACGGTGAGAAATTACAATCAGTCGATGGCAATGTCTGGTGGGATCTAGTTGCAAACTGTTGTTCCACAACTGAAGTGGTCTGAGGTGGAGTAAACCCAGGGGAATCACCACTGTAGCAGCAGTTAACATCCCTATTAGTCGTAGGACTACCTGGTACTGTAAAGACACACCCGGGTGAAAGCGAGCCAAGAGTTGTAGAATGTTCGTCACACGTTCTTGAGAGAGTGAGGCGGACATTTGGCGGGAATTCAGGGTTATTCCTATGAACGTAGTGGTCTGTGTTGGATTCAGACAGCTCTTTTTCTCGTTCACAGAAAAACCCAACTTCTGCACATGTCTCAAAAGCAGTCTGGAGTCTTGCACAGTCTGCTGTTTTGTGGGAGCACAAAGAAGCCAGTCGTCCAGATAAGGCATAATACGCATACCTCTCATCCAAAGAGGAGACAGAGCTGCGCTCACACACCTTGTGAAGACACGAGGAGCAAGGGAAAGACCGAAAGGTAGAACCTTGAACTGGTAGGCTTGATTCAGGAAACTGAAACGCAGAAACTTTCTGTGATGAAAAGCAATTGGGATGTGAAAGTATGCATCTTTCAGGTCGACACTTACAAACCAATCGTCTGCTGCCACAGACCGAAGAACGTCGGCTGTGCGCAGCATTCGAAAAGGAAGGACCTTCAGGAACAAATTCAGATGCCTCAAATCGAGAATCGGGCGGAAACCACCGTCCTTCTTCGGAACAAGAAAATATGTTGAATAGAACCCCTCTTCCTGAACGAGGGGATGAACTTTTTCTATGGCTCCCTTCTGTAACAGTGAACAAATTTCCAGAGAGAGGGCCATTGAACAAACTGCATTTTTGACAACAGTAGGAACGATTCTTGAAAATCTGGGAGGCCGGCGTCGAAACTGTAGAGTATATCCCCTGCTCAGTGTCGCCAAAACCCAAGGGTCTGCTGTGTTGGTCCTCCAGTACTCTATCTGTTCTATTGAGAAGCGATCGACCGCCGGCCTGAGTATCTCAGGCTTTTTATGTGTGCGACTTTTAGTGGTCGCGGGGGGGCGCTGACGGGGTCCTCCTGGCAAATGTCGATGAGGTGGCCGAAAAACTCTAGCATTCTCAGTAGTCCGAGGCCTTTGAGGGGGCTGTGACTGAGGTGTAGCGATCTGGCGGAAATATTGCTCCGGTGTGGCATAGCGATGTCGGGCCTGAACTGCTGGCATCCTAAAGGTATGGTTGCGCTGTACCTGCGTCAGTTGACGAGTGGCCTCAGACAGCTTTACCCTCTTTTCCAACAGTTCCGGAACATTAGGACCAAAAAGATGCCCGGGAACGAATGGAAGATCTCTCAAGGTTTTCTTGCAGTCCTCAGGCAGCCGTGCTTGGGCAAGCCACACTTGGCGGCGGGCTGCCAGAAGCGTGGTTGCAAGGCTACCCAGCTCACGGGTTACATGGCCCGTTGCCGAAAGAGCCGTTTGCAGAAACTGTGAAATTGAAGGAGCAACATTTGCTGGTTCTAGCGTACTGGTAGCAGCAAGTAGTAACTGACAGATTGTGTTTTCTGCACGAGTTATGTAAGCAACAGACTCGTATGCCTTTTTTAATAAGGAATCTGTGCGACCACATTGCGCACTGGGACATCGCACATTCCCTCGTAGAGCCTCGTCAGGAGACACCACCAAAGCTGCAACAGACTGCTCTATTTCTGGAGCACGGCTCACCCCGATGGAATAAGCTTCAGCCATAGATGCTAATGTCGTTTTTTGCAGCAATCTTTGAGCGCCGTTTAGGCGGACCAGAACCAGTGAGGGCATTTGAAAATTCAGCCACAAAATCCTTACATGGTGGCATGGCAAAAGAAGTCGCAGCTGTGGCCTGCCTGAAAAAGACATTGGTTTGGGCAGATTGGACAGGCGACTCATCAAGTCCTAGGCGAGCAAGAGCCATTCGAAGCACAGCCAAAGTATCATCAGAAGAGGGCAGAGCCTGCCCAGATGACTGAACTGACCCCCCACTAGACCCCTCCGTTGCTGGAAAACCAGTGAAAACTTCTTGAGGTGATGGTTGCGCCGCAACATCCACAGCATTCCCATGATCATGAAAAAAAGAATCGGAAGCAATCGTATGAAGCACATCCAATTCAGAATGATGTGTAAATGAGGGGAATCAAGCGATTCCCCAGTTCCACGATTCAGAACATTCTCATCCACCGGTGTCATCTTCACAGGTGTAGCAGATGTGACAGGCTGAAGCGAGTGAAGCAGGCGTTTCAGCTCCGCCATCTCTGAAGAAAGTACAGAAACCGTCTTAGAGTGAATTTTCCTCCACAAACGGATGTTCATCACTTCGCGATGTAGCCCTCCTCTTAGATGGGAGGGGAGCGCCGGCTGCCGCAGACGCCCTACGCTTCTGAGTGCGAGAAGGGGCTACATCCAACTGCCCAAGTTTCACCACTGAATTGGGGTCTAACTCAGCAAGACGGAGCCGCCGTTCCGACATAGGTAAAAAACTGCAGTGCAGACACGGGTCCGTGAGAGCCTCTCTCAGATGTTGAACACCCAAACACGACGGGCAGATGTCATGACCGTCGTCCGGGAGGAGATTATTAGGGCAAAGCTTACAAGTCAGTGGGAAACCAGTGGCAATCGAGCTGTGAGCCATAGTTACTCGCTAATAACACCTTCGGATAGAACCGTAAGGTTTAATTCAAGCAGGTAATCTCATGAAAAAGATAAATAAATGTCTAAAATGGCCGATAAATTGAACCGCGTGTCACAGAGTAGCACATAAGTTCAAGGAAAAAAGTTCAGAGAAACTGAATGAATGAGGATAATGTCAACGGGAGACCGTTAACTTATAGCGCGGAAAACACCAGCCACCGGATAGCACCGAGAGGCACAGAGTGTTACCGACGAAAAGAATTAAAAACTCACCAAAATGCGGCCAAAAACACTTCAAATCCGTTGAAGTGGCGTAGATGCGTGCTGACACAGCTTGTGAGGACGATATCTCGCTGCTCTTGTAAGCTGCACTTGACAACGCAATATCACTTAGGTAAACAACCTATCTCAACCAAGCGAGAAAGCGAAAGAGGCAGTGTGCTGAGCGGCTGTGGTTTATAACCCCCAGGGCTCAGCATACGTCACTATGTGACTTTGTTGGTATATTCTCTCGACCTATCTGGCTGGCGCTGTGATAATCCAGTAGTGTTTTATACTACCTCTGGCGGTCAGTAGGAATGAAACAGATCTCTGGGTTCGCACATTGAGTTACACCTCCGATAATGACCATAAACTATACATTTTTTAATTGGAAGTGGGCACTGCAAACTATTACACACATAATCATCATGACATTTAATTTACATGAGGATGAACGCATTTACATTCAAACTGTAATTTAAACAGAACACAAATCACAATCTTTTTTTAAATGCATGATTTTATGTTGCTTCATAAAAGCCTATATTGTTTGTGATGATAGTGTAGATAAATAGGTTTAAAGTGCATTCTGGTGTTTTTTGTTTTTTTTTGGCGCTGAGTTCAGTGTGTCCACATCTGGAAGCGCAGCACCGCAAATCACATGCAGTGAACATACTGTGTGTGTCCAGCAGGTCTGTGAAAACTGCATGTCATACTTGCGAGTTCTGTTGCATTGCTGAAGTGGAGTAAGGATTTGTAAGATCCTGCATTGTTTTTCAAATCTAAAGGGAAGTTTTGGGGTCCTGGGTAGCTCAGCATGTAAAGATGCCGACTACCACCCCTTGAGTCATGAGTTTGAATCCAGGGCATGCTGAGTGACTCCAGCCAGATCTCCTAAGCAACCAAATTGGCCCAGATGTTAGGGAGGGTGGACTCACATGGGGTAACCTCCTCATGGTCGCTATAATGTGGTTTGCTCTCGGTGGGGCGTGTGGCGATTTGTGCGTGGATGCAGCAGAGAATAGCGTGAATCCTCCACATGCGCTATATCTCTGCAGTAACGCTTTCAACAAGCCGCGTGATAAGATGCGCGGATTGATGGTCTCAGACATGGAGGCAACCGAGATTCGTTCTCCGTCACCAGTATTCAGGCAAGTCACTACGCCACAACAAGGACTTGGAGCGCATTGGGAATACCAAATTGGGGAGAAAAAGAGGAGAAAAGAAAAAAAGTGCTCTCGCAACTTACACTTCTTGTCTTTATGTGTTTGACATTGGACCTTTAGGGTCACTTCCGCCTTATTTTTGATATGTCGTTTTGGCAGTTTAGTAAATCTATTAATTTTTTTTTAATCGAGTAATCAAATTAAATCTAATGGAAACCCAGCTTAAAGCTCTTATTGCTAATTTGTTGTATCTTGCTTTTTTGTGAAAACATAAATTTAACAATTTCTATAACAACTATTTTGTGGTAGGGCCAGAGACAATAACAGCAGGCCAAGTATAGGTCTGAAATGAGATGTGATTTGACAGACCTTTCCGTTTCCCTTTCTTCTTGGTTTCTTTCTTGCTCTTGACCGGTGTCTCATCATCAGAGTCACCCTCACTTAATGTCAGCTTCTTACGCAACAAACGGTGACTACGTCTACCCTTCTTCACATCAACATCTGAGCCAGAGTCTGATGTTTCCTCGTCTTCCTCTGCGGGGACATCAGCACATTACAAATGTTAAAAACACAATGCGTATTAAGTAAGTTAAATGCAAGTCTATAATTGTTAACTCACCACTTTCGTCTTGCTGCTTAAAATCTTCCTTTCCTTTCTTTGTCTTTTCCTCTTTGTCAGCATTTTCATCTTCTGATGAACTCTCAGCTCCAGATGAATAGTTGGCTTTAATCTGAGCGAGCAGCATCCTTTTGGCAATTCTTTCAAAAGAGACAGAAACATGATTAGTCCAGACTTTAAAGTTTAACCTTTAAATACCAAGCAACTCTAGTTTATGCTACATTTTAAAAATAGGCCACTTTTATGGGAACACAGGAAAATCACCATCCCTCAAAAAAAAAAATCCTGTAAATCACTAGATTATTAATAAAAGTAATAAACATCGAATTTCATGATCGATTATTTGGATGTGGCAAGAAACCCCTATCAGTACACTTGTTTGCCCCCAGTGTATAAATTAAAATTTAGGTGATGTATATTTACATTATATTATAATATGTTATATTAATACTATGCTATTAATCATAGTTTCAAAAATCACTCATGTTTGTCATTAAGAAAAGATGCATCACCACGTTATCTAAAGTCCTTCAGCAAGACAAATATAAGCGCGCCAAGTCTCTGACGTAGAATCACTTTGCGCACGGTTGGCTGAACCAATCACATATTTATTTAATTTGTGTTACTTTGTTTTAAACGAGCATTTTTTCGTTTAGAAATGTTTTTTGTCAATTAATTTCAATGATTGGACCTATGATACAAATGGAAATCAACCTGTGTAGTACACAGAAAAAATATATATATTTAAAAAAAAAAAAAAAAAAACATTTTTGCCGTAATCACAAAAAACTGTGAATGGTGCATCATCAACAGCGCTGAGAAATGTAACAGGTGCAAATTGACAACGACGGCTGTGCCTCGCTTCGAAGGATGCGTACTCGCATTTGTCGGCCGCACACGTCTTCGAGGCTGTATATTTTATGATACGTGAGTAGGACATTTCAATGGCAGCCTTTGAATGAGACCTTTCACTGGATTTCGGAGGATGCATAAGGTGTACCTTCGTGGTCACTCGCAACCCACAATTCTTTGCTTCAACGGAAAGCTCTAAAAATATGACGCCAATTTGCCCGTAAATATGATGTTCAAACGTTCCCAAGTTGAAGTACCTCAGTAGATGGGTGCGGAGTATATTATTTATAATTATATTAATATATAATTCCACTTTATTTTCTATTAGAACTCTCCTAAAATGTACCTCATACATTCCCTTCTAAAGGGACTTTGTTCCCTTCACAAAGCATTAGCGCTTGTTAAAGAGTGGCGTGTTGTCATAGCAACCATGTTACATTCCGTTTCCCCTACGTAGGCCGTCTCGTATAAACGAGGTTTGTTTAAAAGGAGTACACTCGGTATACTGCAGTCTTCAAAGGACGCGTCCTACCTAGCATGCAGCCTTCGAAACGATACAAAGCCGTCGTTTATGCGCTGCTTCAGATAATTGCTTTCACCTGATAATTGTTGCTATGCACACAATTTATAGGGCCGGTGTGTAGAAGCCATGTAAGTATTTCAGTTTATATTTAAATATAATTATTTGTCATTTAATTTCTGTTCACTATAATTTAGACTTGAAATGTATTAATGTTTTGTGAGTGTGCGCCCTCTATAGGTCACGGGGGCAAAGCTATAAAAAGGCCTGAGGAGGGTTCCGGTGGCTTGCGCATACAATCATCGACCGTGAACAAGATGGTATATATTGTTTATGTAATTTCATTTTATAACGTTACAAATAAATATCACTTTACATCAGTTCTCGGACAATGTTTACGTGTCAGATACACTGCAGAGGTGGTGAAAACCATAAGAACCACCAAGGAAAATAAAATAGTTTTTACCACTACAACGTATATTCTGTGTGGAAAAATTGCCCAAACGTTGGTCGGGACAACTCCCTTTTCTAAAGAGATTGTAAGGTCATCCTACCTAAATCTATGACTATGCGCAGTAACCATACGACTTGTATGAAACAAGTGACCAATTTTTGTTAAAAAACAACAAGTTTCACCAAAAGTGGAGGTGAGTGAATAAAATTATATTGATTAATTGCTATATATTTAGATGATGGGATGTCTATTCATAAATAGCACGGATGAGATAAATCATTAATCCCCTCTCATTACTATGCGCTTATTTACAGAGGCTCTCTACAGAACTGCAGGTTTTCTTAAAGAGACGACACATATTTTTAGCATGTTCTACACATAAAAGGTAAATACTTGTAAACAGTACAAATTATGCATTAAACAATAAACATGTAAAAAAAAAAAATATTGAATACAATATATTTATTGATGGAATACATTTTTAAAAAAGCTAAAATGTGACAAATGCTGAAAAACCAAAAATATAATTTTTTTCTTCATTTATATTTTTTAGGGCTGTCGATTTAACGCATTAATTCAGTGCGATTAATTTGACAAAAAAAATAACATGTTAAAGGAAAAAAATTAACGCCATTAATAGCAATGCCCCTGGACCGTAATATGGAAGATTCCTGAGAAATGCAAGCTTGTAGTACCACCTGTTTACTCCAGAGGGCAGTAAGTAAAATTTCAGCTGTATGAGCAACGAGCAGTTTATACAAACAAAACACTCCAATAGGCAGAACAACATAAACATTCGTTACATTCAAAACACTTGGAGCGCAAATCCAAACTAAGGGATCTCAAGATTTGTTTAAAGATTGAATATTAAACTATATTTAACTTGACACAGTGACCTAAAACATGTTATGTTTATGACGTTACACAAGCATGTCTGATGCAGGTGTAAATTGACGGGGTCCTTAAACAAGCCCTCATAATAAATCTCCAACTGATTGACAAATTCACTTGTGTAATGGATTGCTGTGAACTGTGTGTCAATGATTGACTTATGATCAATAATATGGTAGTAAACAACACATTGTATTCTAAACCCGCTTTTTGTCTCATCAATAATTGACTCTTCTGCCACAAGAATGTAAAGCATTTTAATTATCTGAATATTTTTTATTACATATATATATAGAATTATTGTTACATGAGGGACTTTCTGCAAATATCTGTATATGCGATTAATTAATTGGGACACCATGTAATTCGATTAAAAATTGTAATTGATTGACAGCCCTAATATTTTTGTAATGTACCTAGTTAGAAGGTCCCCTGTATAAAGAACCACATTAGCTGGGAGATCATTTCTTTTTTATATGCAAGCAAAATTGACATGAATGAATGAATATACCCATATTAATCGATACTGAATCATGAGCTTGTGAATCGGAATCAAATCAAATGTGCAAATCTGTATCAATGCTCAGCTCTACATGTCATGCATTCAAATGGGAAACAAAACACTGAATGATGCCAGAATGATGGCAAAAGCTTTTTTCTGTTGTATCAGTGGATAAGTATAATTGAACACACCTGCCTCACTTTTACATGACCTTTATGATGTATTAATATAATTAACAAATTAATGAATTTCCTTAAATCGAAAAATGAATGGCGAGTCATTAGTTGACTGGCATATATAACATTATTATTATTAAATGAAGCACTGAAATTGAAATAACTTTGCAAAATCATTGCTTTCAATTATCTTTAATGCAGACACGCACGCCCCTTCCAACGTCACAAATCGGCAACTCTGGTATCATCTAGGAATTCAAAGTTTCCCCAACTTGTAAATAGGACTTCCGAGGTCATTCACACTTACCTCCTTAGCAATCAGTTTGAGCTTGTGTTTTTCTTTTGTTTCCATTATCATTAATAATTCAGAGATATCAATTATCTTGTTGCATCCAAACTGTGGACAGTTTATGCAATTAATATAGTAACATTTATTTTTCAAAACATTTTTGCAAACAATATTTAAAATACAATCATATTCAAACAAAACAACAAATAAAACAACTTGCATGTACAAAAATATGCTAACTGAAAGCATTCAAGACCCAAACATTTAAATGAGCAACGTAGGCATTCATTTTGTGTGGTCATGACAACCCTAGTTTACTGTGGCATCTTTATAGGTAGCAACATCGTAATTACAGGGGTTCAAAAAGCAAAACGCTTTGCATCTTGTACTTTTTCATGCACTTGATCCGCAATGACTGGATTGGCAAAAAAAATAACACTTGACAAACAAAAACTACTTGACAAACACAACATAAACATTACTAACACACTTTAATTCCAGATTTCCTTTAACTGCAAATACATTTGAAAAAGGTTGACTAGAACAAAACACAACTATGCTGCATAGTTGCTGAAAAATCCTACCTATTCTCAGGGTCATCATCATCATCCACCATCTGTGAGGACACGGCCTTTAAATCAACCTCATCACCTTGACAAGTACAGATAAAGAAAAGATGCTTAGATCAGCCTTAAACTTAATAAACAGAGGCTCAAAAAGAAAATCAATTCCCACATGGAATACACAAGTGGCGATTTATTTAAGAATCCCACCATCTAAATTTGTGAGCTTTGTACAAATCATTTTATGTCTCTTTAAGACTTGTACAGGCTGTTGTTTCTGTATAGTATATAATAAAAGAGATACTCAGTGAATATTCAGTATATCTATTCAGGCTGCACGATTTGGACGAAGTCATATTTTGCGATTGGGATTTGAATTGCGATTTATGATGGTTTTCCACATGTTCAACTGCAAAAAGGCTGCTGGGGATTTCACACTTCAGCCCTCTTAAAAAACCTGGAGTTTTTTTCAGTTCAACACAAATAAATAAATATATAAACAGTGACACAAAGTCTTCTTCATATCCAAATGTTACCGTCCACCGTGCACCTGTTTTTGTCCATTTTGTGACAGGGTCTCAGCCCACTAATCATCATCATTACTTTTTGAAACACAGTCAACTTGAATATTATGGATGTGCCAATCAGGATTTTAACATCCGATACCGATCTCCAATTTTCATCTCATCAATCAATGCTGATCATTTAACTTTTATCAGCAGCTGTCAAAACTGGTTATATATGAGCTTTCTGCTCAATGTCACTGTTAACTACATTTCCCTGTTGGTAAAACCACGTAAAAAAAAAAAAAAAAGCATGTAAAAAAAAACAGAACCGAACTCTGATCACTTCTGGTACTCCAAGCATGAGAGGGAGTTGTGGAGTGCAGAACCGCTCTGAAAACACCAACAATGCTCTGACTTAATATAGACAGAGAAGCGCAAATAAACTTTGAAGAGATCAGAATATTTATTTATTTCATTAAATCGCAACCCTTCCAGTTTAATAATCGCACAAAGTCATATCGCAGTTTCGATTATACTTTAATTGTGCAGCCCTAATATCTATATACATTTAACTTTCTACAACCTTACAAGACAAACACCCTATTTAAAATACCCCGATGGTAATAGGGCTTTGCCATGTAATTAAAAATATTTTTCAGCCTTCTAACAATGTATGCATGACTCATTATCCATATCATCGGTTTCAAAATATTTGCTGTGAAATGGCCTAAAAATTCACAGCATTAAAGGGATAGTTCACCCAAAAATGAAAATTCTCTCATCATGTCTCACCCTCATGCCAATTCTTCTGCTGAACACAATTAAGATTTTATAAGAATATTTCAGCTCTGTGTGTCCATTCAATGCAAGTCAACGGGGTCTAAAACTTGGAAGCTCAAAAAGCAAATAAAGGCAGTATAAAAGTAATCAGTGCGACTCCAGTGGTTAAATTCATGTATTCTGAAGCGATAAGATAGGTCTGGCTGAGAAACAAATGTCATATTTTTTTTACCATAAATTTCCATTTTCAAAGAGCAGTCATACGTGCTCGTCCAAGAGCTTTTCTTTTGTTTTTGGTTATTCATATTTTGTGCATATCACCACCTACTGGGCAGGGAGGGAAATGTATATCCGTTTCTCATCCACACCTATCATATCACTTCTGGAGACATGGATTTTCCTACTGGAGTCGTATGGATTATTTTCATGCTGCCTATTATTGAGTTTCAAAGTTCTGGACACCATTCACTTGCATTGTATGGACCTACAGAGCTGTGATATTCCTCTAAAAATCTTAATTTGTGTTCAGCTGAAGAAATGGCATGAGGGTGAGTACATGATGAGAGAATTTTCATTTTTGGATGAACTATTCCTTTAATTATACCTAAAGACAACAGCTGATACAATGTATTTTAATCATTTTATACACTGACCTGATGACTGATGGAAACCATCAATACTAGCCATAACTGACTCAAGTATAGGTTTTATCTTCTGCTGATCACTGTCTTCTCCAGAGTTGGCAGCCTGTTCCACCTCCTCTTCATCACTGGAGGAAGACTCATCCTTGATTTTTGCCTTTTCTTTTTGTGACTTGCGTACCCGTTCAAATGACTTTTTAGGGCCTTTCTTGGCCGTTTTACTGCATTCATTCGCTTCCTTTTTGACGCCTTTGGTCATTTTTTTCTCACTACCAAGCTTGCTCAGGTTCTTTATCTGCTTCTCAAGATCGGAGTCATGGTTTGAGGAGTCCGACTCCCTCCCCTTCTTTTTTTTGCAGTTCCTTTTCTTTGCTTTTGAGGACTTGTCACTCTGCTCTGAATCAGAGGACCCCTTGATCAGTTTACGCTTTGCTGTTTTCGCAGTAGAGCGGGAAGTTAAATTCTTCTTCTTGCTACCTTTGCCTGAAGCGTTCCCACTGTTTTCTGGCTCACTTTCAGCCGAGCTGGCCTTCAAAACGGTTGCTTGAAGGACCGCAGGGACTTCATCCGAGTCAGAATCACACTGCTCCTCTACTGTGCTGCTGCGTTCGTCTTTTGCTGCTGACGATCTCGATTTACGTTTTTTCTTTGCCTCGGGCGATTTGCGTAAGGGAGTGGTCTTCATCCTGGGTGAGCGTCTACTGTCTGGACCCTCCTTTGGAGATACATCCCCATCCACGTCTTCTGAAGGTGACTGTTCTTTGCTTTTATCTCGTTTTATGGTAATTTTAAGAGGAACCGGTGTCAGCTTGACTATAAGCTTTTTACCCAGTTTTGCAAGACTCCTACTAGACTCAACAACCTTAGAATCGGATGTCAACTTTTCGTCGCTGGGCTCAGTAGAGTTGCTTTCATCTTCTTTCTTAAAAGCAAGACTCTCGACCATCTCGAAGAGTTCCTCCGGAACAGAAGGTGGTACAGACACAATATCTTTATCAAGAGAAGCTTCACCAACTGGAATGGAGATATCCTCATGATCGGAGATATCCTCATTGGCAGGAATATCGGCTATATCCTGCTCTTTGGCTTTACTTTCTTCAGACTGGTCCTGAGCTTTTTCTGGCGAGGGAGGAGGGCTCTCCATTTCAATATCAGCTGTCTGCATACTGTCTTCATGGGTATCCTCTTCTACCAGAGGATTTAAGTCATTAGTAGTGCAATCCAAACTGTCTTCCCTGCCACTGTGAGCATCAGTGTTGTGGGAGTTGACAGCTGTATTATCCACAGTATGACTGTCAGGTTGTCTTTGCTCCTCTCCATTCTGAAACTTGAGTCCTTTTGATTCAAATTCCATTTCCAGTGACTCCTCCAAAGCTGCGTGGGCCTTCTTCAGATCAGCCAAAACTGATTTGAAGGCCTTTAAATGTCTATAACTTACCGCACTAACTTCACGGCCTGGTGATGTCTGCTGGAGGAACTGTACAAATGTACGATTCAATCCGTTAGTGGTCTCGATAAGTTTTTTGGTCTTTTTGACAAGTTCCTTTGGAACGGTCATCGTCTTATAGGAAAAGGCTAACATGCCTGTTCCATCAGAGGAATGATCCTGCCCATTTACAGCCGTTCGTTCTCGTTTGCCATGCTTATGTTTGCGATCTTCACGTTTTGATTTGTCATTGTCTCCCCTGGGCTTTCTAGAAGACGATTCCAGACTAAGCAAAACTTTTTCACAGGATTTCACCAAGTAAAGTAGGGGCTCTGGGCTGCACATGTAGCAATGCCATTTGCTTTCCTCATTCATAATTTCAGACAGTTCTTTTCGTCCAAGGTTGCGTAGAATGCATGTTTTGCAGAAGGCATTGCTGCAGTAGTCACAGCAAATCAGATTGCCTCCCTCCGCACACCACCTGGAAAAGAAAAACATACATTGCCACATCAAATACTGCACAATTATGTGTATTTGTTCTCTTTAGAAATGCAATTTTAATGTTGCAGTGCATTGCAACCCATAGGTATAAGGATAGATGAAATAACATGTTAATTAACTTAACTTTTTAGGCTAAATTTACATACACTCACCAGCCACTTTATTAGGTACACCTGTACATTTACTTATTCGTGTGATTATCTAATCAGCCAATTGTGTGGCAGCTGTGTAATGTATAAAATCATGCAGATTGGATCAGGAGCTTCAGTTAATGTTCACATCAACCGTAAGAATGGGGAATTCAGACTGTGGCATGAATGTTGGAGCCAGATGGGGTGGTTTGAGTATTTCTGTAACTGCTGATCTCCTGGGATTTTCATGCACAACAGTCTCTAGAATTTACTCCGAATGGTGCAATAAACAAAAAACATCCAGTGAGCGGCAGCTCTGTCGACGAAAACACCTTGTTGATGAGAGGGGTCAATGGATAACGACCAGACTGGTTTGAGATGACAGAAAGGCTACGGTAACTCAGACAAATAACCCCTCTGTACAATTATAGTGAGCAGAACAGCATCTCAGAACGCACATGTCAAACCTTGATGAATGAGCTACAACAGAGGCTGCAGTGGGCCAACCATTTGTGTGCCTCAGCAGAAATCCAGATTTGTCAGACCAGGCGGTTTTTCCAATCGCCTACTGTCCAGTTTTGGTGAGCCTGTGCCCACTGCAGCCTAAGCTGACTTAGAACTTGTGCCAAAATGTATTAACTATTACAGAATTTAATTATAGTAATAATGATAGGGCTGGGCGGTATATCAACTTAAGGTATATAGATATATTTTCAAACGAGATATTGGAGGAGACAATATCGTTTATATGAGTATAGTTTGATGTTGCATTACAAAAGTCATTTCTTCCATAAAGACGTGCCTGCATCGCTCCTCTCTAACACTCTCCACGCAACCCCGCCCCCACACTCCCACAACATGTAAACACGGCCCCACACGCTCACAAGCTCTCCTGCAACATGGGAGACACAGCACTGGTTCACACTGCCAAAGAAGATCTGGTTACCAGAAAGAAAAACAATGGTTACATTTTTTTGGAGATGGTTTAGATTTAAAAGATCAGATGAGCAGCAAAACAGCTGCACACTGTTTGACTGACAGGCGGCTTGCGTGTGTGCACTTTAAATATGTGTGCTCCAAGAATGCTCGGGCTTGAACGGTCAAATACATCTAAAAATTCACCAAAATGCCCGTCTTGGTGAGGTGTTCATGTGAAAACATAGTTATGTTTAAAGTGAATGTAAAAATTGCATGAAAAACTGATTTGTATTGAAGTGTACGACTGTTTAAAATGTAACATAAATAGACCTGCCGCTGTCTAGTTTATCCTTAATATTAAATCAAACAACATTAAAGAAAACAACAAAACCACTCACTGCTCTTGGCTGGATAACATCACTTATATAACTAGCATAAAAGTATTATTCATACAGGGAAGACCAGTAGTAGTTTTATGTCGAATTCATTATGAATGTTTAATTGAACAATTGATACTGTTAATTTCTTTAAAAGCTGTTAAAAAGCTCTGTTTTCTTCATTTGTATTTTTTTTGTACTATAGTGTTTTTTTCTATTCATTATTTTTCATTTTTCTTTTATTACCGACTGTTTACTACTCCTGAATAATAACTTGATAACTTTATAATTAAGTAACAAATAAGTTTGTGTTATTATATGTTGTGATATTGAAGCTGGTATCAAAATCATCACATTTCACTAGACTAGTAAAATGTTGGTATTGTGATAAAAGTATATATTAGAGCAGCATGATTAATCATTAAAAGATCACGATCTCGATTCAGACACCCACGCAATCTCATTTCTAAATGACAACAATTCTGCTATGTAGATTTACGTTCCCGTGGCATGCATTTGTAAGGCGGTCAAATTTAAATGAAACATTCACTTCAAATGGAGACACAACCCATGTCTTTTGGTCGTGTGTTAAGATCTCAGAATTATGGTTGAAGGTTCGGGGTTTTATGTGCGATGGGGCGGTCATCAATATAGAGAATAAGCGCATAAAAAAATTGGGTCCAAACCAGCGTCATTATCGCCAGACAAATAGTTTTAAGTGGATGGAAGTCGGCTGGAGAGCTGCCATTTCAGGAGTGATGCCATGGGAGATGGGGAGGGTGGCAGCTTTTGAAGAAGGGTCATCTAGAAGACTGGGGAATTTGGACTTGTTTGTGGGGAAATGGAGCAAATATCTGGGGGTTTTGGAGGGCTCTCGGGGAGGGGCAGTGGAGATAGAGGTGTAGTGGTTAATGTGGGTCATATATTAGATAGACCACTAGGGTGTCATTGGGGGTTGGAGTGGTGTTGGGAATTGGGGGTAATAGTGGGGTTTTAAGTATTGATTCTGTTTTTATATGTTTTGCTTTTGTTTGTTTAATATATGAAATCAATAAAAAGAGAAATCAACTTCAAGACGTGTTTTCAAATGTTGATAAACGTTATATGGCATCTACAAAACACAAAACGCTGAATAAACTAAGATGCAACAGCCAAAGACGTTCTCCACTTAATTAATGACTCTTGAATAATTCCTTTAAATGCTTGAAACAAGTTTTACAAGAGAAACACTGAATGTCTCATTGTTTTATTTTAAATTGTTAATATTTTAGTTTCTATTGCATATTTGCTTGCAAGTGCAATACCAAGTTAACATAGAACTGTTAATGAAGCTTTTGTCTGCTCGTTTTGCTTTTTACTTCGCACGTGAGAAACAATTTAAATTGTTTTTATTTATCATGCAGGTTTTTTTAAAAGGATTTTTTTTTTGCAATAATCTCAAGGTGCTGTTTGGTTTATAAATGTAGTTGTTGCGCCCTCTTGTGGACTTGGGACATTTTAAATGTGTATTTTTGATTAACAATGATTGCATTTTTGCATAGCTTGAAGCAGAAAACATTTTGTCAGAACCTCTAGTCAATGATGTTACTTTGTTTAGTACCCTTATGTACAGGTTTTGTAAATCACTGAAATAAGCATTTTTCTTCAGAATCGTGATCTTTATTCTAAGTAACAATTGTTATTCTCAATTTATCCAGAATCGTGCAACTCTAGTATATATTGTTTATGGTAGCTCTTTATTCCATAGACGTGTGAGCACCCCTGCAGTAAATGATGGTGATGGAGGCTTTCCTTTATTTGACTATCGTGTACATGTAAAATAAAATAACCGCCCCTACCCAGCGCAGTTTACATTTCTGTCCCAGAGAATCTAGTTGATTGCATAGATATAATACTATTAGGTTGGCCATGTTGTAATTTTAGAAAACATACAACAGAAACTCTGATATGTTACTTGAGCATGCAACCAATAGAAGTCCTTTTTTTACTCGGACAAGTGAATGACTAATTCAGTCCAAAAATTTTATATTATATTCTGCCATGAAACAAAGCGTGTTGCAAGCTTAATTTACCAACTGACGCGTGGCTTTGTCTTACAAACGAACATTTAGTCCACTTTGTAGAAAATACAGAGATATGATTTTTTTGTCCATATCGCCCAGGGCTGACTGATGCTCAATCATAGAGTTTAATGAAAGTGATGCAGTAAATGCATATAACGTGAACAGCACACGATGTGAATCATAAGGGGCTCTCACGTAGCCTAAAGGTTTATGGCTGGAAACTGAACAAACTACTTAATTAAAATGACGGTATGAGTATTAAACTACTCATAGACCGGTCTAAATATGAATAGATCTGATTAGAGTTCAAGGCACCGTGTACTTGTATTATGATTCATGCAATTTTGCACACTATTACTCAAATTTGTATTATTTATTAGGCATATTTAAGTTTTAAACCGCACGGTCACATTACATTACTCATGTCTTATATAATAAACTGTTTATTAAGAACATGTCGTCTTTCTATTGCCATTACAATTATATTAGCCTTTTTAAATAAGCATGTTATACTACATCACGTGTCTTGTAATTTAGACCCTTCACGTCGCATGTGCAGACTGCGGAGACTGCCTATTGATTTCATAGCGTTTTTTTAAATACACTTTTTATCCTCTGAAATAGATTACAATGGCTTTCCAATGATCAACATATATTAATACAATTTATTAAATGTCCCATTGTCTTTGATAAACTGTTTAAGTTTTTACATTTACATTTATGCATTTGGCAGATGCTTTTATCCAAAGTGACTTACAGAGCACTTATTACAGGGACAATCCCCCCGGAGCAACCTGGAGTTAAGTGCCTTACTCAAGGACACAATGGTGGTGGCTGTGGGAATCAAACCAGCAACCTTCTGATTACCAGTTCAGTGCTTTAGCCCACTACACCACCACCACTCCGTTGAAGTTGAAGTTGCACTTAATGGACTTCGAGCAGTTCAAAGGTCTGGTTAATTTATGAACATTTTTACAAACTACTTGTATAATGATACTTTTGGGGACACAGGCTTTATAGATCATGGACTAAAGTGCTTCGGGAAACCCAGCCATTAATGATCCTGAATGTGAATTTTCACAAAGCATCTTGTGAAAGTGCTTTAATGAAAGAAAACAACACGAGTTACACATTTATTGTATCATAATCATCAGGTTTTGCAAAGAGATTTCCCTGTGTGAAAATCCCACACACACAACTCACATAAAACCTGCACGATTGTAAACATTACACAGCTGCCACACGATTGGTTGATTAGATAATTGCATGAATAAGTAGATGTAGAGGTGTACCTAATAAAGTGGTCAGTGACTGAACAGTATATGGGTTTCTCTTCAACTTCGGGCACTTTAAGAACAGTGAACTAAAATCTCGATAAAACATTTTAAACACTCTCACTAGTTTTTTTTTCTTTCTCTCTTTTGTCTGCTAACAACATTTATTGTCATTTTCCCCCCCAGAAAGTAATGCAAATCCACACCAGTGTTATTTCCACCATATCTCTAATTCTGTTTAGTGTTTAATAGGATACTGTGGTGGAAATGATGTTGACAATATTAAATAAAATGACTAACTTCTGTCTTGTTAAGAGTATTTCAAGCTAACATTTTATGTGTCCTGCATAAACACAATTACTTTTTTATTTGTTTTTGCATACTTTGGCAAAATTGCAGCTTGATTGGAAATGACGTCAAGCAAAATAAAAAAGTTATATTTTCCTTGATTTTTCTCAGTTTTCTTTAAACATCACTTGTCCCAAATTTCATCTCAAGTATACTCTTTTGTAGACTTGCTTACCAAGTACACAACTTTTAAAAATAACTTTATTTGGGCCAATATTGTTTGGTGTGTTGGAAATGATGCCATAACTGTGGGAGTCATATTTTTTGAAAAACTGATTGAAATTATTTTTGCATAATAAATATTGAAATTGTCTATTTTACTCTGTCATTGTTTAAACATGGAAGTTTAACATAAAAGGCATTTGAAAGGAAAAAAAGTACCAAAAATAAACGATGATGGCCTGTTAAAAAGTTTCAGAGTCAGATTTAATGTGACATTCAGATCTGTTCGTTCTAATAAAAATCAACCCCTGGGACATGTCATTTCCCAAAGATGAAGAAATTCATACATTTGAGGGGAAGTTTATCACCATTTCTCATCTTCACTTATTTTAATCATCTTTTGTCTTAGTTAATTCTAAAATGGTCCTGCAGTCTGATATGAATTTCTGAAAGTAAAAATATCTCTTGTAGTCTATGGTCATAAAAACTGCCCAAATAATTATCAATGAATTGGAGAATTTTGCTTGAAATATTTTCAGACAAATAATAGCACATTTGAAAGAGTCAAATAAAATCAATAAATCTATAGAAAGAGATTGTATTCAGTTAATAGTTCAAAGTTCACTTTATATAGGAAATGTTCAAATAGCGATCTATCAATCGATTTTTTTTAAGTAAAAAAAAAAAGGTAAATGTATTGTGACACTTGCAAAGATTGAGGAAATAACAATTACCTGCACTGTTCATCCATGCCATCTTCATCCTTGCCGATATCATCACTCATATAATATCTGAAACATGACTGGAAGAAAAAGGCCCATGTTAATAAAAGACACACATACACTGAAATATAGTTTAAGATTTTGGTCAGATTTGTACCTTGCAGATGAGAACATGCAGTGCAGGATGCTGGAAGATGGAATCCTTCTGAAAATGATTGACTTGCTGTCCACATGCCGTGCAATTAAAAATCTCCTGGAGTTTTTCATCTGAGAGGGATTGAATAAAAATAAAATGAAGATAAAACTAATATTATAAAAACCAAGATTCCATGTACAGTAGATATTGTAGATGTTCAGTACACTTTACTTAGGACACGTATACAAATTCACTTCTGAATTTTTTTTTGAAAAGGTATTGACAATCGTAATCAAGTCACTATTTTGGACATTGAAAACTCATCTATGGATGAGTGGTGGTGGCGTAGTGGGCTAAAGCATATAACTATTAATCAGAAAGTTGCTGGTTTGATCCCCACAGCCACCACCATTGTGCCCTTGAGCAAGGCACTTAACTCCAGGTTGCTCCGGGGGGATTGTCCCTGTAATAAGTGCACTGTAAGTCACTTTGGATAAAAGCATCTGCCAAATGCAGAAATATAAATGTAATCTATGGTGTAGTGCTAAAAAAACCTAGGTACTTAACTAAGATGATCCACAGTAGACATGAGTACTCACCAGGACGTTTCCGTGTACTTTCCTCTTTGTTTTTACTTGATCCTCTGTTACGGAATTCCGGACCTTTGAATTCATCTTTAGTTTCATTAGAAACCGGTTCTGGCTTAACCACCACTGTGCCTGCAAAAAGTGAAGCTAGGATGTTCAGAAAACTCTTTGGCTGAACTACATTCAATAATGGACAGAAGTTCCACATGTTTTAAATAGTGCTTAACTTAAAATTACTGGGTAAATCAACACAAACACAAAATTAGGCAGGTCAACGTAACAAATAATACATTTATTACATTTCTTTACATACTAACTACCAAAAGTCAATGTTGTTATGTTAAATGCATGCTGTTTGAAAGCACTACAAAGTGTAGCTTAGTAACTATGCTATGGGTAGCACAGCATTTGCACAACAAATCAAGCAATCAATTTCATGTGCATATCCGTCCTCATTGTTAGCTCAAGCTCCACTCTTCAACATAATTGTAACCCCCAAAAATCCAATATAACTGATACTCTTAAATCTCAACATTTAAAAACATTAAATATCTCCCTTTACATTCATCTTGCATGAAAACACATAAAATAACACTTTATTTGAACATTTACCCTCCCTATCGAGTCCCAGCAAAGCATGCTGGGAAATGGAAATCCCCTGCCCAGTTTCATCAATGCTACATTAACACCACAAAAAGTATTCATGTAGTCAAATAAATGGATTAAGTAAAAGTCAATTTTACAAATGTAAATGGATATAATTCCATTAAATCAAGTTGTGATATAATGGTTGCACAAGTTTTGTGTTTTTGAGCGTACGTTTCAAATGGCTTAATGCTAAAGTGTGTCATTTCTATGGCAAAGTGTGTCATTTCTGTGGCAGTAGCATCACCAAAAAGAAGTTTTTCAAACTTTCCAAAAAACAAAAAAAAAAAAAAACCCATATCTTCCATTGGTTAAACAAACAGATAGTCCCTCCTCAAACTCACACTATCGCAGTGGTTCTCAAAGTGTGGGGCACGCCCGTACGGGGGCGCAAAGTTATTTTAAGGGGGCCACGGAAGAGTGACCCATGCTCAAATCACTTTCACACATTCAGCAAAAATAGTGACAATACACGCAAGAAACAACGTGCGTCATTTCTACACCTCTGCTTCTCTCCTGCTTTGTTTAAACTTTTGGCAGGCACCGCAGCACAAAGCATGCAATAGTGTCAGGTGTGATCTAAGCAGTGATTATGTAAACAAAGAAGTCTCGCGCACAAGTTTCAAATGGGGGAAATGATGAGTTAACACTGATAAGGATGATGGTCGAAGATAAGGATGACTTGTACTGTATGGTGCTTTTGGAACTTGGACATACTATCACCATCATTTCATCCCTCAGTCACGTCACTGACATGTAGTACATATTACTTTTCTCAGCACTGGCCAGGATGGGCCAATCACAGTCGTTTATTATATATATAAAAAAAAAAATCTATCCAGTGTAAATGTCTCCATTGAGAGAAAAATGTGATACTGCTGCTGGAGCAAGCCCTGGGCATCAAGACACTGCAAACCAAATCCTCCATTCATCTGCATCACTTTTTATTTAATTACTTATTTATACATTCATTCAGTTATTGTAAGGTTTGAAAGTGTATTAGGCATAATTAAAATTAAGTATTTATGTAATACAGAAAGTAAAAACAAAATAACAGAACAATGTTGGCATTGTGTAGTCTTTCTTACTTTAATGAAAATATAAAAATGGTCCATTCAGACTTTTACATTTTCTAAACTTGCTCTCAGGGGATTCCCCTGAACCCCCATACAGTATCATTCCTCAGTCAAAGGGGCTTTTATGCCCCGATACTTTGGTATATGAATGTTACAAAATATGAAAATAATTTGAATGTAAAAAAACATATATACTGTCATTGATTCAAAATGAACAGATAATCTTTTAACATTCATTTCCAACTGCACTCCATTAATAAACTATAATAAAATTGTTATAGAGGTAATTGTAATATTTTAGTAGAGGTTCCATCAAACACCACTGCTTTGGCTGTGTCTGGGCACCCAATGCAGTTTTGAAAAGACCATTTTGACCGTTTAGGATTTTTTTTTCTGCCAACTTGGAAATTCCCCAAAATTTGCAATGTGCAAAAGTTGCCCAACCCTACTTATAGTTGATTCTGCCTATTATGTTGGGATTAAAAAAAAAATTACCATGGGGAAAAAAAAAAAAAAAACAGCTTTAAAAAGAAGTCTAAACAGAGGAATTACCTTGTGGCAACGTGCTAATATCCAAACTGCTCTGTATGCTGTCATCTCCCATGCAGTTTTCACCTCCTGTTTCATTAGCACACTCCGATTCATCGATGACTGTGTGCTTGGTCACAATAGAAGGTTTTCTGAAACGTAGAAAAATAAATAAATGTATAATCTTTTCCCCCATATTACCCAATTTCCTCCCTAACACTTATCAACTCAACATTGCATCACAATCATCCTAAAAAGTATGCACTCTACCCTGACGAGGCATGGTAAAAGATCTCTTCCATGTAAATCTGGGTTACTGTTCCAACCACATCCACAACCAACAGCTGCATAACCCTGTTACAATGTCTGAATCCCAACTCACCTTTTTGACCTTGTGGATGAGGGCTTGGTCATTTCTGAGGAGCAACCAGGCTGAAGAAAATAGAAATACGTTTCAGCAATGCTGCAATTCACTGAGTGTAATGCAGGCAACATCCACATTAGAAATAAAAGGCAACCGTTGTGGTAATCTGCAAGCAAAAATTGGCTTTGAAATAAAGTAGCCTACCTCATTCATTTTGTCATCCGGGATGTTTAAGTCATTAGTAGCCATTTTACCTGCAAAATGGAAAAACAATATATAATTAAGCTATGGAAATTAACAAAAAATAATACAATGCAAACTAGGGCTGAAACGATTAGTTGGCATTATCAAGAATGTCAACACTAAAACATTGACAAAACTTTCCGTTGTCGAATAGTCATTTGTTCTCATTTAACGTAACATGAGATCATATGAAGCTAATGATGATGCGGGACAGCAGCACTGCAGCTCACTCCTGACTGAGCAGAGGAAGAATTACCCAGCTCACAGTCCAGACGCACACTAAACTTTCCAAACAGCTTCAGGTGATGTAGATTTCAAAGTATGAGGGAATTAAAATACAAAATAAGTAAATACAGAAGCACTCTCGATGTGTAATAAGTAGAGCTGGAGCTGCCACTATGCTGAAGCAAAACTTGCGTGTTGAGCGTCTTTGAAGTAAACACCCCAACGTCACATCTTTAATGCATTATAGCTTTATAAAAGAGCCCATATTATGTTCATTATTTTATTTTGGGGGTCTACTAGAGTAGTTTTACACGCTTTAAAATGTTCAAAAAGCATATTATTTTTCTCATACTGTACATTGCTGCAGCACCTCTTTTCACCCTCTGTCTGAAAAGCTCTGTTGTAGCTCCTGTCTCTTTAAACCCCCCCCCTTTCCGAAAAGCCCAATCTGCTCTGATTGGCCAACCACTTGTAACGGCCCTTACCATAATCGAGTTTCGGCTCCCGAGGATTCCTCAGCAGGGCATTATTCAAATGTGTTAGTGACATGGCTAAGTCACAGAAGTAATGGCTGGACTACAAACTAGGCGTTTCAGGTAGTTCAGCAGCAGTGTTTTCTGTGGGAGAGAATGACTCCCTTTGGCGTGGACTATGTGCTTTGTAACATTGCAGACCTTTTACATGCACAAACAGCTACATAACACACTAAAGGAAAGGTGAAGTCCCAAAAAGCAGAATAGGGCCTCTTTAAAGTTCAAATAACAAGGAAGCAGGTCATGTAAATAACTACAAACTCCGAAACTGTCATTTCTCTGTGCGGTCAGCACCTCTACAACGAGTTGTGTCAAGCATCCCGATCTAAGGGGGAGAGATTGAAACTGCACCCGGCTGATGCACACTCTGTCACGGGACGCTCGTCCCTCGAGCACGTGCTTCCTGCAGCTGGATTATAACATGATGGCTCACAATTTATTGAACCATAATATATTTATATATACACTTATATTCAAGATACATCCTCTTAGAGCTAAATATCTTGTATATTTACTTGAGAAGCAACATATATCTTGTTTTAAGTATTTTTAGACCATTTTAAATGGAAAACAAGACAAAAACACTTAATAACAACATGATTTTTTGCAGTGAATTTCTTTACCGAATTAAACTTAATAAAAAGTATTTTTTACCGTTTAATTCAGTGAATGTCAATTTGAGGTACTTTTAAAAGATGATTTTGTCCTCTTTATTGTTAATAAGCACATTTAATACAACCTTTTAAGTCGGGCACAAGCTCAATAGTCGGTTAAGAGCTAATGATTAATCGTTGATATAATCGCTCAAGTCGAATAATCGTTCGATTAATCGATTAGCAAAATAATCGTTAGTTGCAGCCCTAACGCAAACATTAACAGAGAATAAATTGAGTTAATTTAATCTAAAGTGGATCTACTAAACACAGTTTCCGCTGCAGCTGATAAATTATCCAACCTTATTTGTCTTAGGTAAGTATTATTTTTTTACCATTGGAAGTCTCATCAACGTGTGATTCAAAGCTTTCGTCTTCTGGAGAATGTCCCAAGAACTCATGAAGTTTAGTCACCAGTGTGTTCAGCTTACTGGACCTGAAAGAAACAGGACAGGTTTAAATAAGACAACAGACTTAAACTTAATTGCTTAGGCCTATTTTACATTTGAATTCAAAATGTAGGCCAATGGTGGGTCATAAGAACAATATAGGGCAGAAAAGTTGGGTTCTGGAAGTAAAAATCCCATTCAGTTTCTCTTCGGGGAAATTGATTTTTACCAATAACTTATAAACCTTTAAAAAGGCAGACCGAACCTGACCTCAGAGGTTGTTAAAAGATGGTATATGCTTCTGTTGAAGCCATCATTCATTGTTATTTCAACGTATTAAACATCATGTTTAATAGCAGAATTCCTGGTGAAGAACCACATGACCCAAAAATTCACAAATCGCCAAAAGAGCTCTGCAGCGAGCGGCCACTCCCACAATGCACTGTGAATGATGCAATTCAGTCGTTCTACCCACATTCTCAAACTATATATATGAATATTTTGCATGAATATATATATATATATATATATATATATATATATATATATATATATATATTACATTTATATAACAATACATATATACATTTTGCAAATAAATTGATTTATATTTTCCAATCGTTTCTATATCGATTACATCATTTGCAATGCTTCTTGGGATTGTAGTTCCTTCCCTCATTAAGTACACAGTCTTGTACCTTGTCTTTTTGTCCAATTTTCAAATACTTTTTAGCTTAAAATCATAGAGCTGGCTAGTTTGACTCATGGCTTACAACTATTATTAAGGATTTTATGAAATACATATGGTGAAAAATGCTTCCAGAACCAAGATGGCTGAACATTTTGACCATTGACCTTTCCAGTCATTTGTGATTACCCGGCGATGATTTACTTTTTTTTTTTTATCATTTGATAAATATTGCACTCAGCAAGAACAATTTTAGCCAATAAAATATTACAAAGTTTAAACTAGCATAACTAGAAAAATTTATATTTGCTACAGAATTTTTAAGATTTTCCCAGGCTTGGACGTCACAATTTTTAAATTGACTGATATTACCAGGTTTTCCATTACAGAGGGAAACCGGATAACAGCAACATAAAAATGATAAAACTAGAGAATTTTCGTGGGCACTCAACACCCACAATTCTTTGCTTCAATGGGAATGTCTAAAAAAATAATAACAACTTGCCCCTAAATATTATGTTTAAACGCGAGTAATGTTAATTCCCAAGTTGAAGTACCTCAGTAGATGGGTGCAGAGTATATAAAATGTATAATTATACTAATATATAATTACAATAAATTATTAGACCTGTAAAATCTATTTTATTTTCTCTACATCATTATAACTCTCCTAAAATGTACCCCATACATTCCCTTCAAAAGGGAATTTGTTCCCTTCTCAAAGCACTAGCCCTTGTTAAAGAGTGGCATGTTGTCATAGCAACCATGTTACATTACGTTTAAATTTGTTCTATGAAGGCCGTCTCGTTTAAACAAGGCTTGTTTAAAGGAGGACACTCGGTATACTGCAGTCTTCAAAGGACGTGCCCTACCTAGCATGCAGCCTTGAGACACAGCCCGTGTTCTCTAGGAAGTAGGTTGCTGCAAGACTAGTTTGGTGGGCTTTGTTGTCTCCGGTTCTGTGACTGGTGGATCAATCTCTGCTGAACCATGGGTAGTGTAGTCCTTAACCAGGAATTCCGTTATTAAACAATTAAGAAATAACACGGACGTATGGCTTCAACAAAAACATACCATTGATGAACAATATTGGAGCTCACGGTACGTCGGTCTTTAAAGGTTTTAGGAGTTAACTTGGAAAATTAATTAGTCTGCAGAAAAAAATTAATGGAAAATTACTTCCGGAACCTGACTGTTGCGCGGCCGTTGATTGGCAGGTGGCGTCATCAGTCTGCTATTAGCGCGCAGTTCGCGCGACTGAAATATCGGTATCAGGAAGGCGCACGCTGACAAGAGATGCTTTATAAACAAACTAATCAGTTCATGCCTGTTTCGGAGCAAACAAACTGAAAATAGGGCAACTATTATTATTATTATAATACCAAGTACGTACATAAATAAACAAACATAGCAGCCTATTGATTACTGTTCAAGGCTTTGTTAGATAAATGTTTTGTCAAACTTTGACACAGCTTGTTTACTTTCCAGTACATGCGTCCATTTTCAGAGGAAAACACAAAATCAATGCATAAATCTCCATGCACACTTGTTCGCCCATTTTTATGAAGTACTGAAGATTTGAAGAAAAGGCCTAGTTGAAGCATATGACCAATGGTTCATGTATGCTTTGAGTAAATAATGAAACTGCTTGTGAAAGAAACTTAAACACCTCGCCAGTATAACAACAGCAATCAAAAGAGCAGACGCTCTAAACTAGTAAGTTTTCTAACAAGCCACAGATGTGAAGTGCACAAATGTATGCATAACCCGGCTACATCCCTAACCACACACCTACCTTAAGATCTCTGCTCATTTCACGCGCAGATGCGTGGAATTTTGTGCCAGCTTGACGCCACGTGTAAAGGTGTTTTATTCATCCGAACCGGTTCGTTTTATGTGTAATAAAGCAAAGTACTGTTTTTAAGACGATCAGGACAGACAAAGCGAAAGCGCCATCTTGCCGGATGGCTCGAGACGCGCTAAAATGGCGCACGCGATTCTCATCTCGTGCGCGCGCGCGCTCTGAATGCACTGCACGCGTATATACAAACACAGGATTTCCCGCATTTTCCAAAATGCATATTTTAGATGACATACGAAGATCCTATATAATGCACAAGATAACGCATGCATTTAACGCAAAGAAAGTGAAGCAAAGGAGGTGAAATTAGGGCATGAGTGCCATACCGGCGCATGCTATAATACATGTGCATTAAATCACGCCTTTCCTTCGCTTCGTGTGTACAAACAATCTCATGACTGAAATTTCACTTTAACCGGCAAACATGACATTGCATTTTGCGCACTATAAATATCTCTGCAGATTCTGCACTTTAGACATATTCATATTTCACGCATGTCAGACTACATGCATGTGGATGAGATTATTCTGTTCTGCAGAACATGCAATCTCTGATACACTGTGCAGTAACACTTGCATTCTCAACAGTACACATACCTGCATATTTCGGCAGTCATTGCTTATCCTATAGATACCTGCAAACTCTTTTCAAATATAAAGGTTTCAATAGATTGTTTTCCAGATGCAGACTAAACGAGCATGATGATATTAAACATGCCAGGATCCATGTTGCTGTAACGCTCCTTGCAGCGGATTGGCTCATTCTTTCCCAAAAGGCGTAAACAGAAGAGAAACTCAACTGATTTGCAGATGTTCATTGCACACTTTATACAGCTGAAGTCAGAAGCTTTAAACTCAGTTTTCACAATTTCTGACATTTCATCATAGAAAAAAATTCCCTGTCTTATTCAGGATCTTAGTTAGGCTCACTTTATTTTAAGAATGTGAAATGTCAGAATAATAGTAGAGATTTATTTATTTCAGCTTTTACTTCTTTCATCACATTCCTAGTGGGTTAAAGTTTTACATGCAATTTTCTATCAGATTGAGGTCAGGGCTTTGTGACAGCCTTTGTAAAACCTTAACTTTGTTGTCCTTAAGCCATTTTTGGGGGTATGCTTGGGGTCATTGTCCATTTGGAAGGCCCTTTTGCGACCTAGCTTTAACTTCCAGGATGAAGTCATGAGATGTTGCTTCAATATATCCACATTTTGTGAAGTGCACCAGTCCCTCCTGCAGCAAAGCACCCCCACAAAATTATGCTGCCACCCCCATGCTTCACGGTTGGGATGATATTCTTCTTCTTGCAAGCCTCACCCTTTTTCATCCAAACATAATAATGGTCATAATGGCCAAACAGTTCAATATTTATTCATCAGGCCAGAGGACATTTCTCCAAAAATTAAGATTGTTGTCCCCGTGTGCACTTGCAAACTGTAGTCTGGCTTTTATATGGCAGTTTTGGAGCAGTGGCTTCTTCCTTGCGGAGCAGCCTTTCATGTTATGTCAATATAGGACTTGTTTTACTGTGGATATAGATACTTGTCTACATGTTTCCTCCAGCATCTTCACAAGGTCCTTTGCTGTTGTTCTGGGATTGATTTGCACTTTTCACCCCAAGCAACCTTCCTCTCTAGGAGACAGAATGCATTTCTTTACAAAACGGTATGATTGCAGCATGGTCCCATGGTGTTTATATTTGAATATTTGAGTACTATTGTTTGTACAGATGAACGTGGTCCCTTCAGGCATTTGGAAATCGCTCCCAAGGATGAACCAGACTTGAGTAGACTCCGACGTCTTGGCTGATTTCTTTTGATTTTCCCATGATGTTAAGCAGAGAACAGAGTATGAAAGTAGGCCTTAAAATACATCCACAGGTACACCTCCAATCAGAAGCCAATTGTCTAAAGGCTTGACATCATTTGAAGTCATTTTCTTAAAGGCACAGTTAACTTAGTGTATGTAAACTTCCGACCCACTGGAATTGTGAAATAATCAATTAAAAGTGATACAATCTGTCTGTAAACAATTGTTGGAAAAATGACTCATGTCATGCACAAAGTAGATGTCCTAAATTACTTGCCAAAAACATTGTTTGCAAATATTAAATCTGTGGAGTGGTAAACTTCTGACTTCAACTGTATTTATAAAAAAGACTTTTTAGATTTAATTATTCACAAAGCTAAAAAAAAATTATGAGGGGAAACAGGTAAAATTATGTATTTTATTTGAAGCAAATAGCAGAAATAAATGGCATTCATTTTACAATTGATGAAGCATTTATTATGCGTTATCACTGGAAATTTAAACGGAAGCTCTTCTCTTGTTCCTTGCTGCGGTTTTCACACAATTTTGAAACCTCTTCCACTCGCCTCTGGAGTAAAACTGCAACATAAAAGTACATTTTTAAGCAACACCACATAATATTTCATAAAGCTCCTTGGCTGATAATTTAATGCATGTGTGGTTACATCATCATAGCCATGAACATTAATTCTCAGCATTGCTAGTCAGAGGATGTTATAGGGAGAGGGACACAGTCATTCTAGAAAGCATTTAATTGGATACGCTCCCAAGAGCAACATGAGTCGCTGTTTTTTGTTCTGTTCTACTAGAACCACATAACAATGACAGAAGTTGTTCAGGGAAATACACACACACACACACACACTTTATTAGGTACATCTGTACATCTACTTATTCATGCGATTATCTAATAACCAATGTCGCTGTATAAATGACACTATCCTGCATTTTCAGTGGAGATATTGAACTGTACAGTTTTATTATGAAATTAAGAAATCAATATACAAAGAGTGTATTTTTAAGATCTAACAAATCTAATATTTAAAAGACAGTTTCCCTTTCATGAACACTATGGTTGAAAGAGAAAGAACATTTTAATATGAAAATAAGTCTGACATAATTTATGCTAGCATTCGTCCTCCAACAACTTAAGACATGCCTGGTAAGGGAACATAATGAGCAATGGTGCTCCCTGGTTTTAACGGGGCATTCTGGGAATTCTTAGGGAGGGAACGTTTCAGTGCACTGGAATGATTTAGCGATTGGGACAGCCCTAGAAATGGACTCACTGACCAATGCCCCGACTACTGAACTAGGGAGCTGATTGAGATGCACCCTAGGAGAATACCAGTATATAGACAGCCGTAAAGCTAACAGACATTTAGTAAAAGACTCAAGTTAAAATTTCATTTGATTTCAGGGTATTTAAAGCCAAAAATATACCTGAGTTTTGTTCCACCCACTGGAGGGAGTCCATGTGCGCATTGAGGATTTTGCAGATTTGCTGAAGCTTTAATGGGGGAAAAAAGCAGAAGTGATTTTTGACAAACGCATTTTCAATCAGGGCTAACTTTTCCAGTCGTTAATGTCATTTTAAAACCATTTTAAATTGGGACCGTTTTGCTAATCGATTATTTAGGCCCATCTATGACCCGTTCTGACAAATTCACACAAGCTATTGCGCAATCTGTTTGATTGAAAATATTTTAGAGCAGGTTCAAAACTTACATTTATATTTACTAAAAAAAATGTCAGGCCTGGAAAACACAATTGTAAAATTCCCTAATGTTTCCATGACCATGGGAAGCCTGATTCATGAATACTGTACATGCATTATTTTTTTGTCACAATTGTTGATTGACTGCATTTAACACACCGGGTCAGCCGTGTCAGCAGGTCCACTGGATGTGTTCAAGTGTTCGATGATCTCTTTCAGATCTTGGGACATTCTCTTGAGTTGGGCATCTACATTTTCTGCCAGTTTGTACCTGGATGAAAGAGATGAAGCAAAAATTAAATGAAGTCCTGGAAGCACAGTGCATGTGGAAAATATGAACCACATAGATGGTTTTTGTTCCTACGTTCTCTCTCGTTCTTCATCTGCGTTCTGCATGTAAATGGTTCCGCTCTGCTCTTTGACAGACTCCTCTAATGGACCGAGCAGATCTTCCAGCTCTTTCTGTTGGGAGAGGATGAAGTCCAGCTCTTGATCCAGCCTGAGGTACAAACACCCAAATAGTAAATGTTACTATTTGACAATAAAAGGTGACCACTTTTAGCTTAAAAATAGTTAATCAAAAAAAGGTATTCTTTCATCATCATTTACTCACTCTCATGTTGTTCAAAACCGATGTGCCAAATGAATAAATAAAAGTCTAAACTAAGCTATCGTTTGGATTCAGAAGACTTGGAAAAGTGCATAAGGACTGGTTTTAAGAAGTTTTCCAATGTATGTGAACAGCTTTCATTGTTTGGAGAGAAAACAATGCAGTGAAAGTGAATGGTGACTGAGGATGATATTCCACAAAACAAAGTCATGCATGTTTGGAACAAAATGAGGTTGAATAAATGACAAAAACTTTCATTTTTGGGTCAACTATTCCCATAACTTGTACTTGTATGGGTTATTAATGCAATATAAACTACAACAACCTAAACATTTTGTGAATAACAACCATTTTTAATCCCACTGGTTACAATAGTGACCGAAATTTAGTTTGAAATTGGAAGTGTCTAAGAGTTGCCAATTTTAAATGAAAGTCCAGACTTGATTTCATGTGAAAATATTTACATGAGTGGTGCAAATAGTCACCCGAGCCATATCACACTTGCTCTGTATTTTCCCACGTGTTACAATTTTTACCAAGAATAAATCTCATACTTTCACTAACTTTAATAAAACATTTTTTAAGGCAGTTTCTTCCACTGGGCTATCCAAGAGTAAAATACATGTGCCCACTCAGCGGGGAAAAAAAGGGTTAAAACGTGTTTTCGCATATGCACAAAAAAAACAATTACCTTCGTTGATCCAGTTTCACCTTTTCCATATCTTTATGTAAAGTCGTAATCTAACAAAGAAAGCATTTTAGAATTTAACCAACGCTCCTCAAGAGCACAATACAATTAACATTAATGCAATTAAAAACATGGCCAACCAGATGCTTAACCAAAATCTTAGCTACATTAACCCTTTACAGTAAGATAATCTAACTAGGAGAATCCTTATAAACATCACATCAGTGGTTCTTTTATCAGAGACATTACACATGTTCAGATGTGGCACCTGCAAGGTTTTGGTCTCTTAACAGTGTTGTAATTGTGCCATTGCAAGACTTAATGGTGTACGTAATAATAGGGAAAGAACAGTGTGCACAAATGTGTGTATTTCTCTACCTTCTCTCCATTATCCACCAACATACGGTCCCAGGCGTTGACCTGAGTGGCCTGCTGCAGAAAGTGTCGTTCGTGGTCTTCCAATTCAGAGCTCCACTTGTTGATCAAAGCCTCAAGTTGGGCATATGACATCACTGGAGCCGTGCTGACAAAAGACAACAAGAACTTTTGTACTGCACTAAAGAGAATACAAAACCCAAAGCGATTCACATGTGAAAAGTTTTATACCTCGTTGTGACCGCAGCAGCAGCGGTGCCAATATTTGTGGCTGGTGCAATAGATGCAGCGGTCTTCAGTCCCAGAGTAAAGCCTGTGGTGGCTCCTGTACTAGCAGCAACTAAAGAGACACACACACTCAAATAAGACAAATAACTGACTGGTAAACAGCTGGAACAACCCTCATTGATGGGAATAGTTCACCAAAAAAAATATAAAGTTGGTCCATGTTCACGGAGAAGTAAACATATTTAAAAAAAAAAAATTTCAGGCTCGAATAAGGAACACCACACCATAAATGTAAAGTAGTGCATTTGACTCATTAGCTATATTATCCAATCAAATACGCCACAGGATGGACATCAATGACAACAAACGTCAATCCAGCGAGTCTCGTAACCAAATGTTGCTAACATCAATCTTGACGCAACATGTCTATCAAAGCCATATTAGATTCGAGAGCTGGAGCGGATGGGAAGATTATCAGTGAATAATGGTTGAAATTTCAGTTTGTTGTCCACACAAAGCTAATGCAGGATTTTTCAAATGATCTCTTTCGTGTTTGGCGTTACACATCTTAAATATCCGCTTCACATCTGAAACGCGCATTTGTGCAGCATGACTGAAGCCCGGATTTGGTGATTTGGAGTCGTGCGAGCCATCACAGAACCAAACGCACATGGGATCCGTTCTGCTGGATTAATTTAACATACTCCAAAATAAAGTTTTTTTTATTTCAAATACACATCATCAACCTTACGATTTTATGATCACAATTTTACTGTCCCACACTGTAGGATTTTGGCCACGATTCTGCAGTCTGAGACAAATTTCGGGAATAAATGATTTCGGTTTCTTGGGGCAAAACTGGCAATCTTACAACATTCAAATGTCACAAAGTGTGACATGTTCACAGACGGCCGATCATTAGCCTCCGACGTAGTTCTGGCACTGTCAGAAACGTAGCATCGCAGCTGTATAGTGTGACTGCTATTGACGGCCTCTCGCACCCCAGCAACATTTGTGCCCAATTATCACTCTACTCAAGCTCTTTCAGTGTTTTTTCTTCTTTTCAATTTATACAAAAAAATAAATATTAAATATATATATATATATATATATATATATATATCTCAATTCTGCAATATGAAAGCATTATTCCCCAAATTAAATAAATAGAGCTTAATAAAATGGAATAAATATATATATTTTTTTAAATTATTTATATTGGTATTATGGGCTGGTGGGGGACCCCTACAATCTAGTGTTTAAACATATTGTTGTCCAAATATGGATTTATTAACAGGCCTGTATGGTGTTATTCATGTGTTTTTTTTTCCTCTTCAAAATTAACAAAGTTTTATGATTGTCATTATTCAACTTAATTGTGAAAACATAACTGTATGGAATATTTGGTTTAGTATTTTTCACATTAGATGACAAAAACTTGAATGATATCAAATGTATTTTATAAATATCAGAAGATACCTTCTTGTCCTAGGTTGGGGGTCATCTTACAGAACATGCTAAACTTATACCTAATTGTGTTTTCATGAGTGAATCCCACCGTATAGATGCTCAATGTGTAAACGTTGTCACACAGAAAATAAAAATAAATGCTGAATCAACAAAAATGGAGCACATACATACAAATAATACCAATGAAAAATGTGACGGTGTGTTGGGCAAGTCACTTGATCTCAAGTTCAATTATATTTTTATCTTGATGTCGCTTTGGATGCGCTTTGTGTATAAACTACAACTTTTTAATGAACTAAGCAAACTCGCTACTGCACATGAGTGGATCTAATAAAAAGGTAAGCAGTTGATTCCATATTACACAATTTCAATGAAACAGAGATCGGACCACGGCGTGATACAGAAGCGGAACACGCGTCTATGCGGGGCCGCACGGTCTCGTGACGCTCTCATATACTTCATCAGGGCCCACAACTGACTAGAGTGAAGCATAACAAACAAGTACACTCACTAAATAGAGACCGAATATGCCAAATGGATAAAACAAAAACCACATGCGAGAATAGAAGAAACTGAATGGTTGGACAAACAAGCAGTCGCAGAACACAGACGATCGCCCCCGCCTTGCAACTCACATTCCACCAACAAATCTCACCATTTCGCTTCTACTCTTCTCCCGTAACGCGAGTCACGTTCACTGATCGGGACGATTGGGACCACAGTTGGCTACGATGTGTCAGTCTGACATAATATCACACAGTGTGCCATGGTGATATCAATGTGTTCATATCTTACAGTCTGACAAGCAACAATCCTAAAAGACTGTAAACTCCTACACTATAGCGGGCTTTACTGTAACTGTGGTATGTCTAAATCTTGCAGTTTCATATTGAATATGCTAATCTATTGCAACTGTGGCAGTTGTAGTTAAAGTTTCTAAATGTGTTTAGGCTACCGTTTTTCATAAATATCTTTAATAAATAAATTAATCTATACCATCATCTTCTGAATGTTCCCATGAGTAGAACACTTTACTGATTTAGGACAGCGCTAGTGAAAATGTTTGTTTTACGTTCATCAGATTCAGGCTCCTGATAATTTAAGTAATCTTTATGAATATCTGAAGGCAATCAAGGCCAGTTCATTTCCTAATATCAAACATCAATCATACAGAACATATATAAGACAGGAGGAAAACTTTGTCCATAATTTGTCAAAAAGTATTTTATGTACTTGGTTTTATATTTACAGTTCAATGCCGAACGCATAGGTGCCATATACTAGGGGCCTGGGTAGCTCAACGGGTATTGCCGCTGACTATCACCCCTGGAGTCGCAAGTTCGAATCCAGGGCCTGCCGAGTGACTCCAGCCAGGGCTCCTAAGCAACCTAATTGGCCTGGTTGCTAGTGAGGGTAGAGTCACATGGGTTAACCTCCTCGTGGTCACTATAATGTGGTTCTCGCTCTCGGTATGGCACGTGGCGAGTTGCGCGCGGATGCCGCAGTGTATAGCGTGAAGCCTACACACGCTCTAGGTCTCCGCGGTAACACGCTCAAGCCACTTGATAAGATGCGCTGATTGATGGTCTCAGATGCGGACAAAACTGAGATTCGTCCTCCAACACCCGGATTAAGGCGAGCCACTATGCCACCACGAGGACTTGGAGCGCATTGGCCATTCCAAATAGGAGAAAAAAAAAAGCTTCATATACTTCGATAGTATTAGTGAAAAATAGATCAAATCCAATATAAACATGAAATGCAATTAAGCAATTATGTTAGATATTAAATGCAATTATTAAATAATCCAACTTCGAGCATGTGCATGACCGTATACGTCAGTCACCACCGATGACCCTTTTGAACCTGAAAAAACCTTGTATTGTACGGCTTCAAACTAATATTGTCCTTTAACATTTTACTTTAGTGTTCAACAAAAAAAAAAAGTGTTCTGGGTTTGGAATGACATGAGGGTGAGTAAATGATGAAAATGTTCATGTTCACTATTCCATAAATGAGAATAAACATTGATGTAACCTGTGGTTGTAGCGGGAGCAGTTCCTAGAGGTTTGAGCGTCAGACTTGTGGGAGCGATGGAGGCTGAGGTCATTGCAGGGGTCACTGAGGCTATTGAGGAGCCCACTGAAAGAGAAAATAAAAATCCCATGTGATCTTGTTTGTCGTTTTTAATCCAGAACAACCCTAATTTATGAAATGTGCATCAAGCTTTAGGCTACATATTCAATGGATGAAAAGACATGATATGGAGGACTAAAGACCTATTCACACCAAGTTCAAATTTTTTGGCACATAAACAAAAGGACTAAAGTGTTACATTGCTATGCGGTTCCCAACATGTTCTTGGGGGATGCTAGCATGTTCTAGGTGGTTATTAACGTGTTGCACGTTAATACAATAAGAGAGACTTTTTTTTGTCTACAAGGTAAGCTGATAATATATATATATCTCTTTTCATGACAAGATGATGTGTCAGATGAACACACATGTGAATCCGGTGGCTGTTGTCGATGCTATTGGAAGAGCAAACAGCGATGAAACTGGAGCTGATGACATGGACTGACTGGAGGGTGCAGAGCTGGCAGGTGCTGGTGTAGCTAAACGACAAAACAAAAACAACATTACTTATTTGTAGCTGTATCTCACAAAGAAATGTCCAGGTCATGTTCAACCTCAAATCACAAGAATATTAGAACTTCTATTTTGCTTGTGAAAAAGTCATTTAAGGTATTGTGTGTTGCAGTAATGGTAATTGGGGGGAAAATATGCTTAATTATAATAAAAATACACAATGTAAAAAAAAAAAAAAAAAATAATAATTTTTTACTTTATTCAAAATATATAATTTTCCCCCATTTGATTTTGCGTAGAAATATGACTCGGACACTTCTTGACAATTTTCATGAGATTCATCCATTTCCATTATATTTCTTTTTGCCAGTATTATGTCTAATCTGATATTAAAGTTCACATACCTGAAGCTTTAATTCCAAAGTTAATAACAGTTGTGGAGGCCGTGGAGGCAGGAGCAGAGGCTCCTAAAGCCAAACCTTTGAACCAGAATGAAAACAAACACAATTTACTTCCTTTATATAGACCAGTGTTGCAGTGTAACAAACATCTGCACAAATAAAGCCGTTTGGGCTGCTCATTAGAGACGATGAGAGGGTGCAACCATGATTATGTTGTCCTGGGATGCGGATGGACTGCCGTATCCTAATCGTTAGCAAGGCAGCTAACATTAGCAACATCACACAGACTGAGAAAACCAAACTGCTTGCGTTTTTAGCGACATGCACCTGATCGTCTAGCTGTAGAACACGTGCAAAATATAGAAAAAAATGTAAAGGTTATCATCGATATCGTGGGTTTTATATTTCCCAGCCCTACATTATCCTTAAATCGACTACTCTTTCAAACAAGCGACTAGTCGATTATGAAAACTGGTAGTGTCGCACATCCCTTGTTAACACATTCCCTATTGAAACAGGAAGTTGACGTGGGAAATATTGAAGGCTTGCCTTTTTTTCTCGAATGATTGAAATGCTTGTAGTGAGGCTCAGGTACACTACAGCGGTGCGATAAAAACAATTACAATAAAAAACAAACAATATGCAGAATATATTAGTATGGATTATATGTATGCCTAGTTGGTATGTAAGTGCAGATCCTAACGGTAAACACCGGAATATCTGCTGATCCAGTATGTGAACGAGTGCAAAAGGTAGTAAAATAAATAGTAGCTGTAGTGTGTAATAAACATGATCAATATATCAATATATTGCACAGAGACCGGACTTAGTCCCTTCCATTAACACATATATTATATATTAATATATGCTGTAAAAGTATGTATTGTGCATTAATTGTTCATGATACCTAATGATTTAACTTATGTTAACTAATGGAACCTTATTGTAAAGAGTTTCCATTCATTTTGTAAACCTTTAGGAATATGCTAGAATATGCAGTAGTTTACCTCAAAGCTAACAGACATGTACAAAAGCAAGAAAACTCCATTTGAAGTGTAAAGAGGCTTGCAGAACTTTATTACCCATGGATTGCGCCCCCAGTGAGAGTGCAGGGGTGGACTGTGCAGGGGCAGCTGAGGTTGCCTGAATTTTGGGCGTCCCAAAGCTGAATCCTCCCATAGGCTGCTGAGCTGCTGTAGTCTGAGTGGTGAGACCTCCAAGAGTGAAGCCCGTCCCAGCAGATGGAGCCCCCATCATCACACCTGTGGCCGCAGGTTGAGATGCTGCAGGTGTGCTAAGCTTTGGTAGGGAGGCACTGCATGCAAAAAAAACACAATCATTGCAATCATTTCACATCCTGCTGTTCTATTGTTTATTTTATTCATAAAATAGAGAGTTCAAAATGAAATATGACTGGATGTGCCACATGCAAAGCCTTTGTATTACATCCACACATAAAATGAGCCCTCTCACCCAAAAGAGAAGCCGCCTCCAGATGCGTTGTTCTGGGTCTGAGCACTAAAGCTGAAGCCACCTTGCGTGCTGCCACTGTTCTGTGTTGGCTGTGTGAGAAGTCCAGCGATCTGGGATGTGGGGTTTCCAAAAGTCTGGGTCGGAGGCTGAGGCTGAGTCTGAGGCTGAGGTTGAGGTTGGCTCATTCCAAAGGAGAAACCCCCTACTGCAGGAGTGCTGGTCTGCATGCCAAAGCCTGTGGTGGCTGCAGCAGCTGTAGTTTTGGGGGTACCAAAGGAGAAGCTTCCAGTGCCTGTTTGTCCAAAGTTAAACGCCATAGTGCTGCTACAAGACACTGCAAATAATGCCAAGAGAAGACAGAGTGAAATAATTATGTTGCTCAACTAGTAGAGCTTGGTGCTTGCAACACCAAGGTCAGGAGTTTGATTCCCAGGGAACATACAGCTGTGGCCAAAAGTATTGGTAGTGACATAAATTTTGTATTTCGCAAAGTTTTCTGCTTCAGTTTTTGTGGTGTTGATTCACATTGTTTCTAGATTATTGTGCAGAGCGATCAGATGCATTTTAAATAATTGTAAAAAGCTTCATTGGCCAAAAAAAAAAACTCACAAAAACCCAAATTTCAGTTTTTTGGCCCTGACACAAAATAACCAGCTAACATCATTTCACTAATCATATCAGCAGCACCTGGGAAAGTGCGAGCGAGTACTAGTCACTATCACTATCATTCTGATGGGATTTTAAGAGCAGACTGATTGCTATTAAAGGTGGGAAGAAGTGCTTCCAATCATTGTGTTCTTGTTCGCAATGGTTATCTCTAAAGTAAGACGTGCAGCCATTAACGATTTGCATCAAAATCGACTCACATGCAAGGAAATTGCTGAAAAGAGTATTGCACCTGAAAGAAACATTTACCGGATCATCAAGAACTTCATGGAGTGAGGTTCAACTGCAGTGAAGAAAGCTTAAGGACGTCCCAGAGTGTCCAGCAAGCGCCAGGACCGTCTCCTCCTGAGGAGTCTGCTGCAGAATCGTGTCACCTCCAGTGCAGAGCTCAATATTGGCAGCAGGTTGGTGCGAGTGCATCTGCACGCACAGTGAGGCGAAGACTTTTGGACAATGGCCTGGTGTCAAGAAGGGCAGCAAAGAAGCCACTTCTCTCCAAGAAAAACATCAAGGACAGACTGAAATTCTGCAGGAAGTACAAGGATTGGACAGTAGAAGACTGGTGCAAAGATATATTCTCTGATGAAGCCCCCTTCTGACTGTTTGGGACATCTGGAAAATAGTATCTCGATAGTCCGGAGAAGAAAAGGTGAACACTACCATGAGTCCTGTGTCATGCCAAACGTGAAGCATCCTGATACCATCCATGTGTGGGATTGCTTCTCATCACAGGGAGTGGGCTCGCTCACAATTCTGCCCAAAAACACTCCCATGAATAAAGAATGGTATCAAAACTTCCTTCAAGACCAACTTCTCCCAATAATCCAGGAGCAATTTGGTGATGATCCGTGCATTTTCCAGCATGATGGAGCACCATGTCACAAGGCAAGAGTGATAATGAAGTGGCTCGGAGATCATTACATTGATATTTTGGATCCGTGGCCAGGCAACTCCCCGGATCTTAATCCCATAGAGAACCTGTGGTCAATCCTCAAAAGGCGAGTGGACAAGCAGAAGCCCACAGATTGTGATCAACTCCGAGCACTAATAAGGCAAGAATGGACCATCAGTCAGGATTTGGCCCAGAAGCTGATATCCAGCATGCAAGAGTGAATTGCAGAAGTTATGAAGAACAAGGGTCAACACTGTAAATATTGACTCTTTGCATATTTTGAATGTTTTTGCCAATAAAAGCCTTTAAAACTCTTGAAATGCTTATCATTGTTTTCCAGTATACCATAGAAAAAATAATCTACAAATACTGAAGCAGCAAACTTTGCAAAACACAAACTTGAAGTTACTGCCAATACTTTTGGCCACGGTTGTACATCTTTAAGTTTTTTATGGATAAAAGTGTCTGCCAAATGCAAAGGAAATACCAGCATGATTATCTTTTTCTTGACAATATATTTTAATTTGTTACTTTCTTTTATGTAAATCTGTATTGGTTAGCCTTTTTGTGCCCAATTTTGTTGATATCAGTCGACGTGTTAGGTAAGCAGCTAAGGTGCTTCAACATGACTCTGATTCCTAAAAAAGCTGTTCAGATCAGCATCTTATGTACTTTTTTTAGACTATGATGCTCAAAAATGCTGTCTAGGGGGTCTGGGTCGCTCAGTGAGCAAAGATGCTGACTAACACCCCTGGAGTTCGCAAGTTCGAACCCAAGGGCATGCTGAGTGACTCCAAGTCTCCTAAACAACCACACTGGCCCAGTTGCTAGGGAGGGTAGAGTCACATGGGGAAACCTCCTTGTGGTCATGATTAGAGGTTCTCGCTCTCAATGACGCACGTGGTAATTTGTGCGTGGATCATGAAGAGTAGCATGAGCCTCCCGTGCTGTAAGTCTCCGCGGTGTCATGCACAACGAGCCACGTGATAAGATGCGTGGATTGATGGTCTCAGACACGGAGGCAACTGAGATTCGTCTACCACCACCCGGAGTGATGCGAGTCACTATGCCACCACAAGGACTTAAGAGCGCATTGGGAATTCCAAATTGGGGAGAAAATAAACAAATTAAATTAAAAAATGCTGTCTAGATAGGCAGCTCACTAAGTTTTGTGATTATGATGCCCAAAATGCCTAAATACAAAGACATCTTAGTTGGTCTTTAGACTATGATGCCTAAAAAGGCTGTCTAGGTAGGCAGCTCACTAGGCTTTGATATTATGATGCTCAAAAATGCTGTCTAAATATACATCTTAATTGGTTTATAGACTATGATGGCTAAAATGCTGTCTATATAGGAAGATCACTAAATTTTCAGATAATTATTTATAAAATTGTTGTTTAGATCTGCATTTTACTGGGTTTACGGATTATGATGCCCAAACAAATGCCGTTCAGATAAGAAGCTCACTATGTTTTGATATTATGTCCAAATATTCTGTCTAGATAGGGAGCTCACTATAGTTTGAGACACGTCCAATGTTTTGGTATCAAATTAATTCGTTCATTCTCAGCGATAAACACACAATCATCTGATAAAGACAGCGTAGCAAAGAGCAATTTCTACATTATACGTGGAAGAGAAATAGAAGATATGATCACCGAGTATTATACCAAATTATTTAAGGTGAATGACTGTTATTACACAGCAAATGTAATGTTTTAATGTCAATGTTTATAAAGCTAACTGACAGCTCTTCACATGTACGTATACCAAATGCCCAATCACATCATATTCGCATGCTGTTACAATAAAACTAAGAGATAATTACTATAAATTGCTATAAATATATTAACAAAACATCTTGCACCCAAATAAACACTGAAAAAACTTACAGAGTAGCAGATCCCGCTCAAACACAGTGCGTCACATGTGCGGTCCAGTATCCTGGTAAGGACCTTCTTCTTCTTCTTGCTGTTTTACGGCGGTTCGGAAACCCATTGGTGCATTACCGCCACCTATCGGCCATTTGGGTCATCGACACTCTATTTACAAATAAAATACCCACACCACCCTATCTACCTTCACACTTAATTTCCTAACTCCGTCGGGGCTATAGCTTCAGCTCCTCCAGAAAAAAATAAATAAATAAATAAATAAAATAATATATATATATATATATATATATATATATATATTAAAATAATAATAAAAAATAATAATCTTTTCACCTTATATTCGATTAACTAGCCCAGAACATTCCAGATATTTCATCACTACAGATCATTTATTACTATTTGTGGATTTAACTAATTCTTTCATGTAAGCGGTTCTCTCTTTCTGCTTAACTCATCTATTACACTCTATATTGCCTACACTGAATAATTACATGCTCCACCGACTCACTGACTCCACACACTTCAGAAAATCCTGTTGGATATTTGCCTATTAAGTATAATGTACTTTCAGCCCTGTATGACCCAACCGTAGTCTTGTTATTATAGTCTCTTATCTCCTTCTTCCTCCTGATCACCTACCCTTTCCCACTGCTGGTTGAATTGCATACAAATGTCTGCCTTTTATTTCATTATCCCATTGCTGTTGCCTTATGTTATTAATATTCATTTTGATTGTTGATTTTTATCGTTGATCTACTAAAAGACACTTGGATATCCACTGTTTCCCTCTCTAATGCCTTCTTAGCCAATGTATCCGCCTCTTAATTTCCTATATATAAATCCTGAAGAATGTCTGTTTCTTGTATCTGATTGCTAAACATTCAGACTTAAGAGTCTGAGCGTATGTTTACACGTTGAGCTCTAACTTCACTTAGCCACTTTACTGCCACCATTATAGCAATCATTTCTCTTGTAAACACCGATAAACAAGACTGGACTGCTAATCTGGCATAACAGGCATTTTCCCGGTGGGCCGACGCACTTTGGGGCAGATCAGGGATGGATCAGAAAACGAGTGGGCCATTGGGTCGGCCGCGAAATGTGCTGAATGGACCATGATTTCTGAATTCTGTCCAGTTTAATTAACTGAGTTTTACCAGCTGATCCATATACAATGCAGCCAAAGTTCAGTATAGACCATATCATTGATGTATACATATATATATATATATATATATATATATGTATTCTTTAATGCATTTCTATGAGGACCTTCTTCTTCTTCTTTGGATTTATCGGCAGTATGCAAACCAGTTTAGGTGCATTTCTGCCACCTACTGGGATGGAGCGTGAGGCATTGATGAAGAAGGAAAAAAAAAATGTAAACTCTGAAACACTGCCTGATCAAAATGGCTTTTTTTGTGGCTGATTTGATTTTATATTGTATAAAGTTATTGTTCCCTAACTAACTAACTAAATATCGAAATACGGCTAATTATTGTTAGGTATTGCTACATCAACAGGCACATACATAAATTAATAAATTTAGATTTTTATAGGGATATTTATAGAATTATTATTAAAAGACCATGAAAGACGTTATTTTGAATGTACTTTCTGATTGACCTTACACTTGTTTTTGCCCACTGAGTGGCACTTGCGATTATATTATGCATTATCTTCAATGAACTGAATGTCTATGAGCTTGTTTTGTGCTTATCTTTAGTAAGTAAAAGAAAAGAAGCACGGTGGCATGCAAAACTTCCCCAATAGTCTGTCAAACATTTTTAACTCACATTATAAATGCTTAATTTATTTTTTCTTAATTTCATTATAAATACTTATTCACACCTTAAAAGTGCACTTAGTCATTTTTCTTCTTTAAAAAAAATGAACTCCTAAAGAGATAAATTGTAATTTTGCAATATATGCAGGATATCGTGACCACTCATATTAAAATAAAGACTCCAGTCATATCAGTAACCTTATAGAAGCTGTTTTATTCTACATGGAGAGGGTCCCCTCATGGGGGCGGCCATGTTAGAATCACATGACCAGCCGAACACTACTTGCTTAATCTCAGTAACCATCCTGTTATTTGGGTACCTGTTATGTTAGGATACTGCAGGGAATACAACATTTCTACAAAGCCATCTGAAACTGAAAACTATTGGTTTTCAGTGATGCAGCATCCAAGCCACTAGGTGTCAGTGAAGTCCAAGATGAGACAAAAGATACAGAGTGCACCTTTAATAAAACAAAATTTTCAAAATTCACGATTTATGTCATTATACAGCAATAAAGTGTATTTTAGTTTTCATTTACCATTGCAGAAATTCACTGTCAGTGACCAATAACAGTGCGGTTAGATTAAGCGAGTAGTATTCGGCTGGTCATGTGATCTAAAATGGCCGCCCCCATGTGCGGACCCCCTCCACGTAGAATAAAACAACTTTTATAAGGTCACTTATGTAACTGGAGTCTTCATCTCATGTGAGTCATCATAATTTTATATATATGTTTCAAAATTACTATTAATTTCATTACGAGTAAACAATTTTGAGGAAAAAAATTGCTAATTGCTCCTTTAAATGTTTGTGATTCGTGGGAGGATCAGCCATTTTGCATGTCCCCCATTATATTTTTATGGATTAAACATAATATGATTTTTTTTTTAAATTATACCCACATTTAATTTTAATCCTAGCAGGTTATTTGAGGACCAAATATGACAATAAATCATGAGACAATAAAACATATGGCTTTTATTGAAATCTTTTTTAAACATTTGTATATAAAACAGTTAAAACATAAATAAAACTATAAACATATGGCATATAAAACAATTTCACACATACGTGGCAGTTTTGTAACCTTTTATCTATTATTCTATTTAAAGTATTAAAATGTTATTGCTATTGATTGGTCATTAAGACTATAGCAAACTGCTCAGAGATGAATGTTGACCTCACTGTGTGTACCATCAGCATCAATAGTGCTGTCATTGCCATCTGAGAGGAATCCACTGCCAGAGTGATGCGTCTTACACTCCAGCGCTGTGACTCTTTGCTTCAGGCGCTGTTGAGTGGCCGTGTACTCACCCAGTAACCGCGCAAACCGTGTCTGTAGTATTTCAAGAGAAGCTTCCAACCGTGCCAATTTCTCCTCTACCTGTTCCTCTCCCATTCCACCAGATCCCATCTCCTCCAAAAGACCTTCTTTCAGAAGAATCTGTCTTCCTCTCTCTTCTAAAACCTTCTTGGCATCCGGATACTCCATAACAGCTTCCATAAGATCGTCTTTTGACAGACAAAAGAGGTCAGAGTAGCCAATACTTCGGATGTTAGCTGTGCGACGGTTGCCCGTTTTGCTCCCTTTGATGTTGAGGATGCTAATCTCGCCAAAGCAGCTGCCGGCTGTCAAGTGTGCGTACTGGGTCACCCCATCATCAGCCACAACAGCAAGACGTCCCTCTTTGATGATGTACATCTCTTTTCCAATGTCCCCTTTTCGGCAAATGTAGTCTCCAGGGCTGAAAACCTGCGGCCGTAGCTTCAAAACCAGTTCCACCAAAAGGCCCGCCTCACAGTCCTGGAAGATGCGGACCTTTTTCAACGTTTCCAAGTGCACGTTGATAGCGATCTCGGCCCGTAGTTTGTCGGGCAGGTTCTTCAGGACTTCTTGCTCATCGACGGCTTTCTTGTTGTTCCACAAGTAGTCAAACCATTTGATGACCCGAGCTTCTAGCTCTTTGCTGACCTTTCGAAACTGCATGTAGTGTTTGATGGCATCGATGCGAGATTGGAACTCGGCTCTCGTGGCATTCATGTTCGAAATCATGGATCCTACGTTACCAACGATGGTGGCGAAAATGAGAACGCCAACGAGGAAATCAAAAACGACGAAAAGATACTCCTCATCACGCACTGGAGCGGGCATTTCTCCAATGGTCGTCAACGTGAGGGTGGACCAATATAGGCAGTAGACGTATCCTCGCGTGAGGGTCCCAAACTCGGGATCTGAGATGTTTGGGTAGACCCATTGGTCAGTCCCAAAGCCCAGAGACTTGGAGATGGCAAAGTAGATGCAGGCATTCCAGTGGATGATAACTAGGATGTAAAGCACTAAGTTGCAAATGCGAAACATGTTTGGGTAGTTTGTGCGAGTCTCGGTGCGGTCGAAGAACTCAAACAGGCGTGAGAAGCGTAGTAGACGATTGAAACGCAGCTCAGGAACATGGATGCCAATGGCAAAGTAGGCTAGATCGGTGGGAAGTATGGAGAGCAGATCCAGTTTGAACTGTAACATATGAAAGTAGCTCTCTCTTAACCGTGTGAGGTCCTTGACCAGAAGACCCTGCTCGAGGAAAGCTGTAATACAGAATTGAATTGTTAGTTTCTAAATGATTATTTTTAGCGAAAAGTTACTCAAGTATACCGCATTTTTGCACAGAAAAACCAGTTTCATGTATAGGCGTATATACTGGTCATACTCATATATCCCCTTAAAGAGTATTTTTAACGTTTATAAACTGGCCCCATTAACTTCCACTGTAAGTGCCTGACTGTAATCATGATTTTTGTTTGTCCACATACTTTGGCCACGTAGAAGTGTATAAATGAGATGTTTCTAACCTGTTCTCAGTCTCACACAGGTATCCAATATATATATGACGTCAGAGATATAATCCAAAACCAGCCACAGAATGAAGTTTCTAGTTTGAAGCTCATCAAAGCAGGCCCTGTGTTTGAGATGTAAATAATGAATCACCATCAGCTTGAGAAGGTACCACCTCTTTCACATATAACACAATGACACTTATTTACATGAATCATCATCAAAATGAGATCCTGAAACACACACGGTCGCTCGTGAGGTTTAATTACACCACTTGGATTCAGGGGCAGAGCCACAACACAGAGTAGTCTGTGGTGGCACAGAAATGTGGCCATAAATTCGGGCAGCATTTTTATATTGGTGGACTGGAGTGGATGCAATGACACCCAGTTGGAGAGGTTTGGTGCACACATGTTAAGTTTGTATATTTGTACAGAGATGATTTCATCTCTAAAGAATGAAATTGAACCAAGAAATGACCAAAAAAATTACTAAAACGGCAATTGCGAGTGGGGTGGCCAATGACCACCGCCAAGCTCCGCAAATGCTTGGATTTAATGGAAGAACAGCTGCTAAAAATACCATCCTTACATGCCCTGAATTTGTCAGAATTCAACCTTCAAAATTAGGGTAGGTTTATTTTTCTGCTTTCAATTCTCAGGTTGATTTATTGCTAAATTTGCTTGCAAGTTTTTTTAGGAATCATAGAAGGCATTTCAGGATCTCTTGTCAATATAGTCATGCAGTGTTTCAGGTGTTTCTTCAACTACAGGCACTTTTAGCACTGTGAATATCCAGAAAGGATCTCATTAAAAAATGTTTCACACTCTCAGTAATTTATTTAATTTGCCCACTAACAATGTCCAGCAGTGTATGTACATGCATCACAGGAGATTTAAGTCATTTTTCTTTTTCTTTTCTGAAAGTCATTCAAATTCCCACCACAGTGTCATTTCCAGCACATATTCAATTCTGCATTGTGTTTAACAGAATTCTGATATGGAAATGACACTAATGAAAATTGAATAAAAAAATAAAATTAAACGTATGAAATAAAACTCTTTTGTCTTTCTAAGGCTAATTTCATAGCTAACATTGTATGTATCCCAAATACACACAAGTAGATCATATTGTCAAGTTAAATGGCATCTAAAAAATATTCTACCTACAAGTGACAGTTACCTTGATTTTATTGTTTTTTTCAAACATCACATCATCTCAAGAATGCATACTTATGGAAGTACTTTAATGACAAATGTCTTTGAAAAAAGCACTATTGAAAATAAACGCATGGCATTAACGGTGTTTGCATTTTTAGGGATGCCATTTCTTATGGTTGTTTAAATAAGTTGAATTATTAACTGAAAACATTTCGCACAAAATTTATCGTTACAATTGTACAATAAATATTCACCTTGCAAAGTTCACATCCAAAATATTCAGTTTTTCAAAAATGTCCTCTTTAATATTTGACGGGTAATATTCGGTCCGTAATATTTCACTTGCAAATTGGCCTCTAAAATTTCAGTGGTTGAAATTTGGTTGGAAATTCAACATTGTACATCCTGACATTGCAGGAAAAGCAGTAGAGTGCCGATGCTCAATCTTCACTTGCTGTTGATCAACACCACCTAGTGGTGAGGCCTAGTAACAGCAAGTGAAGATTGAGCATCGGCACTCTACTGCTTTTCCTGCAATCTCAGGATGTACAATGTTGAATTTCCAACCAAATTTCAACCACTGAAATTTTAGAGGCCAATTTGCAAGTGAAATATAACAGACCAAATATTACTTAATATTACCATAATATCGAATAATAAATCTAATATTTTTTAGAAATATTTTATAGAATTTTTTAATGATGAAATTTTGTTTGAAATGTTTTCAATTGAAATATTCACAGCTTAATTATCCAACCATATGAAATACCATATGAGCATCCCCCCAAAAATGCAAGCACTGTTAATTCAAGGTGTTTATTTTTCAGTGTGCTTTTTTGTTTCAAAGACATTTGTCATTAATATACTTTCATACATGCTCTTCACTGACTCTATAGTTGATTTGCTTTACAAGAACACTTACTATTGAATAAACATTATCAGGGGCTAAATAGATTGGTGTGGTTGTCTCAAAAGTTTTGAAAAATGTATAGAAATAATTTTCACATGGTAAATATTGAAATGGTTGATGTTTTTTCTCTTTGTTTAGATTATAATAGTTTTAAATATGTAAAAAAAAAAAAAAAAATATATATATATATATATATATAATACAAAGGAAGAAGGCCTGGCAAACAGTTTCTGATTCATTTATAACGAGACCATCTGTTCATTTTAATAAAAACCAACCACTGGGACGTCAAGTTGTGAGAGTTTAAACTCAATATTTAAGCCAAAAGTTGAGAATAATGTGTGCCACATGCACATAATTCTTTGTTTTTACCTCGCCACCACGAAGCACCAGTTGTACAATACAGCAGTGGCAATAACAAACAGCCAGCGGTAGTACATGTCATCAGCGGGTGCCATTATGAAAACATCAGACTTCTTCCTGATAAAACATTTATATCCGGTAAGACATCTGTTAAAATTTCAGGGCAATGGAGATGTCTCGCCTAGATGATGGTTTGATGTGATAAACTCACTTGGTTTTGGCACTGTTGTGCCCATCTTGGGCATCAGTTCTACTGATGCTGATTCGGCTGGGGGCGATTTGTAGCTCAGGGCCCCGGAAACGCTCTAAGAAAGAGTCGGGCCTCTCCTCCTCCTCCTGAAGGCCTTTATGGGCCCAGTCTCTGAGAGTGACCACCATACTCACCAGCCTTTAAAACAGAGGAAACTAATGAATCAATAACACCTTCAAGAGTTATATGCATGGCTTTAGCTTAGGCTTAGAGTTGTATGCCCTGATGACATCTGAAGAAAAGGACATGCAAAAGTCCTAATCTTGTGAAGTCCATCTGAGCAGGCAAGTTCTTCTCTACATGAACAGAATGGAGGTAATTTCGATTCATTCTTCAGTACCTGTTCGTTATGCATAGCTGATCATAATATGCATCTTTGTATAATGTTCCTTCTTGATCTAAAAATAGCTGCGACTATAGATAGATCAATTGCAGAAGCTCACCTTGACATGGCACCTCTGCCACGGAACGAGTTCTGTGAGTTCAGTCCACAGGGTTCGATGGTGGCCACTCGCTGCAATTCCGAAGAAGTGTCATCACATATGGACTGACCACTGCAGTGACAACAGAGTCAAGTTGGGATTTATACAGACGGACAGGTCGTATTTGACCATTAGATAACTGATGAGAATTGTAGAAGTGCAAAAATAGCCGAAGTTGAAATCTCACCGGCTGAGAATGCTATCTGCTCGCTCTGACTCATCTTCAACTGAAGTCTTTACAGACAGTCTGTGAGCAGATAAATCCATGCTCTCCACCAACACTTGGCCCGTCATGCTGTTAAAAGAGTTTCCGTATGAATATCCTTCAATAAAAGACATTTATTGGTCTCCCTTCACAATTGCATAATCTAAAATCACAGCTGCACAAGAAGAGAACCACTATTACACAGTGAAATTGTATGTGCACTGTAAACCCTAATGTTGTCATAACTGTCTTAAAGGGACAGTTCACCCAAAAATGAGAATTCTCTTATCATTTACTCACCCTCATGCCATCCCAGATGTGGATGACTTTCTTTCTTTTGCAGAACACATATTAAGATTTTTAGAAGAATTTCTCAGCTCTGTAGGTCCGTACAATGCAAGTGAATGGGTGCTAAAATGTTTAAGCTCTAAAAAGCAATAAAGGCAGCATAAAAGTAATCCAAAAGACTTTAGTGGTTAAATCCATGTCTTTAGAGGTTATATGATAGATGTGGGTGAGAAACAGAACAATATTTATGTCAATTTTTTACAATAAATTCTTCTCCCTGCTTAGTCAATCTCCACTTTAATTTTAACTTTCACATTCTTCTTCTTGTTTTTTTTTTTGGTGATTTGTATTCTTTGTTCATATCGCCCCCTCTGGGGAGGGAGAACAATTTATAGCAAAAAATGACTTAAATATTGATCTGTTTCTCACCCACACCTATCATATCACTTCTGAAGACATGGATTAAACCACTGGAGTCTTTTGTATTACTTTTATGCTGCCTTTATGTGCTTTTTGGAACATCAAAATCTTGGCACCCCTTCACTTGTATCCTGAGGACCTACAGAGCTGAAATATACTTCTAAAAATCTAAATTTGTGTTGTATGGAAGAAAGAAAGTCATACACATCTGGGATGGCATAAGGGTGAGTTAAGGATGAGAGAATATTTATTTTTGGGTTAAAACAATTAATTTAAACCTCCTATTTCTTAAAAAAAATGCCAGTCAAAAAATGACCGGAAAGATAAAAGGTGTATCTTTTTTTTTTTTTTTTTATGATGATAAAAAAAACAAAATTCTTCTCCAGAGTAATACCAACAAAATGATGCACTTTTTATAGGATTTTATGCTGTTTGGATCTTTTTTACTTGTAAATTTCTCAATTTTAAAACATGGACGTCTGGACGATGAGGAACCGCACCGAATCATAAACGTTCCCACAGTGGAAAATGTCATTTTACCTTGGGGCCAGCCATGTGTTTCCATGCATGCATGTGCATTTGTGTGTGTGTGTGTTTGCATGCATTCATGTGCATTTGTGTGTGTGTGTGTGTGTTTGCATGCATGCATGTGCATTTGTGTGTGTGTGTGTGTGTTTGCATGCATTCATGTACATTTGTGTGTGTGTGTTTGCATGCATGTGCATTTGTGTGTGTGTGTGTTTGCATGCATGTTCATTTGTGTGTGTGTGTGTGTTTGCATGCATTCATGTGCATTTGTGTGTGTGTGTGTGTTTGCATGCATTCATGTGCATTTGTGTGTGTGTGTTTGCATGCATGTGCATTTGTGTGTGTGTGTTTGCATGCATGTGCATTTGTGTGTGTGTGTGTGTGTTTGCATGCATTCATGTGCATTTGTGTGTGTGTGTGTGTTTGCATGCATTCATGTGCATTTGTGTGTGTGTGTGTGTGTTTGCATGCATTCATGTGCATTTGTGTGTGTGTGTGTGTGTGTGTGTTTGCATGCATGCATGTGCATTTGTGTGTGTGTGTGTGTTTGCATGCATTCATGTGCATTTGTGTGTGTGTGTTTGCATGCATGTGCATTTGTGTGTGTGTGTTTGCATGCATGTGCATTTGTGTGTGCACATGATGAGTGTGTGATTCTGTATGTGTTGGGTTGTGAGTTCTGTCTCCTGTTGGTTTTAGTCTCACCCCACATCCCGTGTGTGTGTGTGTGTGTGTGTATGTAATATGCATTGTGGGTCTCACCCCTTCAATTCTGTTTGTCTGTGTTCTTGCATTGTGGCTAATTTATAGATTTTATTTGACAAATTTCAGAAACAAATGCTCTGTGTTATAGTCTCACTATTCGTTGTGTGTGATTGTGTTTTATAGAGTCACCCCCTCTTGTCTATAGTTCTTTCTAAATTGTGGCTGATTTATAGATTGTATTTCACAAATATATATATATTTTATTTGCTCTGCATTATGGTCTTTCCCATTCATTTCCTATGGCCGGTCAATTTTGACCACAAAGGTAAAAATGTTTTGCTCATTCAATGACAAATTTGGCATATGGAATCAAGCCCATTTGTGTGTGTGTGTGTGTGTGTGTGTGTGTGTATGTTCAGATAGCAAGTAAGAGCAAAGCCACCAAGCCTTGTACCTATCAGAGAGAGGAAACTTAGACTTATCGTTAAATCTGAATTATCGATTCTGGTCAAAAATGACCAAAAGTATATAGGAGGGTTAAAGTCAAAATGTTTTGAGCTCATAACTCAAATATCCATGTTCCTTGAACTTATTTTTCTACCAGCATAGAAAAACATTTAAACTGATATTACACTGGTAATATATGTATGGTTTTCCTTTTTTTATGTAATTAAGTATGTGTTCAGGACATTTTTAAATGCAGTTTGTAAGTAGAGCAAGTTGTCATTCAGCCAGTGCTTTTATCCAAAATGTGTGACGTTTTATCTATCACAGGGACAGCTCCAATGTAGCAACCTGATTTTATATGCCTAGTTCAAAGCAAGGGCACAATGGAAATAGCTCCTGGACCACCATGTGTTTGAAATGGCTGTTGCTGTTTCACATCTACATAAGAGTGCATAAGGTTGTTCTTTTACTTAAATTACTAGTAAGGAACATGTGATCTTAGTTCTTTGTACTTCTCTGCATGTGTTTGTGAAGGTAGGGCTGCTGAGATGTTTCATCTGGTATCGTCAGACATGGAGTCAGGCCTGTATTAATGCGAAACAGCTGTATTTTATCACTCAAACCTTCTACTCCATTTTGAATAAGTGAAACTTCTCAGAATGAAATGAAAGACATATCAACCAATAATGTTATTTTTATAAATATATAAATTGCAAAGTTACTGTGATGAGGTTAAAATTATGTTGCACTTTGCGTATGAATAGGATTGGCCAAAGGAAAACCCTTGTTTGTTCTCACCCACCTTTATTAAAAACAATAAGAAAATCTGAAATAAATGACAACCTTTCTTTAAAGGTGCTGTAAGTAATTTTAGCCGTTATGCTTCCACTAGACTGAGCACCTGTATTAGCCACGCCCCCTCTTTCCAAAACCCTGCACTCCAAAGGTACCAAATACTTTACCGAGGACAACACTGAGCAGAAACAGTTGTTAAAAACAACAACAGCAAAATAGCGCCCTCAACTGACAACTGTTAAAAACAACATGTCATAAAAATGGCATTAAGCCTCAATAATTAGCTGAAACAACATAGTACAATACTATGAGAACGGGCAAAATGATTGACAGGTGAGATATCTCAGGACACTTTTTTCAGCAATATCTTTCAGGGAATAGGACATTTTTTGCATAACTATCCATGAAAAAAGTTCTTGCAGCACCTTTAACATTATTTGAGTAAATTCTAGTTAATTGACCTTACTTAGATTTTTCAAGGCAATCGGTTTGCATGTTTTTTCTAAGTAAACGTACTTATTTGACTCAAGTAAACTAAACTTAATTCTTTAACTAGCTTCAAGTAAACTTAACTCATCTGTGATTAAAGTCAGTGGTGCCGGCAGCTGTATGCACTACACGTGCCATGAGCGCTCCGACTGTCCTGAGAAATGTTTACCCAGTGTGTCCCATATACAGGTATCTGTTGGCTGTTTAAAAGAACTAGCGATGACCACTTTGCGAATGAATAATTATTTTAAGTGACTTAAATATTGATCTGTTTCTCACCCACACATATCATATCTCTTCTGAAGACATGGATTAAACAACTGGAGTCTTTTGGATTACTTTTATGCTGCCTTTATGTGCTATGTGAGTCGATTCATGATTCAGTACAATTTGTTCGGACCGGTCTCTCACTGAATCATTTGGAGCAGTTTCTCATACAGTATTGGGATATTTACGAACACAGAGAACAAACAGCGCTGAATACAGTGAAAATGTCTTTGTACAACGGACTGTACAAACCGACGTGTTTTTGCATCCGCTCGTGCTGCTTTTCAATCATCTTCCACGTAAACATTCGCTAGATGAATGTCTTTTGACAACTGCGTCACGTCTCGTTGTGCTTTTAGGATCTCTCACAGGAGCGCTGCATTTTTAGAAGCCGTGCCAAGTTCAAAAGAACTTCCTCAAGTGATAAAAACACATCTCGAGACACCGGCGTTCTGCCGTTTTCGTTGTGGTGCATTTAGCTTTTTTAGCACGAGAACATGTCTTTTCTGAACGGATACTTGAAGAAATGTTTTTAGGCAATAGTTACATGACCTCTACTCATAAATGAGAGAGAGAGAAAAAAGCTTCTCTCAAAGTCATCAGAATTGAATGCTTTGAATTCCCCCAGATATTCGGCAGAATTATGTGCATACCCTTAGATTACATTTTGCAGGTGCCCATGATTGAAGTAATATATATATATATATATATATATATATATATATATATATATATTATATATATATATATTATTTAATGAGGTTAAAGCACGACAGTATAAGGGGAATTATGACAGGACTCTAGATTAGAGTCATATGGCACATTGGAATAAATAAATCTGCACTTTTGTATAAAGTACAATTGAGAAGAGAAGGATGGCTTGAATATAACGAGCCTTAATTTCACCAAAGGTAACAGTAATCACCCTCATGTTGGCTTCACACAAATCACGACTATCAGCCAGCTACAGCAATACAACAATTGTCATAAGAATTAAAGCTAAAATAACAATCATTCATTTTCTACATAGGTTCCCTTGTATTGGCCAAACATACATATACACTTATTCAAGCGCCATTCATTCATTCAGTCTCTCTCAAAGATCTGATTGGCCAAATATCTCTAAATATTACTTAGAACATCCCCATCTATTTTTGTTGAATTATGCGCATAATGCAACATTTTCTGAAACACTATAAAATGTGCTATAGACACTTATGGACAAGACGCTTCCATTGTTGCTTTGTACACTCACCTGTCAGTTTCGTCTTCAGTCCTTTTTGTTTCCTTGAAATTATGCTACGTTTTATTTGTTCAAAACTTTAAAGCCTCTGGACGGTTCAAACACTGTTGGAAAAGTAATCCATGCCCATTTTCGCTGAACCCCAGCATATTTCTCTGATTTTAGTGTTTTACTTGCACAGCTCATGGAAGTGCTTGTATTCCTGCTGAAGCGTCATGCAAATGACTGTGGTCCGCCAGACCCCTGAACACAGTGATTGAAATGAGGATGAGAGGGGAGATAAGTGTCTAGGGACGGGGAGGGGGACAGACAGCAAAGACATGAGATGAACATTGAGAGATATTAGCATGTGGCACTTGAGACATCACGAAGCTCTCCCACCTCCTCATATCTCACTCCATTTCTCTCAAAGGGCTTTAACATGAATCAAAATGTCTTAATTTGTCTTTTACATGTAACATTTGTTTATCTTTAGATTGAAGCCTATAGTGTAAATGGCCTTAAATGCATGGTACAGCACTGGAGGTACCAATCGAGACCAAAATGCCACGGTAAATTTGTAAATCACCGCCAGGTCGAGCAAATTGATACTTTTATTATTAAATGCAGTTAGCTCATGAATTTAGCATTGGCATTGTATTATTGGGGGGGGGGGGGGGGGGAACGCTGAACTTTTTCAATAAATGTACACCGTTTCTTCTTAGATACTGGTTAATCGTACCCCCATCCCAGTGTTGGGGAGTATTTAATTAAAAGTAGCATTGCTACTATGGTACATGTGACTCCCCAGTGATTACATCCATGTCTTCTGAAGTGATATGGTAAGAGTGGGTGAGAGACAGATCAATATTTAAGTCCTTTAAAAAAAAAAAAACTATAAATCTCCACTTTCACTTTCACTTTCAGATGTGACCGTTAAACTAAACAGGCACCACATTTGAATTTCCGATGTAAAAGTGAAAGTGGAGATTTATAGTAAAAAAGGACTTAAATATTGATCTGTTTCTTACCCACACCCGTCATTTCTTTTCTGAAGATGCAGATATAGATTTAACCGCTGGTGGTTTATGGATTACTTTTATGCTGCCTTTATGCGCTTTTTGGACCCTCGGGTTTCTGGGCACCATTCACTCTCATTGAAAGGACCAACAGAGCTGAGATATTCTTCTAAAAATCTTCATTTGTGTTCAGGAGAAGAAAGAAAGTCACACACCTGGGATGGCTGGAGGTGAGAAAATGATGAGAGAAGAGTGAACTATACTTTTAACCCGTCCTCTCTCAAATAATTTAAGTGCATCTGTTCTTTCAGAGAGTTCAGGTATTAGTCGGTTCATGTAAATGAATTAACGGTTCACTTAAATGATTCACTGATTCACTTGAGCCCACTCAGGCTTAAATGGACTTTGCCTTCTTTGTTTTTTTGAAGCGAAAGTGGTGTATTGCTGCTGTTTATCACTATATTTAGATTCAATTACATAAAATAAGGTGTTTTTTTTTTAGCTTATTTGTGTATATTTAGCATCATTTTATGTTACACTTAATATTGTCACCCTATTTGTTCGACCCCTACCAAAGTTACAATTGAATCGACAGGTCGGTATTTGTATGCTAACATCAGTCAACCTCAGGCAGAGTGAAGCAAGGTGTGCTCGAGATTTACATAACACTATTTTTTATGTGAAATTGATAAAAGGACACTATTTACTCAAAATTAATAGATTTGAGACCAACATGGGGTAAGCAGCACTAAAAATCCTGCCTGTTATATTAACTGCTGATGACATGAGTCAGTAATACAGCAGCAAATGCTCTTTGTATGTTATCAAGTATCGGCCAGAGCAAAGGCTGCATCAAACACACGCCGCTGTGTGCAATCAGTGCACTTCAAAGACACAAGCATCTGCTGGAATAACAATAAGCCTCAGTGTATGAAAGCCCTCTCGTCTCTCTGAACACCACAGGACTATTTTATTTGCTCTAAATGACACAACTACCAAAACATCATGCCCATTTAAAAATTCAGATTTTGTGGATTCTGAATAAAAATGATTTGCCTGCTGAAAACCACCCCCGCAAAAACATTATACCAGTCTAATCTGGCTGGCTAGTCTTAGTTTGAATTCCAGTCAAGTCAGTCGGCTGGTTTTCAAGGGGTTTTTGACAAAATTTTAGCTATTCAGACCAGCTAAAACCAGCTAAGACCAGCAAACCTAGGCTGATTTAAGAGATCTTGTTTTTTCCAGGAGTTTGTCATGAGGTTAGAAGAGCAAAGGGCAGAGAAAAGAACATTTAGATTCAATTTAAGCTCAAAGTCAATATGAAATGGGATTCACAACCCATTTAAAGAGCCATGAGGAATCAAATTTTACTTTTGAGTTTGAGAACTCAAAACTTCCTACTCAATAAAAAAAGTGCATTTATTTAAACCAAGCTTGCAAAAAAATGGCTCATTTGGAATTTGTGGATTTTGTGACATCACAAGGACCAAATACATCTGCATATAACTGCCTCTTCAGCAAGACATCAAGGGCCACTTTCTTACAACTTTGCACCCTTTGCCCTGCCCACCGGCACTCAGTCAGACAGGGGAAGAGGAGAGAGATGGGCCTCATCTGTCATGGAAGATTCATTTACACCAAAGGAGACTCACACAGGACACCTTCCTTTAGGTTTTTTGACGTTAAGATGCACTAGACGAACTGCTTTGACAGTAATCATGCATCTCGTACCATTTTTATTTAACTGTTTATTTTTTAACTCTTAAACCAGACCCCCATTTTGCGTCTTGCTGTATTGGGTATAAACGCATCTAGGATGTGTTTTTTCTCTCACCTGTGCTATTTATAATTGCTGGTCTATGTAAACATGGACCAGGTGGACATCTTTGTTTTGACGAATTTCTGGCGATGTGCGTCGCATTTTAAGAGCGGTACAAGCACAACTTTTAAAAATGCGTCTGTTCTGGTCCTTTCCACTTCTGCTTTTGGCTTATATTAGTGTAGATTGCTTGCAAACCAGTCACAATATGATTCAAGCTTGGCAAAGGAGCTGTTATTGAAGGATGAGACAGTTAACAACAATTTGGACCCTGTGGCAGGGTGGAGATTCTGCACACAGGCCCCTAATCAGGCTAATCAAGCTTCAGAGAGGGATAAAGGCCGACTGGAAGCTGCAGTGCGGGAGAGAGAGAGATTTCCGTACAGCTGTCCGACACGTGTATATATACTGACAATATATATATATTGTCAAGCCGGTTCTAGCCGCATCCTTTCCCTTTAACCCTTTTACAGACACCATCGCAAAACTGTAAGTAAACAGCTTTATTCATATTTATTTTTGTTTAATATCTCAAATGTCATGACTGTTTGATCGTTTATGGTGCAGCTGTGCTGGAGTAAACAGTTTAATATCTTCGGATGCATCGTTTAGGATGCGTGTTATGTGTAAATCCTGAAATGCAGTTTTATAATGTTGCGGAGCTTGTTTATTCTCTTCCGATCGCGTTTCAAATATGGCTTTATTTGAGGGGCTGCAAGATGTTAGCCAATCAGAACAGCGGGCATTTATGGTGAAGTTTTAAGATGGCGCTTAGGCCAAAACCAAGCGTTTCAGACAGAGGGCCAGAGACAGGGTGGAAAATGATCATACATTACCAAATTATTACCAAAACTTCACTAACATTATCAGTGTAACTAATATATATATATATGTAAAGAGTATGTCATGACCCCTTTAAAACATCCTAATCTGTGAAATATTTCTAAGGGAAACAGAATATTCCAAAATGGAAAGTTCTTAGTTACTTATAGTCATCTATGCACATTAGCAATTTAGAAAAAAAACAAAAACATGCTGAAATAATATGAACAGTTTTATTTTCTGCTTTATTTGCAATGTTTTTCAGTTACAGACATTTGGTGTGAGCTGCTTCGGTCCAAAAGTAACATGCTGCGAGTAAGACCAGCCACTTCCAGTTTCGTTCCCCGGCAACTAGTCGGTTACCATCAACCGACGGTAACAGGTTTAACATTGAACACATGTGATAACCTTCCTCTGCAAATCAAAGTTGCACCTCTATTTTTAATCCTTGTACTGAACAAACAACATGAATCGGTTAATGCTTAAAGCTTTAAGACATATTCTGAGGAGTGTATTGCTTTAAATATAAAATATAGATCATGCATAGTTCATTCTGTCGGATCTCTATTGTACGTAAAAAGCATTGTTTCGTATACATATACATAAGACAAATTGTACAATGAGATTTTAACAATGGAATGTGTAAAAGCATCTCACCGAAAATGATGTATACATATTTTTCTTTCCTGGTAAATTCCGTAACATGTATAAAACGAAAGGAAAATAAGCGGTCTATGACTTAAAAACAGAAAACTATAACACAATTGTGTGCTGCATAGAGGCAATACTGCATCTAGTAAGGCCAGTTGTGATGCTACCGTTTCAATGCTGTCAAATTGAGAAGGCCATTTTAAACTAACCCAAACTTATTTGATCAATTATGTAAATAGAGTATTTCAAAGCAGAGCCTAGCTTGGCTTGAATCCAACGCAGATATGCTTTAGTCATCTGATTGAAGATATAATTTGGCATAGGCTTGTCCCTTTCACAGAGCTGCTATCTGTGTGGAATCAGAATTGCTTTGGTCTTAAAGAACCAATCCTACCTTTCCAAAAACTTCCCCCCAAACTTTGTAGTCCTGCCAAACTTAAAAATAATTCTTTAACATCTGTTGGCAATGTTTTTCGTTTTTTTTTTTTTTTTTCTTAAATTGTGGTTGTAATAAATTTACTGAGCCAGAAGCATTTCAACCAGCAAAATGGCTTTTGGGTAAGACATCAGCGTTTGATTGGCAGGATCCCGTTTTACGCCCTCTTCATGCCTCTGCCCATTAGACACGCGAACACAGTCATCACCATCTTGGGTTTCACCTCCACAAGATCATCGGGTAGAGCGTACACACGAGCGCCGATTTTCCTGGCCATGGATACGGCATACCTGCACATACGAGATTCACAATGAAATATTGGATTGATCAAATTTTTACTGCTCTTTAAATTCATGGCAATGTGTTATTACCCTTATTCTCTCATAGATTTCAGAGCTGAATATTTTTTTTGTATCATTACCTCACAGACAGTTCAACATCAACAACAGAAACTTCAAAAATACCTCATTTTAATTGACACTTGTTAGAGAACATGTAAAAATTATATATATATATACATATATATATTTGGGCTTTACATGTAACTATTCAGTGAGATACATTTGATTAAAAATAACGCATTAAAACAATTTATGCAATTAATTGCAAATGCCCCCGGACTGTTATAAGGAAGATTCCTGAGAAATGCTTGTAGTACCACCTGTTTACTCCAGAGGGCAGTAAGTGACATTTCAGCTGTATGAGCAACACACAGTTTATACAGTGAAGAAACACTTCAGCAGAAGCACAATACAAATATGCGTTACGTTCTTGCATTCAAAACACTTGAAGGAGCGCAAATCTGAACTAAGATATCTCAAGATGTGTTTAAAGATTGAGTATTAAACTATATTTAACTTGACACAGTGACCTAAAAATATATATTTATGATGCAACGCACCCGAGACGCTACACAAGCATGTCTGACGCAGGTGTAAATTGACGGGGTCCTTAAACAAGCCCTCATAATAAATCTCCAACTGATTGACAGATTCACTTGTGTAATGGATTGCTGTGAACTGTGTGTCAATGATTGACTTATGATCAATAATATGGTAGTAAACAATACATTGTATTATAAAGCAGCTTTTTGTATCGTCTGATCAATGATGAACTCTTCTGCTACAAGGATGTAATGCATTTTAATTATCTGAATATTTTGTATTTTTTATCTGTATGTATGTGTGTGTATATATATATATATAAATTATAAAACTGTAAACATTTATGTACTATGTACATAACCTTATTATAACTACGTATAATTATTTTATCATTATATATTGAGTTATTGTTATATGAGGGACTTTCTCAGCAAATATTTGTATATGGGATTAATTAATCGGGACACCATGTAATGACAGCCCTAATATATATATATATATATATATATATATATATATATTTCTTTTATTTTTTTTTTATTATAATTTTTTTAAATGAGTGACGCGAAAGATCTTTAAATGTGACCGTTTTCAGACAAAAAAAAAAAAAACTTCAACAACTTTCAGACCCACGAAGTGCTTTTAAGGTTCTTTATAAAAATTATTTATAAAATAATAATAATAATAATAATAATTATAATAATAGCAAACAGCTATTTATAAATAAAACAAAATTAAAAAAGTAATTACATAGACATTGAATCTTTGGCAAAAATTTTCTGTTATTTAATAAAAAATATATATTAATAATAATAATTATAAATAATTATAATAACAATAAAAATAATAATAATAATGTTTAAAAATAAGATAATGATAGTAAATAATGCTTCCTGAGTTGAAAGTGGAAAGACGTGTAAATGTATGTGATTAAATTGTCAATGTAATATAAAAGCACAGTTACAGAGATACATTTGTCATTATCTGTTGACTTGATAAAGCTTTTATAAAACGTGATTAAAAAAAATTATATTCCCTAATCTTAAAAGTAGTAATCTAAAAATTCTCTGTTTGAAAAAACTGTTTTGGCAATAATTAATTTACATTATTATTCATTTCAATATATATTTCTTAAATATTAAATTTATTTTAATATACATATATAGTGGAATTTATTGGCTTGCCACAATTACTGTAGAATGACCCCAATATTGCTCCATCTAAAATAAACAAATATAGTTAAAAATATGTATGCAGAATTTTATACCCAATACAAACCCAATATATATATTCCATAATATATTCAAGCGCAGTTGCAGAGATAATTTTTCACGATCTGTTAACTTGATGAAGCTTGTTTTTTTAAATGAAATGTCATTTAAATTTTTTCTATTCCCTAACATTAAAAGTAATCAGAAACATCTCCATCACTGTTCTGACTATAATTTATTTAAATGTATTATTCATTTCTATAAAATATTTTTTTTTTTTAAACATTAACAATACAGATTTCCCAATTTGACTTGTGTTGGATTAATTCATAAGCTCTTGATTTGATTTCAATATGATTTGATTAGATTAAACTAATCTTACTTTGCATTGTCCAGTTTGTCCGCATCACTGAGGCTTCCTCTCTTGACAAGGTCATAGTTGACGGAGTTGGGCTGGATGGCATCAATCAGGTCCAATACTGCCAGACTGGAGCTGATCTCTTTGTCCTACATCACAGAACACTACACTTACAACTGATATGCAACCAAAACATGCAAGTATACTGAATACTGGACGTTGTATGAAGCACGTGACCATTATGAGGAATTCCAGTTGGATACATGAAGTATAAAAGCGTTCAAGTTCACCTTGAAACTCGATATTTTGCTTGATTTTCCCGCACTTGACAGTGTTTTATTAACCCAGTTGACGATGATGTCATCGTTGACTTTCTGGCCGTCTCCCAGATCCTCAAGGACATTTAGAGTGTATCTACAGGAGAAAAGAGCAAAAACATCTGCACATGAGAACTACTGTAAAACAAATGGACTTCATATTTAGCCAACAGGGTATGTCTAAATGTGTTTGGTGTTTTACCTCCTCATGAGTTGCCAGACGAGGGCAAGAGTTAGTGTGGGGTTCCCATCATTCAAGTCTTGCCCCCCGATGCCCACCAGTGAGAAATTGGCTTTGGTCTTCCCAAGTTCCACAGCGTAGTTACAGTTCTCCAGCTGAAAGTGCACAAACAGACAAACAAGCTCTTATAAAGACGATGGAAATCATTTTTGTCCCATATATCAAAAATTCAAACTTTCCCTTTGGGGGTCTGGGAAGCTTGCGAGTTTGAATCCAGGGTGTGCTGAGTGACTCTGGCCAGGCTTCCTAAGCAACCAAATTGGCCCGGTTGCTAGGGAGGCTAGAGTCACATGGGGTAACCTCCTCGTGGTCGCTATAATGAGGTTCGCTCTCGGTGGGGCGCGTGTTGAGTTGTACGTGGATGCTGCAGAGAATAGCGTGAATCCTCCACACACGCCATGTCTCCGCGGTAACGCGTACAACAAGCCACGTGATAAGATGCACAGATTGACGGTCTCAGACGTGGAGGCAACTGAGATTCGTCCTCCGCCACCTGGATTATGGTGTCACTATGCCAACACGAGGACTTGGAGCGCATTGGGAATTGGGCATTCCAAATTGGGGAGAATTTTTTAAAATTTTTTTATTAAAACTTTCCTTAAAGGAATAGTTCACCCAAATATAAACATCCTGTGATCATTTAAAAGCATCTACAACCTACATGTAATGAATTAAGCTGCATAATAATGTCACAAGGCAATACCTTTTTCATGTTTGCCCCCAGTTTTGGATATGGTGGCTTGTTGACTTTGTTGTTCCAGTCGACAGGAACCTTGATCTTCTCATACAGCTGCAGGATGACCAGAGCATCTTGAAGATCACTAAGAAGACCAGAACAGATTCATCAGTCTCTCAGGAATAGTATTAGATATTTTACATTTTACATGGAAGTTTTTGGGCAAAACCCAACGAGGTCAGAAAGGAAAGAGTGTTTGCGATTTACCCATATAAGTGATGCACATGAGGACTGACACCCAGAGAATTCATCCAGTTCCTGAATGTTCTTTCTTCTCTGGTTTCTCCTACAGAGATCAAAACAAGCATAATGCATCTTTTTGATTTTCTACCAAAATGTTTTTTCATCTACTAGGCAGAAATCAGATATGAATTTTATCTACAAATACATTTTTACTAGTTAAAATGCTAATTGTCAAGATCAGCAATGGAAGAACTAATAAGACTGCCAACTATTGATATCAGTGATCAGTCTGCACAAGTAAAAACATTCATTCTTGATATAAAAACTAGATTTGATACCCATTCTTGATATCAAAAATGGAATTTGAAACTATTGAAAGTCTTTTAGTAAAAACTATTATTATGGGAGTCCCGGGTTTGAGTCCTGGCTCAACTGAGGCCTTTCTGTGTGGAGTTTGCATGTTCTCCCCGTGTTTGCGTGGGCTTCATCCGGGTGCTCCGGTTCCCCCCACACTAACATGCAGGTTAAGTGAATTGGAGACTCTAAATTGCCCCGTAGGTGTGAGTGAGAGTGCCCAGGCCACTGGGGGTTCCATCAGGAAGGGCATCTGGCACAAAAGCTGTGCCAAGATCACGGATGGTCCACTGTGGCGACCCCTAAAGGGTGCAGCCGAAACATGCTAATGACGACGACTAGTGTCTAAATGCTAAATACTGATATCAACAATTATCATTTTCACTATTACTCCAATGCTGATATTAAGAATTGGCATTTCAACTAGTGGAAACTGAATTATATTGATCTATAATTAATACCCTGCATGTGCTTGCATTTTGAAAGGGCTTGCAATAAGACTGCAGCCCGATTCCAGATGCAACATCAGACTTACTAATATGATGTCTACCACAAGGGGGCACAGTTTTATACCACTAGGGCGTAAACTCTTGAAACCTCAGGAAATGACCCAACAGCCCCTCCCTTTGAATGTCTGGCTGACATGCCACACACAATACCATTAAGTATATTTTTGGAAGCAAATGTTTGGTGGCAACGTCACCGACTCTCCGGAGTCATTACGTGGCAGATGCGTTTAGTAAACGCTAAAATGCACAAAGCGACAGGAAAGAACAACAAACATAATAACACCCACCTTCCAGAAGTCCCCAGTTGATGTCTTGATTCTCGGGTTTGGTCAGCGCTGGGTACTTGTTGAAGAGATTGGCGACAAACGCCAAGTTGAGTTTCGGGTTGCCAGACACAACGTCAGTGGAGGTGACAAACTGCCTGCAGCCGAGCCTGTCTGCCTGCTGCAACATACAGTCCGCTCGCTTCAGGTCATCTTTCTCCTGCAGAACGCAGACCAACAGAAATCACTGTACTTGGAGTCTGACAAACTTGGTTAATCTTCTCTTCTCTGCTTCAGTGGGCCGAATTTGCTTAAGCCACATATGCACATAATAAAATATTCTCATCATGGGTCAGTGAGAGAACAAAGCTGGTTTGCTGGCCTTAGCTGGTTATAGATGGTCTCCAAGCCTGGCCAAGCTGGTCTTCAGCTGGTTTAAATGGTCAGACAGCCGGACCAGTACCCCAATCCCCTTTAAAACCAGCAATCAGACCAGCTGACCAGGTTAGCCTGGTTTTAGCCATTATTTTTCAGCAGGGAAATCATACAATATCAGTATATCAATATTCAACAATTTTTCAAAATAAAAGTCACCAAATGCTTCTCGAAGGGCCCTTCTACGAGGCTGTTAGCGAAGGGTGCATGTGATGACATTTACTGGCATTTCTTTTGCATTCATTTAGTCAAAAGCGTGCCTTGATTATTTCAAAGCGTGATTTTTACTGTATTTTAATTCTTTGATTCAACATTAAGTCTATTTATGGTTCCGCTGAATGATTTATTTGTTGTTGTTTTTTTCAATAACTTAACCTTTCAAGCCATAAAAAGGCCTTAAAAAGGAATATTCCGGGTTCAATACAGTCGACAGAACTCGCGTAGGGTTAGAAATTAACTTGTTTATTATAGGGCAAAATGTGCCCCGGGATCTGATTTTTTTGGGACATTTTTTGACCTTGTGTTGCCTTTTTTATGTCAAATACTTTTTATTCAAATATATTTGTAATTAATTACTTCAGTACGGCTGATACCTACACATTTACATCAGCACTGGCTCATATTCTGGGAAATGGGAAATGTATTACGCTTAGAATAAAATGTCTGGATGCATATGAAAATATAAAAAAGGGCATTTTTTTGCCACTGCATTTTGACTTTTGCTGCACTTTCAGTGCCACAAGACCCCATTCATGCCTGACCCTGGTCTCTTATTTATATTTAGAAAAGCAAAACTCGCGGCTACAGTAATGCACTTGCACTGGAAGTGAATGGGGCCAGTCCATAAACGTTATAATACACACTTTATAACAAGTATAGCATGATTTTAGAGTGACAACATTAGAGGTTTGCCAGCTTTAGTGTTTACTTGATTACAGGGTTTGGCAGCATTATGTTGTCATGACAACAAAGTTGCAATATTCCATATAACTTTACACAGATAAGGTTAGTAAGCGATTGTTATCACACTAACGTCACGTTAACACTACGTCTTGTGTCTATCTTTTGAAACGGGGTGTAATTTAGTGTAGTTCACGGACTGGTCCCCATTCACTTCCATTGTAAGTGACTCACTGTAGCTACAGTTTGCCTAGTTGCTTTTTAATAAACAAGGGCCAAGTTGAAAATCTTTTTGTGCTAATCAACATTATGCCACAAATGTTGCCGATTGAGCTCAACTTGTATTGACCCCGGAATATTCCTTTAACACTGGATCACGTTCAGCTGTCCGTCTGACCACAGCCGCCTCATTCAGCACACAGTCAACATCCTCTGAGCGTCATGTGGGGTTAAATACACACATGGCACAGTCTACAGTGACACGCAGGGCATTCAAACATTCAGGCCTCAGTGTGTTTGGAGGCTGCGGGGAAATGGGCGACATTATTATGGTCCTCCAGCAGTGAATGATTAGAATCATAGTATATTGGGGGTGGAAACTGGCATCCGCAGTGAGTGTTGTGATGTGGTTTTTAGCTCATTTTTAAATTGTGCCTACTGGAACTCATTATCGTAAAAGCTATTTTGAGGATAAACATGCTTCCTTAGAATCTGCAGTTGCTTTTGTCAATGTAATTAGCAGTATACACAATTATTTAAAGGGACGGTTCACTCAAAAATGAAAATTACAGTATGTCATCATTTTTTTCACCCTCATGTTGTTCCAAACCTGTATGACTTTCTCTTTTTTTCTGGGGAACTCAAAAGGAAATGTTAAACAGGATGTTAGTCTCAGTCACCATTCACTATCATTGTATGAAAAAAAAAAAGATGCAATGAAAGCGAATGGTGACTGAGATACTCCCTTACATCTCTTTTGATGTTCCATGGTAGTAAGTAAGTCATACGGGTTTGGAACAACATGAGGGTGAATAAATGATGACAGGATTCATTTTACAAATAAATGCACGTGCAAATATGTTGGACACACCCTCCAAAGGGAGGATTTTGCACGTGCACTCATTAAATACAATTGTATTTTTATTCAATATGGCATTTATAGGTAAATCCCTACTATTCAACAAGTGTAAGAGTAGTTGATGTGAATGCACATGACACTCGTCACTTGAAATGTTCATAATTCACAATGACAATACAATATTATGTACATGAAGCAATCTGTACAAACTGATGCATACTTAAATAAAAACTATTGGTTTTTGTCAACAAAAAAGTATGAAGACTTCCAGAAAGTTCCTGTAGTGTGTCATCTAAAATTGTCCAGCTCTGTCATGACTTGCAATGAGCTTGATGGTGCATGATGCAGAAATGTTGAACGAGAGGTGTGCACTGTATAGTGGTAATGAACTCACGCTGAAGCCTGACATGTTGATGTCAATATGATCTTCGCCCTCCTTCTGGCCTTTAGGCGCGATCTGGTTGAGCAGGTGGAAATAAGCCTTGGAGTCCTTCAGATTTGAGAGAGAGAGAGAACAGAAAAAAATCAATATAATAAATCTAAAATACATGGAGGGTGATGCTGCCTTCAAGTCATGATGGAATGATTGTATTTGCAACGCGAGGACGCATGAACGCCGCTACGTCGATTAAGAAGTCACGGTGGAAGCTAACCGGTATTAAGCCGGATTTAGCCTTGTGCACTGCAAAAAATTATATAGAAATATCTATACATTCTTTTTGGGGGTTTTTTTTCTCCAATTTTCTCCCCAATTTGGAATGCCTAATTCCCAATGCGCTCCAAGTCCTCGTGGTGGCGTAGTGACTCGCCTCAATCCGGGTGGCGGAGGACGAATCTCAGTTGCCTCCGCATCCGAGACCGTCAATCCGCGCATCTTATCACGTGGTTTGTTTGAGCGCGTAACCGTGGAGACATGGAGTGTGTGGAGGCTTCACGCTATTCTCCGCAGCATCCACGCACATCTCACCACGCACCCCACCGAGAGCGAACCACATTATAGCGACCACGAGGAGGTTACCCCATGTGACTCTACCCTCCCTAGCAACTGGGCCAATTTGGTTGCTTAGGAGACCTGACTAGAGTCACTCAGGATATCTAAACATTCTTAAAACAAGGTGCATTTACTTGCAAAGCAAAATTGTGCATGACAATAAGACTTGTTTTAAGTGTATGAGTACAATAAAATACACAGATAAAGCACCAATAAAACTAACATGCATCCTTTGCAAGTTTTTTTGTTGAGCTAACACTAAAAGAAGCTTCCAGAGTTTGTCGGGAAGTGAATACAATAGAAAGAAACACCAAATTGTCCATTACATGCATTTTATTCAGACAAAAATCACACTAACATTGTTTGCGTCATAAATACGACTTCAAAACATGCAAGTTGGAACTTTCCAGGAGGACTTGAAGGCAGCGTAAGATATTTACGTACAATTTGAAGAATTTAGGATGGACACAATCCATATGGAGATGTAAAAAAATATGAGAAATAAGCAATCATGCTTGAACTTCAGAGAACATGCATGACTGGATGATTTCGGACATCAAATGAATATAAAACAACAACAACAACAACATGGGAACCATCATGCCAATGAGCATACATTAACTGATCTGGCAGTACATTTGACAAAGTACCTTAATAGAGTTTGAAAAGTCTCTTAACTGCAGCGTAGAGAGAGATCAGACAGGTACGTCAATAACTCGGATCAGATATCCGGCGTTATACAGTGTCTGAATAAAATGGTTTTAGTTGTAAGAAGTCAAGATTGAACGGGAAATCATGCAACAGGTTATGTCACACTATATCCTTCATATCAAATACCAAATGACCCGTCACATGTTGAAGAGCAATTATTTACAGGTACGCCCAAAGCATTTGAAAGTCAAAGTAAATGACCTTTGACCCTGGTCAGCAGCCTTTATGGAATATAAATGAAAGCTGTTATTTAAATTCGGATTTGGTTAAATTTAACATCATGATTTGTTTTTATTATTTATTTATTTCAAAGGCGGAGCATTATTATTTCAGTGTTAAATAAAGCGGGTTGCTTTACTGGCCCAAGTTAAAAGAGCCCGCTCCCAAGTCTCGACATGGCTCAATCCCTCCTTTTATTATCTGCCAGGTAAAAACCAGAAGTCTGATCACTCAGAAACATATCTGAGATATCATTCATATCTGTAGCACAAACAGTGTGGGACGAGCTACGTGTCAAAGCGAAATACTTCGTGTAAGAGGTTTCTTCAAACCACTAAACCATGAGCAACAGTAACAGCGATGCTTGATTTAGCAAACACCGCTAACTGCAATGACAGCACAACCTCTGATGTATTGACAGGCACACATTATTCCAGTCAGAACAGCAGGTTTCTGTGCTGGCTCAGCAACACTGACTAATGTTTGTTTGGCCAGGACTGTGTTTATAGTTCTAGAAAAGGGGTGGATGGGCTGAGAGAGAGAGGAAAAGAGGAAAGAGATCAAATGTGGGCTCTGAAAGCTGAGCTGGCTGTACAGTAGATGGACTGAGCAATACAGAGATTGAGCTATAAATCCTTCTACCTTGCTTGTTTGCCCAAGGCCACGTCCACACTTAAAACGGTCAACATTGATACATATCTTTCGAAACGCATCTTCTTCTCGACGTTTTGGCCTTCTGTTCACACCGAGACGGAGTGGTTGGTCCAGCGAAAATGGAGCTTTCGAAAACGCTCTCCGAAGTGAATACATTTGAAAACGACGTATTCATGTTATAGAAACGGAGATGTTCAAAAACAGTGATGTATTTGCTGTATTGAGATCCATTCAACCCCCAAAAATTTCAGATGGGAGCCCATGCTGAGGCGGTGTTTTTGTGCCTGCTATTAAAGATAAATGTTACTTTGTACAACCTTCACATTCCTATTCAGAATTGCACAAGAACGTTTTTTCTGCATGCGCAGTAAGTGGATTTAAAGGGACAGTTCACCTAAAAAGGAAAAGTGTCTCATTATTTATTTATCCTCATGCCATGCCAGATGTGTAACTTTCTTTCTTCAGCAGAACACAAACAAAGATTGTTTTTTTAAGAATACCTCAGCTCGGCAGGTCCATACAATGCAAGTGAATAGTGGTGGTGGTGTAGTGGGCTAAAACACTGAACTTGTAATCAGAAGGTTGCTGGTTTGATCCCCACAGCCACCACCACTGAGTCCTTGAGCAAGGCACTTAATTCCAGGTTGCTCCGGGGGGGATTGTCCCTGTTATTAGGGCACTGTAAGTCACTTTGGATAAAAGCGTGAAAAAATAAATAAATTAAAAAATGAATGGTGATTAGACGTTTGTAGCTCCAAAAATCACAAAAGGAACCAAAGTAATTCATATGACTCCAGTGGGGTACATCCATATCTTCAGATGCCATATGATAGGTGTGGGTTTCATTTAAAACCGTTTACATTTTAAGTCCTTTTTACTCTAAATCTCTACTTTCACTTTCAGATTTGAACGTGAAAATAAACAGGCACCACATGTGGCTTTCAGATGTAAAAGTGAAAGTGGAGATTTAGAGTAAAAATATAACTTAAATATTGATTGGTGTCTCACCCACACCTATCATATCGTTTCTGAAGATATAGATTTAACCAGTGGAGTCATATTGATTATACTTTTATGTTTCCTTTTGTGATCTTTTGAGCTACAAAGTTCTGGTCACCATTTACTTGCATTGTATGGACCTAAATAGCTCTGGAATATTCTTCAAAAAATCTTCGTTTGTGTTCAGCAGAAGAAATTAAGTCATAAATATCTGGGATGGCATGAGGGTGAGTAAATGATGAGAGGATTTTCATTTTTGGGTGAACTATTCTTTTAAGCTTTTTCTGACGTTTCAGTGTGGACGAGCATCTTTTGGAAAATGGCAGTGTGGACGGAGAGCGTTTCAAAGAGAAATTGCAGTTTTAAAACGTATCTGTGGATGTAGTCTATCTATCTCTAAGGGTCTGTTTGAAAACAGTTTATTTAGTGGTTTATGACTCTCATCCACACTATAAATGGTGTGCTTCCTCCACCTAGAAAGGAGCGTTTTCGAAATAGTTTTCGCATAGTTTGAGAGAGGAAAAAAAAAAGACTTTGGAAAACCGACAACATCCCTTTTTTCACAGCATATTAGCATGCCCAATCCCCAACAATCTCTAGTTCCTTGTGGTGGTGCAGTATCTGCCTCAGTCTGGATGGTGGAGTTTGAATCTCAGTTACCTCCGCTTCCGAGACCATCAGTTCGCTCATGTAATCACATGGCTTGGTGAGCAGGTTACCGCGGACCCTATTAGCACGAGTGGATGAAGGTAACCCAGGTCATTTTCCCCCTTCCTAGCAACTGGGTCAATTGGTTGATTAGGAAGCCTGGCAGGAGTCACTCAGCACCACCCTGGATTCGAACTTGCCCATGGGGCCGTTTACTCAAACACGTTTTTTCGACGTCTTTGACCGTTGTGCCAAGTCTTGCTGTTTTTCAAAAAAGTTTTTTGTCTTGAGCAAAACCACAGTATTTTTAAGCTGCCATGTCAAGTGATAAGAACTTCAACTTTTGAAAATGTGTCTCGAGACACATGCAATCTATGCGCTGCTTTCTGCATTTTTAACGTAGGGCCGTGTTTGGTCTGAAAGGCCCCTAAAGTCAACACTGGCATTTTTAATGTTACGTTCTGCAGAAACTAAAATAATAACAACTTTTATAAAAAATTTGACAAACATTATTGCCTTCTACAATGCATAACAGAACTAAAGAACTACATTTTGATCTATATTTGATATATGATTAAATGTTATAGTTACAGCTTATAGGTTAGGGTTAGGGTGGCTGTGGTTCAGGTGGTAGAGCGGGTCGGCTGCCAATCGTAGGGTTGGCGGTTCAATTCCCGGCCCACATGACTCCACATGCCGAAGTGTCCTTGGGCAAGACACTGAACCCCAAGTTGCTCCCAATGGCAGGCTAGCACCTTGCATGGACTCATTGGTTTATGAGTCCGAGTGTGATTGGGACACAGTGTAAAGCACTTTGGTAACCTCTAAGGTTAAAAAAAGACCATTTACCATCTGTCCACAGAACCCTGGTTGAAAATAACATCAGCTTTCATATTTAATAAATAAACTGGATAAGGCCAGAACACATCTGATCTAGTCTTGTCTTTGGACAGTGTGTGTGATACCTCATAATCAGAAGAGCACATACAAACTGACCTTTATATCATGGCTAAAGTTATTGATCTTGCTCCAGCCAGCGTTGTCCAGGTGATAGTTGGCCCATCGGAGCAGCAGTTCCTCTGGAGAAAGTTTCATCAGATCCTCTATAGTCTCCCCGTCCCGCAACAGAGCTGCCAGAGCTAAAATAAAACACACAGTGACATCCACACTTTCACCATCATATTAAAGACTCAATGCAATCAAAGTTAGATTTCCGTAGCTTTTTGTTCATGTCTGTAAGTTTTGAGGCCGTCTATATTCTAGCGTTCTCCTAAAAGTTAACCAAATTACCATTTTAAGAATTCTACAGGCAAAGAGTTTGAGGACAGGCATTAAAGTCCCCAAGTTCAGTTTGGGAGCAAATAAACAGTTCAGTCCCATAAAATGAGGTCAGGTTTAACAGCTCAAGTTTGCCAAACTGTCAGTTCTGTCAGTGAGGGTTAATAATTCACTATCAAGGAGAAACTAAATCAGCTTGTCATGATTCCTGGATGTTGTCATCACTTGCTGTGGCACTGTTAGGATGTGTGTGTGACAGTGACACGTACCCTCATTTCTGCTCAGCTCGATGTCAGCGAACAGACCGATCTTGATGATCTGCCACAGAAGTCCCAGGACCAGATGAGGTTTCCCCTCCCGCAGATCTAGAGCCCCGATGTTCACCACGTGACAGCCGATGGCAGAGGCAGAGTTAAGAGCCAGGTTTAAATTTTCCTGCAAGACAGAAGCAACGATCACACTTACACAAACAGGAATCAAGCCATGCAAGAAAAAATAAGCATTTGTATAAAAAACACAAAGTAAAAAAGTTATATATTACTGAATATTCAATATATATAATGAGATTTTTTTGCATTGCAGCATTGTTTTTGTGACAATTAAAAGCCAATTTTCTTACAAAATTCTCATTATCGCGGTATGTCCAGACATTTGACTTTTTGTTTTGTATTTCTCATCATCAATGATATTAAAGGGGTCCTATTGTGCAAAATTCACTTTTACATGGTGTTTGTACATAACTGTGAGTCGGCAGTGTGTGTACACAACCACCCTACAATGTTAAAAGTCCACTCACTCCTCTCTTATATTTATATTAATCAAAAACAGTGTGTCAACATGAACGGTTTTCGGTTCTGCTCTAAAGTGACGTCAGGTTAGATCAGGCCACGCCCACGACTGGCGACTGACTCCACCCTATTATCATAGATCCACCCCTGAGTGATCTACACACAGTTCGACATTTTTCCCCGCTCTGGAGCAGATACAGTGAGAAGAATAAGCATCATATGTGTTCTGTTGTTGCTGTAAAAGTGAACATAAGAGTCTTCATGAACTCCCGGCATCAGAGCCACTGAAGACACAGTGTACAAAATTCATTGACAGCTCATATTTTGGGCTGAAACGTCACAGACACATTCTGGGGACACCTGAGACTTATATTACATCTTGTAAAAAGGGCCATAATAGGTCTCCTTTAAATACTAAAACACAAACATGCATATATAAGACACACACACACACACACACACACACACACACACACACACACACACACACACACACACACACACACACACACACACACACACACACATTTTATTGTCATTGTACAGAGCCAATGAAAGAGTTGTTTTTGCATATCTCAACTAAGCCATGACCAACAGCTCCCCTGGAGCAGATAGGGATAGGGGATTTGCTTAACAGTGGCATCTTGATGGTGCTGAGGCTTGAACCCCAAACCTTTCAGTCAGTAACCCAGAGCCTTAAACGCTGAGCCACCACTGGCCCCCATTTATTATTAAAAAATGTTTGCACAGTAATGAGAACTGGTGCTTAATTGTCATGAAAATGAAATATTATTATCATGGGGTGAAATCTGAAAAAGACACGTCCCAACACGTGTTATAAACATAATGCTGGAAAACTGTTTTTTTGCCGTTATGACTCGATAAAAGTTTATAATGTACAAATGAACCTTGGACTGAACTCCCTTACAATCTAAACTAGATCTTTTCTGTTTGATTTCAAATAAAGAAGGGACCAAATCAAATCAAACCTGTATTGTGAAGGGTGTAAGTTTCTTCTTGTTGATGGTCCTCTCGTCAATAGTATCAGGCACTGACAGGTTGATCATTTTACTAACAGAACACAAAAACATGAGCATTTGGGAGGATTTGTACATGACAAAAAACAATGAAACCACAGACGAGCCATTTATTTGGACTCACCAGAGCACAATACCATCACCCACAGCCTTGAAGAGAGAGTTCGCGTTGGGGTCCATGGGCAGCACATGTTTACAATCAGGGTCATGTTCCAGCGCAGTGTTGATCCAGTTCACGAAGGCAAACCTCTCCTCCTCTGGACGAAAATACAGAAAACACGTTCACATACAGTAACCACCACCAAACAAAGTGCCAAAAAGTGTATTTAAATATGTTACCAAAAGTACATTTTTGTACACCCCTAATGGAAGTAGTGTTTTTTTTTATTTTCTTTTACCGGAGAATGAGTGCTGTGTGCCCGCGCTGGACAGCTCAGACGTGCCGCCGATAGCCAGGATGCCCTCCTTCCTGTTGATGGCCTTCCTGAAGCTCTTGGCGATGTCACTGCTCTTCAACTCGTGGAAGATCTGTGGAGACACACATGAGAGCAGAGTGATTCAGAGGTCCTGGTTATAATAACCCGACTGATCGCCTGATTTTGCAAAACAAAATGATGTGCTTCATTACACGGTCACAAATCGGTCTTAACCCTGTAAAGGCTGACATTAAACTATTTTTAGTAACATTAGACAGACTATAAAAAGAAATCATATAAATGTTTTTTTTTTTGCACATGTATTTTATGTATCTTATGTATCCCCTTCAGGCCCAGTAATTAATTTTTGTCTAGGACATTAGTTAAGTTTTTCTTAGCCCATACATGCTAAAGTGGTAAATCTTGAGGTATTATCAGAGGACTCTCTGGGCTTTTCAGAGAAACCAAATGTTTGAGAGTTTAACCATGACAACTTCCTCTCCTTGGTCTATAAATATGGATTAAAATGCATCACATTGAGAGATCTAATGAGATCATTGTAATGACAGAGCAGGCTGCATTTACTATATATATATATATATATATATATATATATATATATATATATATATATATATATATATATTTTTTTTTTTTTTTTTTATTTGTTTTGTGGCGGGCATGAATGTAACGTAATGGTGATTGAGAAATATACCTCAAAGCCTGTTGTATCATATTTGATACATGGATTTCAAAGGGGGGGTTTTCAATAAAATAATATACAAAATTTTAACCAAACACACGTTGCTTATTGTGACAAGGAGGAGGGCATGGCCGGGCTGTAACAATGGATGCCCGGCGCTGAATCAACCCAATAACCCTTCAACTTATATTCAGCAAATACTCATTTTAATATATCAGTAACAATATAATCATTACTGTCACTTTTACTTTATTAAAATATAATTAATCCCATCATAAGAGTCACTTTTCGGGCAAGTCTGCCGCCATTTTAAATAGATCGCTAAAAACATTGAAACCACTTTTTTAACAAATAAACACTAGATTGTGCCATGAACATGTGAAACTTACAAACCAAATGTTGTTTGGTTCGTCAGCTTGAACAGAGAGTGATACAGGAGCCGTTAAACGTTGTGTCATATTTGATACAAATGGCTTTATAGGGTAAAGGAAGCTTTGAATAATTAATAGGGCTGCCTAGTAATTATGCCTTTGTCGATGTCATGACGATATTTGGCTCGTTTTCCCATTAATGTATTAAATTATTATCATTATTATTATTATTATTATTATTATTATCAAATGAATATTACAAATAATTTGCCCACACTTTATTATATTATGAAGAACACATGACAGAAAAGCGTCTATGTGCATGTATGATGTGCTGTTTGTACGGAGGCGTGCAGTCTCGTGGAACAAGCGCATGTAAAAGTTTCTCACTCTTTCTTTCTTCCTGTCTTCTGAATTTGTGTTGCAAGAATACCAACATCTATTAGTGCTGCAAATGACCTCAGACATCTCATCTCAGTTCACTTTATTTCCACAGAGCAGTTCATTGTGACCACAACTCTACACATCTGTAATTAAAACAAAATACTACATAAACACATTCAGCACGAACCCTGATTTATATTTCAGAGATTATTATTGTCACGATTCCCTGTTGTCTCCCTTGCCATCTCCAAGACTACACTTCCCATAATTCCCGGCCCTCATCACTGCCAGCCGTCCCTCATTGTTTTCACCTGTGTGTCGTTATCCTTGTGTATTTAAACCCTGTTGTGTCTTCATCCAGTGTCGGTTGTTGAATGTTGTGCAAATGTCATGTATGTGCCTGCCCGAGTGCCTGCCCGAGTGCCTGCCCGAGTGCCTGCCCGAGTGCCTGCCCGAGTGCCTGCCCGAGTGCCTGCCCGAGTGCCTGCCCGAGTTCATCGTGGATGTTTCTCGTGTTTATATCTTTTGTTTTCCCATCGTGGATGTTTTATTTGTTCCTGTGTTCACCATTCGTTTGTCTGTTTAATTTTCAATAAAGCTGCACGTAGATCCTCACTCCTCGTCTGCCCCATTCGTAACAATTATCATTATAATTATTATATTTACATTTATAATTGTTTTTATGTCATCATTTGTGCAAGTAATTTTCTGCCTGTATGTTTAGACGGATACTTGGCAGACGGTAAATGGAAAGGTGGTTTAATAAATATATATTTGCTATGTCTAACCAGTGCTTTACACGTCTGCCACAGTAATGTGATGTATTTTAATTATCTGAAATTTTTTATATATATAAATTATTGTAGAGTGGAGGAGGGCGGAGCCGGGCTGGAACAACGCACACCCAGTCCAAAATCAGCCTCATGGGGGCACGCGAGGGATAAAGGCGTGCGGTGAAGACGGTTCAAGAGAGAATGACATGCAGCTGCTCTGTGTGTTTTTGGTTCAGATTTTCATTAATCTATTATTTATATTGCCAAGCCAGTTCTCGCCGCCTCCTTTCCTTGAACTGCTTTACATTGGTGCCGAAACCCGGGAAGGAGGAGGGATGCCCGTCGCGGGGTCCTTGACACTGCCGTCCACCCAGGGGAGCGCCACTGCCATCTGCCGGGGGACGGAGTAGCCCGACCGTCCGGACGTGGGGAGCAGCTGCCGTCCACGAGGCGAGTTGGGACTGGATTCCCCGACCACCTGGAGCGATGGAGCTGCTGCCAGGGGCGGAGGAGTGCCCTGCCGTCCCCCAGAAATGCAAAGGGGTGCGAGGGGAGGAGGGAAGCGACTCCCCAACCGTCTGGAGCGGTAGGGCCGCTGCCAGGGGCGGAGGAGAGTCCCCACGGGTTGCCGAGTACATGGAGGGAATTCTGTCCGCTGGGGGTCAGTCTGACTCAGGTACACCCGGGGAGGAGTGGCTGCTGTCTGCCTGAGAGGGTGGAGTGATCGGGGACCACGTGACTGCGCTTCAGAGAACCGGTGAGTGAGTTTTTTTTCTCTCTCTCTCTCTCTCTCTCTCTCTCTCTCTCTCCCTCTCCTCTCTCTCTCACTCGGTCGCTCTGTGTATATTGTTTTGTTGTTGTTTTTACCCTCCTGCCGCCTCCCAGGTCAACCAGATGACCTGCCGGCAAGGCATGCCCTCCCACAGTGTAGTATTATTATTGCAATTATGCAATTAATAATCAATGAATTGCGATTAATCAGTATATCATGTAATTAATTTGATTCAAAATATTAATTTTAAGCCCTACTATTTAAACATCTTAAAAATGTCATGCTCATGGCGCAAGATGCACAAAAACAGTGTGAATCACAATGCAATGTTCAAAGATGTACATCTGAATATGTATGGCTGTAGCAGCAGTGTTTTAAAGGGGATTAATTAAAAGACGCATTCTCGTCGAGATGGTTTCACCATGCAAACGTTCTAACAGTTGAAGCACAGCATGCTGCATGTATGTTAATAAAAGTACAAATAAATATATCTATACCCTTATATCTAAGGGACTATATCTTCTAAGAGAAGAATTGCACTTTTGAAGTGCAAAAGTTTGAATGAACTTGTTTTATTTTAGTTTTAAGCAGTAAGGCACTCCGCTGTATGTTATGCCTAACAAAGCCCTTTAGCCATGACTATATTCACAATATAGCACGACCTCTTATACTTTATTGATTAAATACATGGCAACCAGCACACTCACACATGCAACAGCAAATGTGAATTTCTTATCTAAAAATACCCAAACACACATGTGGTCCAACACACATGCCGCATTTGAAGCATCATATGCCCATAATATGTGACATGTGGCATGTTTGTATAATCAAACAAAGTCTTTTAGTGCCAAGTGGATCATCCAGTAAACTGAAGCTGACAGCAGCTGCTCATAACCTCATCCCTGCAGAGCAAACAAACACAGGGCCATTCACAGGACATACCATTTACAAGAAGTGTCAACAGTCTCAATGAAATGGTACGGCAGTTTAAGCTACAATAGCGTGACCAATGATATAGAACAACTACTCAAAGATTTTTTAATTACAGTGCCCCAAAAAGTATACATAGTACACTTAAAGGGATAGTTCACACAAAAATGAAAATTCTGTCGTCATTTACTTGCCCTCATGTCATCGCATGATATAACAAAAGAGCTACGACCAGAAAGTGTCCAATTACACCGAGCACAAATATGTATCGTTTTATCTTTTAAAACCAAACACATTTATCTGTATGAAATGTTTAGCTTGGAAAGTGTACTTGTGCAATCTATCGGTCTTTCAAATTAACGCATTAGATAAAATATCAAACCAAGTGGCATTTTAGACATGGTTAATTGTGGCTTAAGTGTCCAAATTCATTTAGTCTTAATTATTAAGAGTAGTACTGTTATTAAGACCCCCCACCCCACCACCACCCTTTTCTTTCTTTCTTATTTAACTATAAATGGCACTTGGTTTGATATTTTGTTATATAATGCTTAAGTGTTGATCAAGTGTCCGAATATGTTTTGGAGCCACTGCATAACACTAATTATTGACTACAAAGGAAATGACTATAACAATAATGAACTGCTATAAAGGCCATCTGGATTGAGCACTGAAACTCTGATCTCATTCTACACCATATTGTCCATGTTGGTCAAAGTCTGTTTAGCCCAAAGCTACTGCTGAATATGCAAATCAGGGATATAAAGCCGTAAATGACGCACTCGGAACATTTCGTTTTTATTCCATTATGCATCATCCTGACATTCACAGATAATTCGTTAATCAAATTTCACTTTATTCAATCAACTCAACTACAAGATTCACAACTAAAAGATTCACAGCACAATATCAGAACAGTAAATTGATGAAAAAGGCATCTGAATTGCAAATGAAGTCAATAGGCCCAACAAAGCGTTGACTCACTGGATACATTTTATTATACATAGCGTGACAATGAAAAATGTGTTATGTACCTTTGTTTCTAACTAGCCTTTGTAGTTTAGGATTGAGCCTAAATGTTGATATAAGTTCATATAAAATGCTTTAATCTCACATTTTTCCAGATTTATTACATGTTACATTTAATTTTTGCTATGTTGCCCTTTTACTTTCATGATCCAAATAGGAAAGAACATTGTGTGTGCTTTAATGGAAGCAAAGAAATCAAAGGGGTCGATGGCTAATGTCACTAATTTGCTTACATTTGATTATTGAACTTGAAATACTGCAGAATCTTACACCGATCAGCCACAACATTATTGTGTAGGTCCCGCTCATGGCTCAGTTGGTAGAGCGGGTCGGCTGGTAATCGCAGGGTTGGTGGTTCAAATCCCAGCCCACACGACTCCACATGCTGAAGGGCAAGACTCTGAACCCCAAGTTGCTCCCAATGGCAGGTTAGCACCTTGCATGGTGGCTTTGCCGTCACTGGTGTGTGAATGTGTGTGTGAATGGGTGAATGAGTCACAGTGTAAAGTGCTTTGAATACCATTAAGGTTAAAAAGGTGCTATATAAGTGCAGACCATTTACCATATTCTTCTCACCACAATTGTACAGAACGATTATCTGAGTTACCGTAGACTTTGTCACTTTGGACCAGTCTGACCATTCTCCATTGACCTCTCAACAGAGAATGGCCAGACTGGTTCGACTGGATCATTAAAGCTGATCGTGTAAATATGTAAATATTTATGGTCATATTTAATTCTTTGGAATGCTTCAAAATTCTCCTAAACTCGATTTTTAATCTTACATTTTACAATGTGGTTTCAGATTTTGACTACGCAATCTATCTGATTATATGTGGATGTTAAAGAAATGAATCTTTGTATTTGGTGTCACAGAACAGATCAAGTATGAAGTGAAAATGAAGACACTTACAGACACAAACTCCTCAAAGCTGATCTTATTGTCCTTGTCTTTGTCCCCGTCTTCCATGAGTTTCTGGATGATCTCTCGCACTTTGTACCCCGGCAGCGGCAGATTTGCCTCTTTAAACAGGTCGTGGAGCTCGTAGTCGGAGATGAAACCATTGCCATTCAAATCTACAGTGAGACAGCAAAATCACAGTGAGCTTTTGGTGTCGACATCTTGCAAGCTTGCTGTCATCTAGCAAGTACAAAATGATTGTACAACATTTCACAACGTTGCATTATAGTTACAATAAGGTTACATTGCAGTGCAACTATTTTTTTATCTAAATATTTGATTTACCAAAAAGATCAAAAGCAAACGGCAACTTTTGAATCACAAATACTCAAGTGCTTCCATTTAACACCATTAAATGACCAACCATTTAGAGGTTCAGCCCAGACTGCTGGAGAAATCAGATAAATGGGGGAAAATACACACTGAAGCTTATTCTTGTCAAGAACCATGCAAAACTTATTATAACAACAACTCGAAAACGCTGGTGTCTGCAATGTCTTAGAAGGGGTCTAAGATCACAGATCACAGTACATGTTTTTAATAACTTTTTAAAAACCTTTTCATATGATTTTTTCAATACTTGCTATAAAAAACACTTTTTGTGAGGAATAAACAACAATTAAAATCCTCGATTATAGGGCAAGACCTCAAGTGTTTAATTTGTAGTTTTGAACATTAGACAGCTATAAAAGGGCGAATCTAACAAAAAACTGTCAAGAACATGCAGAGGCCATATTTCACCCCAAAAAGAGACATTATATTTTGTGTAATCAAAATGAAAACTGTTATAAAGTATCTTTCTACAGTATAATGTAAAAAAAATATTTTCATTACTGTAATATGAAAAACGTATATATTATTTATATTGTAAAGTAAAAGTTTAAAGAACAATTAAATCTCAGTTTCAATACTGTAATGTGAAAAAAAGTTTAAATTATTTATCCATCCATCTATCCATCCATTTTCAACCGCTTATCCGAAGTCGGGTCGCGGGGGCAGCGGCTCCAGCAGGGGGCCCCAAACTTCCCTATCCCGAGCCACATTAACCAGCTCTGACTGGGGGACCCCGAGGCGTTCCCAGGCCAGTGTGGAGATGTAATCTCTCCACCTAGTCCTGAGTCTTCCCCGAGACCTCCTCCCAGCTGGACGTGCCTGAAACACCTCCCTAGGTGGGAGGCTAAAACTGACTCCTTTTGACGCAAAGGAGCAGCGGCTCTACTCCTCACTCCTCACTCCTCATCTCTAAGGGTGAAGCCCGCCACCATTCTGAGGAAGCCCATTTTGGCTGCTTGTACTCGCGACCTAGTTCTTTCGGTCATGACCCATCCTTCATGACCATAGGTGAGGGTAGGAACGAAAATTGACCGGTAGATCGAGAGCTTTGCCTTCCGGCTCAACTCTCTTTTCGTGACAATGGTGCGATAGAGCGAGTGCAATACCGCCCCCGCTGCCCCGATTCTCCGGCCAACCTCCCGCTCCATTGTCCCCTCACTCGTGAACAAGACCCCGAGGTACTTGAACTCCTTCACTTTATTACTGTAATGTGAAATGTATATATATATATATAAATTAGATTGTAAAGTACATGTGTAAAGTAAAGCTGTAATTGTAAAAGTATTGTTAAAATTGTTAAAACTACATCATGGGAGTGTTTGTTGTACTAAATTTATTAGCGCTTTAAATAAATAAATAAATAAATAAAATCATTGTGTCCAGGTAACTTGTTATGCAACAAGCATGGCAACTATTCAGTGTAGACAAGGTCACTGAATAAAAAAAATATGCACTTGGCAAGTTATTTTTTTTTAAAACAAAAATTCACAAGCCATGGATCAAGACTGCATTAGTGAACACTATCTATTCAGCATTTTTTATCTTTGCAAAAGTACATTTACTCTTAATCGCCAAAGTCTCTAAACAAACTGAACAAGAGACTTGAAATCAAAACCGGGGAGAAAAAGAGCAGAAAATCTGAATGTTTCCTTATCAAGAATTTTTGAAAAAGCAACAGATTGCTGCCGCTGATTTGCAGATAGCAGTCCATGAGGACGTTCTGAACGCCAGGAAACAGCTGATGCCAAAAAACCTCATGAGGTGAATTAAAAATCCAGATGTTTTTCTGAGAAATAACAATGCAGATGGTCACTTAACAAGTCGCACAAGTTAAGTAGAAAGAGAGACAACAACATTACAAAAGATAAAAACATTACACAACAAATCACCTTACTCGAGGATGACCAAACAGTCTAAAGCAGTGTTTCTTAACTGGTGTGATGCAAACCAGTAATGGATTTGCAGGTCTATTCTAATCAGGCTGCGAACCGAAAATATGCTAAATGCCTGTAATAAAATGCAACTAATCATATAAATGTCCCCAGTTAAGATAGCAAGATAAATAGGTCTATCCATTTTTAAAAGGAAGGAGAAAATGCTTCTCATAACTTCTGAAGTTGACATCAAAGGCTTTGCATTGAATGAAACACTACAGCATTCTGACGCAACTTAATTTGTTATTTGGTATAAGCTATCCAAATTAGGCAGATGTCAAAATGGGCAGGTTGCGGGACATGCCCTAATCCTCCAAAACCATTACCCAAACAAAAACCTAACAAACATATAATTGTATTGGGTCGCTACTTGACGTCCAATGCAAAATTCAGGTCTTGAAGCAAAACCAATTGAGAACCACTGCTATAGAGTATCCCGTTGCATCCATTCATTCAAACCCAGAAATTAAATGAGACATTTGTCAAGACAATTTTCTAAACCATAGTAGTAGCTCTGAAAACAATAAAGTAGGCGTTTTTACCGATGCAAGGAAAACAAAATCTGTAGAAATCCTTATATATGTAAATTACGGTGAAAAGGACACCTTCACAGGCAGCATTCCATGTTGAGATTGGAGTCTCCCAAACTGGTTGGACAGGACGAACACTCACCAACTTTCTCGAAGGCCTCACGCAATTCCTCCAGATCGTCTTTTGATATCTTCCCTGCCATCTTTCTGAAAACAACCTGATGCGCTCTCACTCGAATGATATTTCTCCTTCTGCAGAGAGAAAGACAATTATCAATCAATAACAGCGTTCCATTGTGACTTCAATAATCCTATTTATGACATTATTGTGTGATTTTCCAAACATTTTGTAGACACAAACGCTCACTGTTGCCTCTGAGAAACAAACCTGACAATGGGATTGTACAGTAAGATGATAACGTATGAAAATGACATGCAAATGTCTATCAATCATGCAAGGGCAACAGAGTGAACTATATTTGGGCAAAACGTATGTGTGAGAGGGCGTGTCGAAGCTAGTCCCTTTGAATTCAACGCCACCATAATGAAAGTAACTCAAATGACGTGACTAATGACAAAGCCTTTTGTCTGAATCCATTTTAATGCCAGAACATGGTAAAGGCTTGGCAAAAGTTCAGTCAAACAATGAAATAAGCACAATAAACAACCACTAGAGTCACAAATGCAGTTATAGCACGTTATAGATGGTAATTATTAAAAGGAAGCTAAAACAGACTAATAGATAAAAACACAATCATATTAGCTTAACTGACTTAAATGGACAAAAATAATCTTTCTTTTGATCAACTAAAAGTGAAGAGCCAAATCCAAGAGAGCCAAAATCAGCATGTTGATTTATCGAGTTACGATAGTGTGCAAAAGAAAACGTCTGAATACCAGATGCAGCCTGCACTGAACTGTCCAACAGACTGCTTTAGTTTACCCGTAAAAGATGGCCAAACAATTATTATAAAATTGCATAGACCTCATCACACACACACACACACACACACACACACACACACACACACACATCTATAAAATGCCTAAAAGGCAAATATTTGTCCAGGACATCACTTATGCAACAGCTGATATACTCCGCAATAAACTTCTTGCAGTATTATGGCACATCAATGTGTCAGTGGGTTACTAAGAGTTATGAACATACTTTGCTGACATACCTTTTGAAATGTGGCTGTACTCACAGCAACTAAACTGAGAAAAGATTTGCCATGTCATGCTTAATCATACCCCACTGTACCAACTGACCTAAGATCTGCTCATAAAAGAGAGCGAACAGCACAGCAGCACACTAGGCTGACCGAGACTAGTTTTCCTGCTAGCCACTACCCTTCATTAACCTTGATGATTCAGAACACACCCGCAGTGCATGTCAACATCTCCATTCACAAAGCCATCACCCAGCCTTATGTTTTTTTTCATCACTTCGTTACGTCATTCAGCGTTGCCAGACGTCCTACCACACCCCAACGGGACAGGATGGAGTAATAGACTTCACAAATGTTTTTAAACCGAAACTCTTGCCAATGTTATATAAAGGTTTAGCATGTAAATAGCAAGGCTTAAAAATCCAGCTAGATTAAAGTCACTGGCCAATTTTGTTTCAAGGTCCACGTTTGATGTAATCTCAGAAGGCAAACACAGAAACTGCAGTGGAAATTTTAGGGAAAAGACAAAAAACAAAAGGGCCTAATACCTACACTTGCAGAACCCCTAACAATAAAAGTTATAGCGCTCTACGTGCCTTCAATGAATCACCCATTTCATCGCAATTCAAATCATCTGATTAAGTTCCAGGAATGCTCCTGTCAAAGCACTCAAGCTTTAAAAGTTGCGTAAAGAGAGTCAAATTTGACTATGGTTTGTTTACTCCCTAAATGACCGAAGAGTGTTCTGAGCTCATGCACAAATCCAAGCAACCTTGTCTAGTCACGAGTTTTTCAATGTCTCCAGAGGACTGTAAATTGTAAAGTGATTTAACTTTACGCATTCAAAGTCATTATCCAACATAATGCAAGTCACAAAAGCCACAAAAATGTCCAGTTCTTAGGGTTTTAGTTTTAAAACAGAAGGCTGACCATGTGCTTCTTCACACAAAGCAGATTTACTAGCCTGAAAAGATGCAAAAAAAAAACCCACAACCCTTCTTTTACCTCCAAAACGGGTTCCTGCACTCCAATGCAACAAATGTGGACTAAATGCAATGGAGCATTTTACAGATGCTGCTGCGGTTATCAGATCATCCGAGAAGAGAACGAGACAGATAAAGGGTTTTTCCCCAGTGAAATACGTTAATGAGACAGTGTGGGACATAGAGAGAGACCAGAAGACAAAAAAACAAGAGATAATTGAACCCAACCTGTGCTGAGAATGTGGCTGTATGCAGTAGCAGTCGCAACAGAAGAGGCAGTCCTCGCTCCACACCCTTCAAGGCTAATCTGAAACACCAGCATTCCTGTCTGCCTCACAAAGACCTACGGTTGCAAGTCATAACACTTCCTCCTAGGCTATGGGAGTAGCGGACGGCATGTCCGATGGAGGGAGGAGGTAGAGGCAGGCGCAGACAGAGAGAGAGAGGGGGAGGGGAAAGCATGACTGTTTTTCTTTACAACCAACATTGCTGTCCCAGATGTCCCAAATAGCGCAATAAAGTCACAAGAGAGATAAATGGGTGTGGAAAAGTTAAATGCATCTCTCAAATCTGCATACTAACACTCGTAATGCCTTTAAATTAGACGCAAAGTCCTGTTCCTTTAAAAAGTCACAACTTGGAGGGGGAAAGACATATGCTGAATCACTTGAAAACTCGACTGAATCACTTGGAAACACATGCTAGACATGTGATATCTTTACACGTTGATGATCAGCATAGAAACTGCAGCTGTTAAGCTACAAAAATAAATACATCATTTTGTAAAATCCTCTCAATTTATCAATAGGTAGAGGACGCATAACATGTCCATTTGCTTTTTTTTCCCCCCTCAAAATAAAGATTTTAGGTAAGAAATGATATGAATGCATTATTATTATATTAAATGTGTTTTCACACATTTTTGCCTTTAACAGTTCATATTAAATGGTCTTGTTTTGTGACAATGACATTTTTAAAAGTGCATATGTTCCATGTAGTCTCTCAATTTACAAGGTCATAAATATGCTGGATAAAAATATTGATTATGAGATGCATCGCAATCTCAATATCAATTCCTAAATCCCAAGATCAATCTTTCACTCTATGTAATGCCAGTAAATCATTAGCATGTGCAGCCAAATCTCATGCTATGAGAGAGATAAAAATGTCTATGATTAGTCACTGGCTAGTAAATGATCAGATTTTCCTCACCGGTGATTGAGTAGTATAATGGAGAAGTTATTAGCACAGGGGTCCTTTCACTGCGTGTTGAGAGTAAAAGTTTGGTTTAACTCGTTCTGTGTCCAAAGACGAGATCCACAGACCCGTATGTCATTGAATAATGTCTCTTAATATCCTTTCTGTTTTTACAGTCAGTTGTTGATAAACTTATTTTAATCACGCATTTATGACTAGAGAAATCTTCTCTCATTATATGCACTCACTGGCTTATTCTGCTAGTCTTAAAGAGACAGTAACCGCTTAAACACATGTTCTACGTATCAATGTAAATATTTGAAAATAGAACAAATTATGCAAGTAAACAATAAAAATGTAACAATATATATATGTAACATAATATATGCAATTTAAAGACTTTCAATGAAGGAATAGACTGAATCTGAACATCTTTTAAAAGCTAAAATGTGATCAATTCAATGAAAAACTAATGATAAAATAATCATTTGTTTTTGATAGATAAAATGATTAGATCAAATGATAAAAATTCTTGTTGCATTTTAATCTGATTTGAATACTGTTCTGATGTTAGTGAAACTTTGAAGTATGGCACTTTCCATACCAATGTCTCCTTAAGACGATTTGCTTATATTTTCCTGTTTTGTAAGTCGCTTTGGATAAAAGCCAAATGAATAAATGTAAATGTAAAATATTATTTGTAAAATTTACATTTGAAAAAAAATGTACCTAGAAGGGTTGCCTAGAAAGCACCTTTATAATTAAGAGCATTAGCAGAGAGAGAATTTATTTTATACGTAAACAAAATGGACATTGAATGAATTGAATCGAGATTAATCGAGATCGGAATTAAACTGACTTGGCATAATAATCTTTTTATTTTCCGAGCAATGGCAGGAGGTTTTGTGCTGTCAAATGATAAAAACAAATGACTTTTGTCCTGTGCTATATATATATATATATATATATATATATATATATATATATATATATATATATATATATATATATATATATATATATAATATAACATTTTTATTGTTTCTTGCATAATTTGTTCTATTTTTAAGTATTCACATTGAAATGTAGAACATGTGTTTAATCAGTTACTGTCTCTTTAAGACTAGCAGCATAAGCCAGTGAGCGCATATAATGAGAGAAGACATGCATAATTTCTTTAGCCATAAATGTGTGATTAGAATTAAATGATTCAAATAATTTGATCAACAACTGACTGTAGAAACAGAAAGGATATTAAGAGACATTATTGTGTGACATGGGTGCGTGGATCTCGTCTTTGGACACAGAACGAGTTAAACCAAACTTTTACTCTCAACACGCAGTGAAAGGACCCCTGTGCTAATAACTTCTCCATTATACTACTCAATCACCGGTGAGGAAAATCTGATCATTTAGTAGCCAGTCGCTAATCATAGACATTTTTAGTCGCACAGCACAGGACAAAAGTACTTTGTCAACTATTTTTTTTGTATCATTTGACAGCACAAAACCTCCTGCCATTGCTCGGAAAATAAAACGTTTTGTGATCTACTCCCAGCTATCAATGGTAAACTAATTTCAAGGACAGATACGCTGGTATTTAATAAAGACTCTTTAGTTTGCTAAGGAAACGGGCTGCATAACAGAGCATTTCCTTAAACGAGGGCATCACGAACTCAAAACAGTTCCGGTTCAATTCTGCATTCAAATAATCTAATTTGGCACTGACATCATAATCTTATTTCTCATAGACTAAAGCACAAGCCCTTGTCTAACCACAGACACAAACTCAAAAACTTCAGAGCTTATCATGCTTTTTTAAATCACCAGTATGCTGAAAGCAATGCCACAAATTCCCAAATTTAGAGGGGCGGAGAGACAAATGTTTCAGAATGTGATGGCAGTATTGCAGTGAAATACCAAAGCAACATAGGGCCTATTTCTTAAAAAAGAAACATCTAATTTCAGCTCTCACCAAGAGCAACGGCTAAAAGCAAGGAACAAAAACTAGGCTAGATTTTTGCATGTCCTTAAGAAAATGTGAGTGTTGTTTGCCTATGCAATACATGCCATACCGATACTAAAATGTTGTGGGTGGATGCCAGGGCACTGCTATGATGTTCTGAGCAGTCGCTATAGATTGTTCTGGGCGATTCCTTACTGTCCCTTACCACCTTACTGGGGTGGTGGCATAGTAGCTAGAGCACAGGGCTGCTAATCAGAAGGTTGCTGGTTTGATCCCCACAGCCACCACCATTGTGCCCTTGAGCAAGGCACTTAACTCCAGGTTGCTCCGGGGGGATTGTCCCTGTAATAAGTGCACTGTAAGTCGCTTTGGATAAAAGCGTCTGCCAAATGCATAAATGTAAATGTCCCAAGTTGAAGGAACCCATTCCCAAGTCTCTTTTATGTGGATTGGGTTCCTCCAATTTATTCACAAGTTTTATAGTCGCACGCATCTCCTCGACAAGCCACAGATGGCATTTACAAACAATTGTTCTGAACTTTTAGATTGTAAACAGTGTGGAAACTCATTGAGTTTGTTTTAAAATCAAAGGATTTTTCTTGCTCGGTCTATAAGCATACTCTAACACCGCCAACCCGAAACTTTCTTCCCAATCCACCCAGACTATTTACTAAGAGTAAGCAGCAAAACAGGTTATTTAACAATTGTTATGGTTATTAATCCATAACTATGAGCTCATTAACATATGACCACCTACATTTACATATACTTAGAGTATTCAGCACTTTCACCTGCTCTAAAAATGACAATTGTGAAGCACAGTGCATTTGCAATCAAAGAGGTTATCCAATCATAACCAAGCTCATTTATATGGAAAAGTCTTAAAGGTACAGTAGCAAAAACAGCCTTTCCTCCCCCATTGTGAACACGTCTAAATATGTTGCCAGAGCACCGCTAAGAATTCAATGAGATTTTGAAATTCTTTAAGCTCAGGTTACAACACAACAGATCACCTGTTATACAAGTCGTGTCTTGAAGATCTGGACTGTTTGGTTTAAAAAGGCAGAACTGCAGCGGAACGACTTCAGTGACTAAAGACCACAGTGTGATTGGCTCTTGAAATTCCAGCACAGAAAAATGATCAGATCTTCTTTTTAGTCTCAACCCTGTCGTTCTGAACTTACTGGCATAATGCCTGAGGAATAATGTGCGGAGTGGAACAAAGCATACTTCAGAGCAAACAGTGAAGACAGGTGTGCACTTACAGATCCTTGTGCAAAATCAACTTGCATGGGAAGTTTAGTGAGAGAGAGTGATACTCAATTACATCTTGAAACCAGGGAAGAACAGAACTGTCAAGAGGCCATACCACATTTACCAAAGTCAAAAGTAAGAAGTTATAATAATAGTAATAATATTTTGCTTTAAGACAATTAAGCCCATTTTTGGGACCATTTTTTGCACTGTGACATTTTCTTGACAATGTATTATATTTCAACCCCCAATTCTCATTACTGTAATGCAAAAAACAAACAAAATTTAAATTGTAATAATAGCATTATTTGCTAAAGAACCTTTTTAGAAATTAGGGATGAACTTTTATGAAAATTTTTGCCATCAGTTTTAACTCAAATCTACAAGCCATTACCATTACCATATTTTGCCACTTATTCGCCCTATTTTGTCATCATATCACCGTTTTACTTCAGAATCATGCTTAAAAAAATGCACAAAGAGGAACAAAAGCTATTTTATTATTCTAATAATAAATCATTTCTAGTGCTTTGTCTATTTACACACTTAATCGTGATTAATTGCATATTTATTTGCAATTAATCGTGACTAATCAAGTTTTGAAAGTGCAGAAATTTGACTCTAAAATGTAGGGATGCACCGACATTTCGGCCACCGAAACTTTTTGCATGAAAATAATTTTTTTTGTTTTGGCCGAAAGAGAAAAAAGGTTGAAAATATGAGCCGATATAAATGCCTCCCCGCCCCTCAGTGCTCAGGTTTCACTCTCGATCGATCTAGCCATAATCACGGCGCTGCCAAGCAAAGGCCGATGTCAGCGGTGTGGAAATACTATCACTAATAAGCAGTACCGCCGCAACCTATACGCATACTACGCAGTCTGCATAGGACACCAACACCAATATATTTAATATTGTTAGAATATATTTTATGTCCAATTTTGGTGTTACTTTCAATAAAAGTGTGATAATTCTATTGATTTGTAGTTTTTCAAATCAGATTAATTAAATTCATGACATTAATTAAAAAGTATAATATTAATACAATTACATATATTAAAAACTATTTTAAAATGGGTAATAAAAAATAAGTAATTTTCGTTTTTTTTTTTTTTGTAATGTACTTCTACTGTCAAAATGCATTTATTTCCTTCTTAGGAAAGAAAACAAAAACAATATATAACAATATAATGCTTTATTAACATTTTCCAAACAAATGCAATAAAATAGCACCAATTCAAATATTTCTCGAAGACTAATTGGGAACTAACCCCCACATACAGTAGTGGCCAAAAATATTGGCACCCTTGGTCAATGAGGAACGAAGGCTGTGAAAAAAAAATCTGCACTGTTTATCCTTTTGAACTTTCATTCAGACAATTTCACACAAATCTAACCTTTAATTGAATATCTCATTATTAAATAAATATTTTTCTCCAAAACACATTGGTCACAATTATTGGCACCCCTAGAAATTCTTATGAGTAAATATACATCTGAAGTACTTTCCCCTTCATATTTCACATTTTTAGCACATCTGGGAAACTAGGAACATGAAATTGTTCAGAAATGACTTCCTGTTTAACAGGGGTATACATATGAGGTAACACACGGGCCAAATTCCCTTAATCGTCAATCACAGTGGGTTAGACTAAAGCATAAAGTTCTGATGTGTGGCAAATGGAAGTAGCTATAAGGAAATAGCCCAAACATTGAAAATACCCCTTTCCACCATCAGGGCAATAATTGTTCCAATGTTCCAATCAACTGGAGATCTTAAGAATCGGCCTGCAAAATGACGTGTTTCTATATTGTCTCCACGCACAGTGAGGAGGATGGAATATCCAAGGATCACAGCTGGAGATTTACAGAAATTAGTTGGGTCTTGGGGTCAGAAAGTCTCCAAAAAAATAAAAGACATCACCTATATCACCACAAGTTGTTTGGGAGGGTTTCAGCCTCTGCTCTCATCCAACCACAAACCCAAAAAAGAGCTTTTTGGCAACAAACACCAGAGATGGGTTTGACACACACAGAGATGAAAAAGTACCCAATGCCCACATTTAAATGTGGTGCTGGATATTTAATTTTGTTGTGGGCTGTTTTTCTGCCAGAGGTCCTGGACATCTTGTTTGGATACATGGCATCATGGACTCTATCATATACCAACAGATAAAAAAAATCAAAACCTGGCTGCCTCTGCCAGAAAGCTAACAATGGACCCTGATTGGATCTTCATGATCCAAAACAAATATCAAAATAAAAAAAAAACATGGTTCAATCAAGGTTCTGCCACGGCCATCTTTGTCCCCTGACCTGAACCCCATAGAACATTTGTGGGGTGAACTGAAGAGGAGAGTTTGAATTGGAAGGATCTGGAGAGATTCTGTATGGAGGAATGGTCTCAGATCACTTACCATGTCTTCTCCAACCTCATTAGGCATTATAAGAGAACACTCAGAACTGTTATCTTGGCAAAGGTAGGCTGCAAAAAGTATTGAATAAAAGGGTGCCAATAATTATGGCCAATGCATTTGAGAAAAAAATATTTATTTAATAATTAGATATTTACCCTTTTCAATTGTTTTACTTCAATTAAATGTTAGATTTTTTTAAATTCTGAAAGATCAAAAGGATAAACAATGCAGAATAATTTTTTTACAGCCTTCTTTGCTCATATTTACCATGGGTGCCAATATTTTTGGCCACTACTGTAGGTTGCATTTCCATTGCAATGGGCATTAAATCAATATTAATCCACAATATTAATCTGCTGGCTATCCGCTTTGTTACAGCAATTATGAAGCTGCATTCATGATTTGCATCAGGGTATCAACGTGGTGGATATGCCTTTGGTTTTCATTTGGTCAATAATTATCCCATGATTATTGTTCACAGATACATTAGTGCATTCCTAATATAAATGTACCTTTAGGGTTTATACAAAAATACTTTAAATACTAAATACTTTAAAGTAGCATTAACTTGTTAAATATATATTTCACTGGATAATCAAAATACATGGCATTATTATGGTTAGGTAATACAGTGTTTTTAGACTGTTATAAAGAGGTACTGTACTACAATAATGGAAATCGCCAAAAAACAAACAAACCCCCCCCCCCCCCCCCCTCAAAAGTATGTTTAATTGTCATAAAAATAATGTCATACTGCGACATACAGCATCTTCATTTTTTTCTTTTGGTATTGAGGTGATATGTGTGACCCAGAAATGTTTTTATGAGCTTGAGCCAACTATCTTTTCTTATATAGTGTGAAGGTGGAGAGTTTAAGCGGATTATACTGGGTAAAATAGGAAAATTCACTCAAATCACTTCAGAGAAAGCGGAGCAATTTGATGCTGTAGCGATGACAATTCAAGCAAATGTATTGACACCTAACAGCTCTATAGGAGAGTATGTAACAATCTTTCATCCATTCAAATGATCAACCTTTAAGGTGAAGTGTCTAATTCGTTTGATGTTAAAACACGTTTACTTATCTAAGCATGAAATGCAGAGACAAATACAAGACAAAGTAGACAAGACAAGACGAGGTTGATCTCCCCGAAAAAAAGGCTCTGTGACGTGTTCAAAACATTGCTCTGTTTGTTTGAGCATCCCAACCACCCCAGCTTAGCAACACTGACTTAACCAATGGAGTGAATTTCAGGCGACCAATGGCAGATTGAGGAAGTGTTCGGGAATCTGTTTGAAATCAGTAATTATTTTTGCAGTTCCATTTGTTGATGCTAATGGTGCAGAAATGACTCACTTCAGTTATATAACTTCTTTAAAAATATAAAGTTTAAGTTATGAGTCAGGTTATGGAGTGAATATAGTGAACTTAAAAGCATTTAGTATGCATCAAATCAACTTACAGCAAGAAGAGCGTTGATAGGTTTGAGCTTTTTTGTTGAGCAATTCAATTAGAGGAAGGAATAGCTGTAGATTGGTGATATGGCCTCTTCTCAGCATTAAACAGTAAAGAAAAGACAAGCACATGGACTCTATGCCAAGAGAAGAGCAACGGTATTCACAACGCCCAGATTCACAAAGGCATACTTGGAAATGTTAGTGGTGCATTTATATTTGTTTAATCAGGACAGGAATGTTTAGTCTACAGTCTGCACTGGTTTAACATGGATCATAAAGCATAAATAAAACCACTACAAAACCACTTAAAAAAGACTACTGGGATGAAATGTGAAGTATGTCATTTTAGTGCCACTTGCATTACCAAATGGATTTGCAAATATCATGACATGGCCCTCCATCTGCCATTGGTCGGGTAAACAGATGACCCCATCCAAAACTCACGCAATTGGTTGAGCCAATGTTGCTGTGTCAGGCTTGTTGTGATAGTCATCTCTACACATTAAAACAATATACAATACAGCTTTAAAATAAGATTTCAAACGCATGTTCAATGTTGTGGTATTGAAACAGAAATTAATTTTTTTTTTCAAATTCTAACTAAAAGCCCTGCATATAGTTACATAACTAAATTCTCCTCCCTTCCTAGTAGGTGGTGATATGCACAAAGAACGCGAATCACCAAAAACACAAGAATGTGAGAGTGAAAGTGGAGATTGTAAGTAAAAAAGGACTTGAATATTGATTTATTCTCACCCACACCCATCATATCGCTTCTAAAGTAATAGATTAAACCACTTGAGTCATGTGGATTACTTTTATGCTGCCTTTATGTGAATTGTGGAGCTTCAAAATGTTGGTACCCATTCGCTTGCATTGTATGGACCAACAGAGCTGAGAAATACTTCCAAAGACCTTTATTTGTGTTCAGCAGAAGAAAGAAAGTCATCCACATCATGGACTACATGACTGTGAATAATGATGAGAGAATTTTCATTTTTGGGTGAACTATCCCTTTAAGACTTACATTGAAGGAGGGATCAGAGCCTTATCTAGAGACCAGGATATCATGGACCACGTTTACATGCACTTAAGATAATGGTTTATTACAAGGTTTTTAGCAGAAAGCAGCATTCTAAAACGTCATGTAAGTTAAATTAAATTTAAAAAATCTGTGGGAACATTATTTGTGTTCCACATGCGTTCCACGCATGTGCGTGGAACGGACCGGATAACTAACATCACAGGATGGAGCCATACGCATCATATTTACGCAAGTCTATTTAAACATATCAAACATTTACTATAAAATATACCCATTTTTAAACACAAATTAAAAATATCGACTGGCCCTCACATCCACGTTGGCATGCTCAAGTACACTGGAATTTGACGTGAGAGGTAAACCCCACTATTACAGCGCAATTCCACTGCAGGTTGCGATGGAATGTAAAGAAAACATACACGGCAACAACTCTGGAATCTCTGGAAACAAAGCGAAGCAACAGAGAATAAAATAGCGAAGTCTTCCTCGAAACCCATTATGCGACATGGGGAAATGTTTGCTTTAGAGAACGCTGCTTACTGACCGAGATGCAAGTATAAGGAGGTATAGAAATATACATATATAAATGGGAACGCCACTTGCTCACAATAAACGGCTTTCTGGTGTCCATGTAAACGAGGTCATAGACATGGGGGTGGATTCTGTTGACACCGCACCCAACCAAAACACCCTCAAATCATTTCGATTTTCTAAGAAAAAAATTGGCCAAAATTGGGTTGGAAGTTTCTGTTCTTCAAAAAGTCAAAACACAGAGCCCTATAGATGATGACAGCCAAAATGAATTTAATAATACCACGAAATACATTACTAAATTATTTGACCATAATACTTTTTTCAGGCATGTGGAATATTAGTTTGGGAATCACAAAATAAGGTAATCTTGAGGCAATTCAATCTGTGGTGTACACAGAACCCAAATAAAAACTGTATACAATGTCTGTGGTGAGGTCATCTTCACTAAATACTTCCTGTAACTATTTTGAGAGGCACAGACTCATCATGTAGACAGTACGGAGCTAATTTAATAAAGATTTAATTGAGATTGATCAAGCAATGCTCGGTACTCATGAATATGAGTAGAAACATCCTCCTACAAACATTGCCGAGGTGTTTTGGCTTGACATCACTTTAACCTCAGCCTTGACAATGGCATCCAAACCACACAGTTCTCCACAATGAAAGGGCGACAACTGTGATAAGCGATAACATACACTTGTAACATGGCTGCCAGTTACACTTACAGCTAAAGAATGAAGGGGTTTGAAGAATGGGAGACAGTGACTGGGAGAAGGATACGACCACAACATGAGCAATGACAACATTGGCATGAAAAGTGTTGCATCAAAGACAAAGTCAGACAACAGTTAACATTTGTCAAAACCACACATTCCTGTCTACACCAGCAATCAGGGAATACTTTCAGGAATCACATCTAGGGCTTTGCACAACTACTATAAAACTCACACTCCTGAGTTGACTTCCAGTAGGAGCAATTTCAATTTCAATTTCATTTTGTACTAAAAGGGATGTTCTGAGTTGCATACTACTCCTATTAGGCCTTCAGTGTACACTATGCATAGCGGGACAGAATGCAAACCATCTGTATGCATGGAATACCTGGATGCCCAACAACATTTGCCAAAATATGCAGTATAGCCTACAGTTTATTTGCATGAAATATGCATGGAATACGGTATCTGAGAACAGTGTGTCAGACTTGACGTTCTATGTCTCAAATCATTGCAAACCACAATCCTACCAACTGATATTTTAAAAGAGGGTGGAAAAGATTTATTATTGTTAGAGGTGATCAATGGAAGCCTCTTGTGAAAACAATTACTCATATCATGAGTCAACATTATAGCATAGGTTGAACTATGAAAAAAAACCCATACTGCATAATGATTTGCATAGTATATCCCAATGCGCTCTAAGTCCTCGTGGTTGCGTAGTGGCTCGCCTCAATCCGGGTGGCGGCGGACGCATCTCAGATGCCTCCATGTCTGAGACAGTCAAACCACATATCTTATCACGCGGCTTGTTGAGCATGTTACCATGGAGACATAGCATGTGTGGAGGCTTCACGGCATCCACCACGGCATCCACGCACAATTCACCCCACTGAGATCGAACCACATTATAGCGACCACGAGGAGGTTACCCCATGTGACTCTACCCTCCCTAGCATCTGGGCCAATTTGGTTGCTTAGGAGACCTGGCTGGAGTCACCCAGATACAAATAGCGGTACATCATTATTACATTTCTAGTACTCAATTTAATATAGATTAAGACTTTGTCCAAAATGGAAAATTGTTGTACTAACTTCTGCATACCCCTACATTAGTATTTTTACAAAAATGGTACGTGAAAAGATGTGCAAACACTTCCACATGTACCTCACTATGTTGCATGTTTACATCAGCAAAAGGCATCCATTTATTACTTCCAAAATAAATATTATGTTTATGCTATATTTTCATCAGATTATCGGCATTTAATCAGATTTTGATTATTTTTTTGACAGCACTATTAAAGGAATTGTTCACACAAAAATGAAAACTGCTGAAGAAAGACAGTCATACACATCTGGGATGGCATCAGGGTAAGTGAATAATGAACACATTTTCATTTGTGGGTGAACTACTCCTTTAAAAATTGTCAGATAAGCCTAAATGGCATTACGGTTGAAGTTGATATCGCTGGTTTAGGCCTTCCACCCGAAAAGAAGGTTCGGGTCAAATGCACGCCATTGTGCAATACAGTTTTTGCAGATACCTGTTTGTGTATACTGCATACTACATACCTAGTAGCAATTCCAAAACAAACACAAATTTGCACACACTCTATATGTCTCAGGCTAACAGGCTACAAGTAAATTAAATTGTATTGTGGGATAAAACAGATTAAATACTAAAAAGAACACACAACAATCCTCAGGTTTGTTGCGCTCCGATACTTTATCGCGATCCGATACTTTATCGCGAGCGAAACTGACCGCGCGCCACAATCGGTAAGGGCGTGTCATGCATTTTCACTTGAAATGTGTGAAATGAGAAACATCCACGTCATCTACATTCTCCGTTCATCAAATCACATCTGTTCATTTATAAAAACACAGTCACACATACTAAACAGCTACGAGCCATCGCTAAAGCACAAAAAATCATGAATATATTGAGCATGAAATCAAATCTAATTCGTTCACATTACACAATACATGCCTGGATACGCTTTTGAAAATATTTAGTCTAAATGTAAGTTAATCAATGTGGGCAAATGATGAAACAGGTACCTTGTACCTAATATTCAACTTCAAAGCTGTTAGTTTCACACTCTGGAGTGTAACATTTATATGTAGAAGGCAATACAAATATAATGTATAAACAAATGCACCAATTTTTCGTTCTAATAATACTAATAATACAACGTGCTTTTAATAAGACAACAAAAAAGTGCGCTAAAATAGTTTAATAAGTTTAGTAACTTACTGTGTCCGTCCGAGTTTGTTGCCCTGCTGACGTTTCACTCTCTCACACACACACTGAACTCCCACATCAAGGCTGTGGCTTAAAACCTAGTGCGCTACCTACCTAGACAACATTTTTTGGCGCGTCACAGGCACATGCGGCATTTCTGAGATTTTAGCCGCGCCTGTGACGTCCATCAATGCTGTAGGCAACACACTAAATGCCCCAAAACTATGTCTATAAAGTAGGATGCACTAGGTTTTAAGCCTATGATTTAAAAAATAAAATACAAAAAATGCTGACTATGTAGGCAGCACACTAGGTTTTGAGACGATGGTGAGCAAAACAGAAATCTTAAATGGCTAAATGTGAAACAAATGTTAAATATACCCACTACATGTTCATATATGGGTTTTAGCTGATGTAAAAGTCACATAGGTCTACTAGCATAGATATATGGAACATATATCTCAAAATACAAAAAATAAAAAAAATATTTTTTCAAGCTCAGATATGTAAACTATGTCCTGGCCATATCAGTTTTCCACACAAAATCTTGTTTATGTTGACTGCTTACTAGGTTTTGGGACTTTGATGCATAAACATGCTGTTTAGATAAAGCAGCTTAGGTTTTAAGATTATGATGCCCAAAAAATGCCACACAGCCTAGATATCCTCGCATTCACAGCTATTATGGTACAGATGATCCACCCTATAAAACACCTGCATGTTTGAGATGCACAAAGGACTATATTATATAATGCTGTTTTATATCATAAAGGTGTACACGTGTATTTCTGTATTCATGTATGGAATTAACACGGTACTCTAAGGTGCTTCAAAGATAGCCTTAAAGCATATAGACAGGGACTAGCTACCAAATGTCATTGTGTCTACATAATCAGACAAATAATAGTGAAAATCAACCGTTGTTACCCTTCAAGATGATCTACAACAGTCTGTTCCTCTTCCTTACATATATAATGTAGTGAGTCATTTCTTTACAATTCTGTTTTTCAGGTCACAGTGGTTTTCTGGATCATAATTATGGACCCATATTCCAGAATAGCAGGAAATACCAAGGTGAGGAGCAACGTTACCATTAACAGTATAACTGTCATGCAACAAGAAAAGCTGCTGTTTTTCTCTGGTGTTCTCCAAGCCTCCAGTGACTTCTGCAGATTTCCTAATGGTGTAGGTTGAATTCAGATCTCCATATTGCAATTACATCCTCTGACTCAAAGCCCAAAGTCTGTCTTAACATGTTTGTAGATGCACAATCATGAAAACTTTCAGAACATGCAGTAATATATCAGACAACACATGTCATTTCAACATCAAACAAGCTGAAGCATGTACAGTACAGACAGAGTGAACATATACAATAACATGGTACTGAATTATTACCATATACATATACCATGGTATCAGCATGGTGTATGTCCAAAACATCATAGCATTACCATATATATATATATATATATATATATATATATATATATATATATATATATATATATATATACACACACACACACACACACACACACACACACACACATGGTACTACCATTGTACTTTTTGTTTGTATAAGCCAACAACCCTCTTAAAGGGATAGTTCACCAAAAAATGTAAATTCTCACATTATTTACGCACTCTCATGAGTTGTGACTTTCTTTCCTCTCCTGAACACAAACAAAGATTTTTAGAAGAGTATTTCAGCTCTGTAGCTCCATACAATAAAAGTAAATGGTGGCCAGAAATTTGAAGGTCCAAAAAGCATATAAAGGCAGCATAAAAGTAATCAATACGAAACCTGTGGTTTATTCCATGTCTTCTGAAACGATATGATTGGTATGGGTGAAACGCAGATAAATATTTAAGTCAATTTTTTTACCCTAAAAACTCCTTCCCAGCCCAGTAGGTGGCGATATGCATGAAGAATGTGAATCACCAAAAACAAAAGAAGAAGAATGTGAAAGTGAAAGTGGAGATTTATAATAAATAATTGACTTTTTCCACTTCAGAAGACATGGATTAAACCACTGGAGATCGATGGATTACTTTGATATGATTTTTGGACCTTCAAAGTTCTGGTCACCATTCACTTGCATTATATGGACCTCAAATATTTTTCTAAAACTCTTTGTGTTCAATGTAAAAAAAAAAAGTCAAACACATCTTGGATGGCTTGAGGGTGAGTAAATGATGAGATAATTTTCATTTCTGGATGAACTATCCCTTTATATATTTATTTCTCATAAAAATCCAAACAGGTATTTATTCACAGAACAATATACACCAAACACAGAAAAATAAAGACATGAAGTCATTTTTTTTTTTTTTAAAGCAGTCTTATGTAAGTCCAATATTAGGCTCAAATTATAAGAGCTGTACTAACTTGAGCACATTCCAGGCCTATTGTTTATAATGGTCTATATCAGAGAAACGTACTGCCCATTGTATCATTTGGCTTTTTTCATAATTAGCACAGGGTGTGTTTTCCTACAAAAATGCATGGATGACATCATAAAACTGTTACTCTGGAAAGCACAGAGGGAAAAAATGCAAAATCTGGGTGTGAATAAGCTACGTGTTCTGCGAAAGTATCAGTATTACTTTATATTGCAAATTTAAGGGTTAGAATAGCATGGCTGTTGTTTTGACTGGACATGCATACCTAGACAGTGGAGTCGTGCGAGTGTAATGTAATACTGTGCAACCGTTAAAAGGCCAGAGAAGAACTGCCTCACTGTTAGATGACTGAGAGTTAGATAGCCATGGAAAAATTCAACTAGTGTTTAGACTTAATTTCTCAGTATCAGTTGCCTGTTAACTTTTGTTGTTGTTTCCAGAGGGAAAAAATGTATTGCCCAGAGGTTGCTTTTTCATTGCCCGGGAGTCTTAATGGAGCTCTTAGTTGTGTATCAAAGTTTTTGAATATTAAAAATAGGCTTAACTGTTCCCATACAGTAAGCTACATCTTGGTCAAACGATGCACGGATTGAGGAGTCAAATGTGAGGGTCTTTTACCCAGGGGAAACATTTGAGAAGCAAGAGTCTTACACACATGTTACCATTTGCGGTGCATTTGCTGTAGGAGAAACAACTGAGATATTAAAGAGATCTCATGTGTGGTTGGATGGAACGATACCAAACAGCCCAGCCTGCCCTCCTAAACATCATATTCCTAACTGTAACCATCCAAATGGAAAATATAGAAACCCTTTTGCATCATATGTAAAATAACAAAACAATGTGCCAGTCGAATCATTCACCATAACACACTGTTACCACAGTGAAGTGTTTTGTCAGCTGTGGCTATTTGTCATGTAATGACGGGCAGAGAATAGCAGATGTTCATTTTGTCAGTTCGTGCAACAAGTTAACATAATACACCAGTCATGTGAGTAAACTGCAACATAAACTTTCTTTTCAAGACACTTTCCATGCTGGTAATGTATCTAAATATAGCGGTCCTGCATTAAGAAGCATTTTCCATGACAAGGGTATAACTAGGTATTTATGGACTGTTTTATTTGAATTTGTTTTAAAAGCGGTTTGCCCCATTTTTCGACCCTTTTACTAAACTTTAGGAATATCTGAATGCCGTTTTAAACTCTGAAATGTTTGATTTTGTCATTGACTAGCAAAAAATAAATAAATAAACATAATAAATAACATAAAAATAATGAATAAATGGGCCAGAATTGACAACAGCAGTGCATGTAACACGGGTGAAGATTTAGAGTACATTTAAGGAATATTCTGGGTTCAATATAAGTTAAGCTCATTTTACAGCATTTGGGGCATAATGCTGATTACCACAAACCAAACGAATTTCGACTCGACCCTCCTTTTCTTTTGAGGCACTTACAATGGAAGTGAATGGGGACAATGTTTGGAGGCAACATGTGAAGCGTATCATTTTATAAAAGCATATATATTAATTCTTCTGTTAAAACTCGTGTATTATTTTATCATCATTATTACAGTCATTTTAGGGTTGTCATGGCAATGAAGTTGTAAAACTGGCTAGACCTTTACACAGAAAGGTTAGTAAGTGATTTTCTCACACTAAAATAATGTTAACACACTTATTGTTTACGTCTTGTGGCTGTACGTTTGAAACAGTGAGAATTGTAATGTTTACAGGTTGGCCCCATTGACTTCCATTATAAGTGCCTCACTGTAACCCAGATTTGTGCTTTTTTTTAAAAGAAAAGTAAACAAAATTTACTTTTGTGTTCAATTTATTTTATGCCACAAATGCTGTTGATTGAGCTTAATGTTGTGTTTGAATTATAGATAAACACATATTTACCATTAATTTAATAAACATTTTTCTTACCATTACTTTGGTAGCATGGTTCAATGGTTGAATGTGATGAATGCAGCCAATACTAAAACTTGTTTAAAAATGGCCAAAATGGAATGAGATCTTTAAAGGATCATTTCGGGTTCAACTCAAGTTAAGTTTAATCAGTGGCGGAGCTAGGGGGTGGCCAGGTGTGGCCGTGGACACCATGGACCGAAGCCTGGCCACCCCACTTGCAATTGCTGTTTTAGTAATTTTTTTGGTCATTTTTGGCACAATTTAGTCCTTTAGTGTTGAAATCATCTCTGTACAAATGTACAAAGTTAACATGTGTACTTTACACTGATACAGTTAGTAGGTGATTCTATTGTATGAAAATCATTTTAACACGTATAATGTTTGCATCTTGAGGCTATACAGTGTTTTTTTATGTTTATTGATTGGCCCCATTTACTTCCATTATAAGTGCCTTCCTGTTACCACAATTTTATTTATTATTTTATTTTTTTTAAATAAATGAGGAAGGGAATTGCTGCTGCTTTTAATGAATGATTCGTAAGAAATCCTTAGTTTAAACAACCCTACCTCGGATTCAAATGATTTCCCATGGATGACGAAACAAAGATTTATTTATGCTATACGACTGTATGACAGCACGCATTTGTCGTTTCAGTGGGGAGAGTAAATACCAGTGCCAGCAGCAGTTCAAAGAGTCTGAAAATGTTATTATTAAGCAATAAACACGACAGGGACATTTTACACCACAAAACGTACATTTATTAATAAAGAAATTAATTTGTATAGCAGAATAAACAATAATAGCCTAATATTTGCATTGCAAATGTATGTTTTAAGTTCAAATTTAGATTGAACAAATTAAATTACCTTTCCAACCCAGATATCTTAAATGTCAAGTAATACCTTTGATTTTGAGTGGAATGATTGGATAAGTGGTAACGGTGACAAATTCATACAACAAAATAAATTACAGATGTGCATTTAAATTTGGGCGCCCTCAACTTATATGAATGCAATATAAACAAATTAAAAAAACAACAACCGTAAAGATGGAAACGTTTCCTTTGTAACGTTTTGTCGTTAGTAATAAATCATAACTCTTAATGTTGCTTCTCTCTTTATTGCATTTTGAATGCTCTTAAAACATAAACCATCAGTTGCATTAGTCTAAATGTCAAACACAAGCGGGAAATAAACATGCTGCAAATGCACAATCGATTAAAACATAATGTTAAAAGTATAATGAGCTTTAAAAACGTTATTTTCGGACTCGGGTTCGCTTCTATTATTCCTCAGAGAATAACTTGAACAATGATTAGAGCAATTCTGAGGAATCATTCATTAAAAGCATCAATAATTCCAGTCTGTGATCGCTGCTGTTGATAAAGGCTATTCCCAAAGTTTCTTTACACTACAAACGCTCTATGGTGCGGACCGGAACGAGGCTGTGCGAAAAAGGTCTATTATGCCAAAAATGCTGACAATTAAACTTTTTTATGGAAAACTATGCAAAAACGTTTCCTACTCCCTTAAAGGTATTACTGAAATAAATGTTGTGTGATATCTCACCAGTCTCTGATACAGCTCTAAACAAAACAGCAAACAAAAATGTGTCCACAGACGTGCACGCTTTCCGCCTGTCAATCACTTTGCACGTTCACACAGTATTTTAGTTGCAGTGACCTATTGAGGCTTAATGCCATTTTTAAGCCATGTTGTTCATAACAGTTATCAGTTGAGGGCGCTGTTTTGCTGCAGTTGATTTGACAACCGTTTCTGCTAAATAAAGCTCATTTGGTACCTTTGGAGTGTGGGTTTTTGGAAAGAGGGGGCGTGGCTAATCCAACGACTCAGTTTGTTTGGAGTGGTGGTGGTGTAGTGGGCTAAAGCGCATAACTGGTAATCAGAAGGTTGCTGGTTCGATCCCCACAGCCACCACCATTGTGTCCTTGAGTAAGACACTTAACTCCAGGTTGCTCCGGGGGGATTGTCCCTGTAATAAGTGCACTGTAAGTCGCCTTGGATAAACGCGTCTGCCAAATGCATAAACGTAAATGTAAATGAACGCCTAAAATCGCTTAAAGCACCTTTAATTTCTACCAAACATTCCTTTAACTGTAGAAAGAGACATTCAGTAACCAAAAAGAACTAATGGTTTATCTACCATATCTAGTTCATATCTCTCTATGGCACACTGGATTTTTTGGGGGGGGGGCACCAATTTGTACAATGTTTATGTAAAGTGCCATTAAGCTAAGCTTCTCAAAAGATGAAGGTTTTCAAACAGTTGTAAAAAAAGTTCATTGTGGATTATCAAGAAATTCCTGTTTCTATTTTCATGTTAATTCTGCCATTTCAAAATATGGGTTTAAAGTGTAAATGATCAACAAATATATTTGTTTGCGTGACACACAGTTTCACTGTTGGAGCGGATTGTTTGTGCACATATGCCCTTAACTGGACAGTAACGCAATTTGTTTTTATAGTTTTAGTTCTGCACTCCAGCATGTTGAACTTCATATGAAACCACAACTATGAGGTTAAAGTACAGACTGAGGGCACTGGTATATATACACATGATCCATAAACAATGATGCTTTGCATATCTTTCTGTCTTAATATGAACTCCATAATGAGCAAAATCTTTATGCAGATTCTCAAGGATGTATTTTCTTTTGCTTCCTTAAAATAAAATGGTCTGATAATGCGCATAGATAAATCACTGATAAACCACTGAGATTTTTGGCTTATGTAATGTTGGAAATATACAGTGGTAATAAAAAGTATGTGAACCCTTTGGAATTAGCTGGTTTTCTGCATTAATTGGTCATAAAATGAGATCGCCTGCATTAACATAGGGGTTCACATACTTTTTCCAACTTACACCGTGAACGTTTGAACGATGTATTCATTATGTACAAGAACAATACAGTCATTTGTGTCACATTAGTTCAAACAGGTTGTGTTTGTTCGTAATTATAAACAGATGAAGATCAAATCAGATTTTAAGCCAAATTTACACATAAATGTTAATTCTCGTCATTCCAAAAGGTTTGCACATTTTTCTTGCTACTGTTTGCCCATGCAATTAAGAAGGGGTTAACACTAATAGGTAATACTACAGCAGCAGTAACTGTAATCGTTTTACAATGAGAAGATAAATAACTTCCTTGTCCTCGGTCTTAACTAGTTCAAGCTATTTCCCCTTGTGTACACAAACAGATCTGAGCACAGTCATTCATTAAGCTCATGTCAGACCTGTCAAATGCCACTTGCGTTGTTATCGTGTTATCTATTGCAGTGACATTTATACGTTTTTAACTGTCACTAGGTGTGCAAATACTTTTTGAGATCACTGTATATTACTTACTGTAGTCATGTGACATTACACATGACATTCAGAACTTTTTTGGTATATTCAGTATAATCATTTTGCATATGTATCCTGAAAATCAGGCTCCGTGAACACCTTCAGGACACCTGTCAAATGAGGGCGGAGGCACATGAGACTCCATTAGTTTTAATGCAATGCAGCTTCACACCCTTCTCTCCTTGTCTCTGTTTTGTGTGTCTACAGTTAGTCCCTCTGTGCATATTATTGTTGTAAAACTGTGTGTGTGTCTGGATAAACTTTTAGTTTTGTGGTCGACACTGAGACTTCAGCTTAACTGGGTGGGTCTTAAGATTTAAACACCACAGTTTATAAGTCTTTGCAAAAACCACAACACCAAACCGACCTCTTCTGATCCAGTCTTTGTTCAATCAGAGTGTGTCAGAGTAAATGGACGTGGATGAGGAACTACACCCTAATCAGGCATATCAGGTTTGTTATAAGCTGTCAATCAAGTCCGGCTAAACTCAGGGCAGGAGAAAGTTAGGTAACGTTCGCTCGGAAGCCTCTGGCGAGGGCTGAGATGCAGTTATGAAGAAGATTTTCTTGTAGAGAAAATGATTCGAATGCTGTAATCGACCTGTAATAATTGGTACAGAAATTTTGAGGGACAGTTTACACAAAAATTACATTTCTGCCATTCTTTAATCACCCTCATGTCATTAAGTCATGTCCATGACTTACTTTCTTTTCTGGCAGAATGTAACCGTCACCACACACAGTCATTGCGTCATTTCATTATTCTTCCATCCGATGAACGTGAATGACGACAGAGGCTTCTCCATTTGTGTTTCACAAAAGAAAGAAAGTCATATAGGTTTGGAACAACATGAGTGTGAGTAAATGATGACCGAATTTTCATTTTTGGGTAAACTATCTCTTTAAATTACGTTAAGTGAGTATGTGGTTTGCTGTATTTTCCCAGTAGCTTTAAGACCCCGTTTTTGTACACAATCCAACTAAAAGCTTTTGCACCAATTTTCCCTTCCTCACGAAATGTGCTGGCACTTTTCACTGCCTTCAAAACAAGCACCAATCAGAACATTTCACCCAAGACTAAAGGAAAGCCTGGAAGAGATTATGTCATACAGGAAGACGGCTCAGAATTTGCTACCTTAAAAAGAGCTTTTCTGCACATCTGAACAGCGAAAGAAAAAGGGAAAGAATTCAAACACCACCATACAATCCCCAAGGACTTGTTTTATTTATGAAAAAAGGAGAAAGCTTGACTGCTTTGTAACATCGACCTTTGGTCATTTGTACCTGTTCACTTGAAAGACTTTCTATATACTGTAAAATATACTGTTTAATCAGTCTCATATTCCCTTAAAATCACCTAAACATCCTTAAAAAGAGGATCAATTTACTTCGGAAGCAAAACTGGATTAGATATTAATAGTTAGATATCGGAGAACATATCTTCTGAGTTGCTTTTCTTTCCCAAGTTGTATATTTGTCTTGGTTTATGCATAAATTCAAGGGCGGTTTATGCTTAAGGTAAGAAAAATAAACTTAATTCAAGTCTTTCAGTTTAGCTTTTTAGATAAACGTATCTTGTTTTAAGGATTTTTTTTTTTTTTAAACATATTTTTACCGGAAAGCAAAACACAAATACTAGTTACTTATATTAGTCTGCATGAATGTTTCATCCCTAAAAAACTTCAAATCCCTTCTTGCTTTTTCATTCATTTATTTTTTATCCACCAAAGATGTCACAAAATATTCAACTGAGATGTTAAAGTATACAAATCTGAACTTTTTTCAATAAAGTCATGCCACTTCCTGTAGAATTTCATATAAACCAACATAACAAGAAAGTGCTTATTTAGCTGGCATGCGGAAGGCTGTAGACAAGGGCGTAGATTTGGCTTGAACATTAGGGGGGTTGTTTCCATTGATCGTGGTATAAATATTGGGGGGGTTGATCCCCCCCCCATCCCCACTGGAATCTATGCCCCTGGCTGTACACATTTATCCCAGCCAGGGCGAACAATGCATGCCTTCAGCACGGGAAACACGCTGCACACTACCGAGAGCACTCGAGCTTTTCCCTTATATGGAGTATAAATGCAAGGTCTGCCATGATTGGCTCCTTCACACAGAGTGCCCGGGAGCATTTGGCTTTGCAGTAGCAAATTACCCCGAAACACCCTCTCTGACATGTAAATCAAATATGACAACACGATGAGAAAGGATTCTTGCAGTTGTGTAATCCCACAGAACAACTTTCACAAATCAGATGAAATATATGAAATGACAAAAGTTGCAAAGGAGCAAATAGATCCTCAGATTATGCACTGGGAATGTTTTGAATGCAAATTAAATTACAAACTTAAAATATATTATTTAATATTTCATAATCATTTTAGCATCAGTTTTCCCTCTCATGCTGTTAATGACATGGGTGCTGCTGTTTATAGGTTCAGTTTAATGGGCTATAATTATGCACCTTTATCTATAATTATCAGTTTTATCTTGGTTATGGTGAAAGAATAAGGATTAAAGTTATCTTTGAAAGGGAATCAGAAAGGTATTTTCATATCCAGTGACTCATATTTTAACATGGAAAGGATGTCCACAGAGTCAGCACTGCCCCCTACTGGCTTGATACAGACATGATTACTGCAGAAGAGCCACTAAACATTTGTTTCTTGTGCTAATAACATACTTTATATTTACATAAGGGTGAAGTTGACATATATATATATATACACACACACACACAGTATACAGGCTGGCCAGTGTACCTTTTTATTATTCACCTTATGCACCAGAGAATCTAGCGCACAGCCATCATGAAAATGTTGTCTTGGAACTTCCGTTCTATATAGAAATATATGGTGAAAGTGTAATTAGCTAGTGAAGTGGATATACAAGTTATGAGTATTTTAAAGTGTTCAGGGGATGTCATAACAACTGGAAGCAGAGCGGGGAGATATTAAAACAAGAGTACTTCATTCACAAATACACAACGTATTTATATTCTTCTGTGCTTATGAAACTCAAAGAGACAACACAAAGTCATTAAAATGATATCTGTAAGACACATCTGACAAACTTCTCACGTCATTCACCCATCACGTTACAGTTAAGCAGATTTTTGAGGGTTAAACGGGATGGGGGAAGGGGTGAAACTATATTTATACATACACAACTGTACTACTTCAAAGAGTTCTCATCAAAAATCCTCCATGTGCAGCAATGACAGCTTTGCAGTTCTTGTTATTCCAGCTGTCAGTTTGTCCTGATACTCAGGTGACCTTTCACCCCACACTTCCTGTAGCACTTGAACTTTCACCCCACACTTCCTGTAGCACTTGCCATAGATGTGGCTGTCTTGTCGGGCACTTCTCACACACCTTACAGTCTAGCTGATCACACAAAAGCTCAATGGGGTTAAGATCCATAACACTCTTTTCCAATTATCTGTTGTCCAATGTCTGTGTTTCTTTGCCCAATCTAACCTTTTCTTTTTGTTTTTCTGTTTCAAAAGTGGCTTTTTCTTTGCAGTTCTTCCCATAAGACCTCCTGAGTCTTCTCTTTACTGTTGTACATGAAACTGGTGTTGAGCGGGTAGAATTAAATGAAGCCGTCAGCGGAGGACATGTGAGGTGTCTAGTTCTCAAACTAGAGACTCTGATGTACTTATCCTCTTGTTTAGTTGCACATCTGGCCTTCCACATCTCTTCCTGTCCTTGTTAGAGACAGTTGTGCTTTGTCTTTGAAGACTGTAGTTACACCTTTGTATGAAACCTTAATATTTTTTTTTGTGGCAATTTCAAGCATTGTTTAGCCTTCATTCCTCAAAATAATGATTGAATGATGAGTTTCTAGAGAAGGCGCTTTCTTTTTTGCTATTAATATTGACCTTAAGGCATGCCAGTCTATTGCACACTGTGGCAACTCAAAAACAAACACAATGACAATGTTCAGCTTCATTTAATGAACCAAATATCTTTCAACGGTGTTTGATATAATGGCAAGTGATTTTCTAGAACCAAATTAGCAATTTAACATGATTACTCAAGGATAAGGTGTTGGAGTGATGCTGCTGTCTAGATTTGATCAAAAATGACAAATTTCAAATAGTGATGGTGTTGTTTTTTACATCAGTAATGTCCTGACTATACTTTGCGATCGGCTGAATGCCACTTTGGTGAATTAAAGTACCGATTTCCTTCTGAAACACATACATATACATATACTTATATATATATATACATATACACACACACGTATGTGTGTATATACTATATTTACACTGCCTGGCCAACAAAAAAAGTTGCCGTTTGGATTTAAATTAGCAGATACTTCAGAGCCTATGATTGGATCATTATTGCAGGGATTAATTAAAAATAACTGGAATTGGGTTAAGAACTGTCCAACGCATTATTAAAACCTGGAAGGATAGTGGTGAACCGTCAGCTTTCGTGGAAGAAATGTGGTCAGAAAAAATCTTGAATGATCGTTACCGGAGATGTTTAAAACTCTTGAAGTCACATCTTAAAAAAATCGACAGTAGATCTCACGCCTGTGTTTAATAGTGAAAGTAAGATTTACCCTATTCCAAAGCGATGGGTGCATCAGGGTAAAAAGTGAAGCGCTTGAAGCGATGCCCCCGTCATGAATAGTGCCCACTGTACAAGTCTCTGGAGGCAGTGTTATGATCTGGGGTTGCTTCAATTGGTCAGATCTAGTCTCAGCAACATTATGTGCATTAAGTCAGCTGACTACCTGAATGTACTGAATGAGCAGGTTATCAATGGATTTTTTCTTCCCTGACGGGACGTGCATATTCCAGGACGACAATGCCAAGATTCGTCATGCTCAAATTTTGCAAGAGTGGTTCAAGAGGAATAATTTTCACACATGAGCCACCACAGAGTCCTGACCTTAACCCCATTGAACGTCTTTGGGATGTGCTGGAGAAGACTTTACGGAGTGGTTAGACTCTCCTGTAATCAATACAAGATCTCGGCCAAAAGTTAATGCAACTCTGGATGGAAATAAATGTTGTGACGTTGCATAAGGTTGCCGAAACAATAACATGACGAATGTGTGCTGTAATCAAAGCTAAAGGCGGTCCAACTACTTTTTTTTTGGCCAGGCAGTGTATATCTACAATATATATTTACAACTCTTTTTAGGGCATTAAGATTGTATGGTTGCTTTGTGACATACTTTTAACTATTTTCAAAGAACAACGCAATTTTTTAAAGTGAAAACAAAAACAACAATAATTATTATTTAATTTTTTTTGACTTTTCCAATTGTGTGGATTACTGGATAAGGATTTTGGAAGCACTTTACAATAATGTTCTATTTGTTATCATTAATAAATGCATTAGTTATCATGGACTGACAATGAGAAATATTTACATTTTTATGGCATTTATGGTTGATGCACTTGGTTAATGTTAATTTATAAAAAGAAAAATTTTTCATATTAAGTTCATAATGCATTAATAACTAATGCTAACATCAAGAGAAATTTGTAGGCAATGAAATATAATAGAGCAGAACTATAAAAAAAAAATAATGCACTATAGAAATGTTCCACACGTCTTTTAAAATGAACCTAATTTCCATGACATTTCCAAGCAAAACATCCAGATGCATTATATAGTAACGGCTTTGCATTCAGCTTCATGTCAAATATTATTTATTAGATATATTTAATTATTTTGGGGAGAATTATGATGTTTTCGTGAGATTCACCTAAACCTAGTCTAATACTTAAACCGTTTCTAACTGGATCATCCGAACAAAAATCGAAAGATCTGACAGAAATCACCAGTTTCAACGAGCCAAACTGAATGACTTGCATGTTAATGAGAAAGATTACTACGTTGACATACAATTAAAACAGAAGAAATGAAATCCAACAAGCAATCAAGGCACTTTTAATGGCAGACATCATCACCTGAGGCATAACAAGAGCAAACACAGACCTGCTCTGCTCATTTAAGACACACCCCCTGAGCGTTCCCTCCATCTTACGCTAAACCACACGAGACTGCTTTACTGTGACTTGATATGCACATTTATGAGGTAGAATTGAAATGCCTTGCTTGCCTTTGTGCATCACCAAATCTAAGCATTTATAAAATGTTAAATTATACATTTGATTACCATTAAAACCTCATTAGTAAGCAATGCAATACAGTGCATCTGCGTCAGTATAACCGCTGTGTTTTGAAATCTCAACTTAAACTTTCATTAAAAAATTTCAAATGTAATCAGGGCTTCTGTAATTGACCATTTAAAAAAGGAAACAAAACACAAAAAGGCACATACATGTCGAAGCACATGTTTAAAAAAAATCAACCACTCATTGTAAGCATCGAGGCACTTTGAGTATCGATATTTGCCAAGGATCCCCCAAAGGTCTTCATTTAACTAATCAGGAAACTGTACAAGAAGAGAAATGCATTCAATAAATTCATTAGAAATAGCGAAGTTAACTAATAAAGTTACAGGGTTTCAAAAAATCATCAAGGGATCAAAGAAATAGTGCAAAGGTAAAGATGTTTATATTATGTAATATAATGTATGTTATTGTATATGCACAGTAGGGCCCAAAAGTCTGAGATCACATAGAAAATCAGGGATATGTTTAGTTAAAATGTATGCACATTTGTGACATTGGCCATGTTAACCCTTTTGTACAAAAGTTCAATTGTCAAATTTGCACTAAAATTGTTATCATGACAATATAATTGTGAATAATAGTGAAAATATTTAGTTTTACATTGAGAAATGCAAAATAGAAGCATTTTCACTTGATGTATCAGACTTTTGGGCCCCACTGTATGTGTTTATATGTATATCAAGCCGTTTAATTATGTCTTATTATGTTACCTGTAAGGATATCCATGATATTTGGCCCTAAAGATGGACAAAAGCCAACTGAAGAACAGCACCACCAGTCCGATTCCTGCCACACACATGACTAGAGGAAAAACATGAGAAATGAAACCTGTTCTGATGCCACCAGGTATTTATAAACTACAAAGTAGGCTACGCATCATTTGACAGCATACTTTTTCTCTTTCCGATGTCCAGGTCAGAGGTCGCGGCCTCATGGAGCAGCACCATTCCTAAGGTCACCGCCGCATCTGAATTAGCGCTCAGGAACACGAGCGTGATGCGTTCAATGATTGACATGAAAAACTGTAGCATTGTGTCTCATTCAAGAACCAGGTGTTAAACATGTGCGCAAACACTTTCAAGCAGAACTCATGGTTCATCGTTAAGTTTGCATTTAACATGGTAGAAATGGTGCCTGGTAAGGATTAAAATGGAATAGCTCATGTTTGATTGGATGTAAAGGATACTAAACAGCAGAACTATGTGCGTCTCTGCCACAAATTGAGCCTGATTGCTGCCATGGATGTAACTCTGAAACAAAACATATATAAAAAAAATCAAAAAACATGTTTCTACAGATTTTCATTTGACATGGAAAATGGGAATTTTTTTTTTGATATTCTCCCCAATTCCCAATGCCCTCGTGGTGGCGTAGCGACTCGCCTCAATCTGTGTGGCGGAGGACGAGTCTAAGTTGCCTCCATGTCTGAGACCGTCAATCTGCGCATTTTATCACGTGGCTTGTTGAGCGCATTACCGCGGAGACATAGCGTGTGTGGAGGCTTCACGCTATTCTCCGTAGCATCCACGTACAACTCACCACGCGCCCCCACCGAGAGCGAACCACATTATAGTGACCATGAGTATGTTACCCCATGTGACTCTACCCTCCCTAGCAACCGGGCCAATTTGGTTGCTCAGGAGACCAGGCCGGAGACACTCAGCACGCCCTGGATTCGAACTCGCGACTCCAGGGGTGGTAGTCAGCGTCTTTACTCGCTGAGCTACACAGACCCCATAAATAAAATGTTTGTGATTTTTAGTTCATTTCTATTAGCTGTGAGGTCATCTATATGGTAGTGTACTCAAAGTGACCAAAATAACTTTTAGCCGATATACGCATAAGACCCAAAATATTGATGACATCTTCTTGCACTCAGGGACGTATCCACAATTTTGTCCAATCAAATGCAATGAGAGTGTCCCTCCCTGTAATACCACCTGCTACTGAGTACTAATAGAAAGAAGCAGATGGTTCATGAATGTGATGTAAACTAAAGCCTATTGTCTTTTTAAAGATAAGGGACAAACCATTCTATATGTCCCAATAATCTTGATAGGAGATCATCAAAACTGTGGGTTATTAAAGATTTACAAAGAAGCAAATGAAAAAGATAAAGCACATGAGGTTAAGATTAAGACTCACCACTTGGCCGGTGTTTGGGTTCTTGTGAGCGTATGGAGGTCCTCGAATGTGATTCCACATTTGACCCGATGTCATGATCAACACAAAACACTAGATAGATAGATTAGATAGATTAGATAGATAGATTAGCTAGATTGATAGATAGACAGACAGATATATATATATATATATATATAGACAGACAGACAGACAGACAGACAGACAGACAGACAGACAGACAGACAGACAGACAGACAGATAGATAGATAGATAGATAGATAGATAGATAGATAGATAGATAGATAGATAGATAGATAGATAGATAGATAGACAGACAGACAGACAGACAGACAGACAGATATATTAGATAGATAGATAGATAGATAGATAGATAGAGATAGATAGACAGACAGACAGACAGATAGATTGTTTGATAGATAGATAGATAGATAGAGATATAGATATATATATATATATAGATAGACAGACAGACAGACAGACAGACAGACAGACAGATAGATATATTAGATAGATAGATAGATAGATAGACAGACAGACAGACAGACAGATAGATAGATAGATAGATAGATAGATAGAGATAGATAGACAGACAGACAGATAGATAGATATATTAGATAGATAGATAGATAGAGATAGATAGATAGATAGTCAGACAGACAGACAGATTGTTTGATAGATAGATAGATAGAGATATATATATATATATATATATATATAGATAGATAGATAGACAGACAGACAGACAGATATATTAGATAGATAGACAGACAGACAGACAGACAGACAGATATATTAGATAGATAGACAGACAGACAGACAGATAGATATATTAGATAGATAGATAGACAGACAGACAGACAGACAGATAGATAGATAGATAGATAGATAGATCACTGTAATGACAGATCCACAATTGTTTATGTTTACAAAATTTTGACATTTTCTAAACTAGACACCACAATTGTGGTTTATTGCCAGGGTGTTGCTAAGTGGTTGCTTAGGTGTTATGAATGGTTGCTAGGGTGTTGCCACCAGGCCCAATCAAAAGAACCCACCCCCAAGACTCTTTGATATTCTGGTGTCTAGGGATGGGAATAGTATGGATTTTAACGATTCACAAATTCCTCAACGGTTCTATTAACAATTCTTACTTTTGAGGAAGAGATATCTGGAAAGTAGAAATGCATTTTCATTGCATGTATTGCCCTCTATAGTCTTTTATCAATGATGAGATCATTTTACATTTCAAATTTCAATCAGAGATCATACATTTACATAGTCATTTAGCAGATGCTTTTTTTCCCAAAGCGACTTACAAATGAGGAACATAGCGAGCAATTTGTCATACAAAGTTCAAAACAACTGCAGTGATGTGCAGCCAAGTTTTCAAGGTGGCTGTAGTAGTAAACATGCTAGCGCAGAAGAGACAGAAATTATTATATATTTTTTTGTGTGTATACAGTAAGTGAAAGTTCAGTAGTTAGCTTGGCTGAACTGGTTATCATGCATACCGGGCATTTTCCAGGTGGGCGATACACTTTTTGGCCAAACAGGGGGCAGAATGGCCATTGGGAGAGCCGGTGGTTCAGGCGTGAAACGTGAAGAGTGTCACTCGTTCGTAAGAGTCATTTGTTTGGAAATCGGACTACTCCTGTCGCACTGTGTTTCATGCTGTAGATTCAAAAGAACCGGCTCATAAGAGTCATTTGTTTGGAAATCGGACTACTTTGGTCACGCTGTGTGTTTCATGCTGTTGATTCAAAAGAACCGGCTCATAAGAGTCATTAGTTTGGAAATCGGACTACTCCTGTCGCGCTGTGTTTCATGTTGTAGATTCAAAAGAACCGGCTCATAAGAGTCATTAGTTTGGAAATCGGATTACTCCTGTCACGCTGTGTGTTTCATGCTGTAGATTCAAAAGAACCGGCTCATAAGAGTCATTTGTTCGGAAATCGGACTACTCCTGTCGCGCTGTGTGTTTCATGCTGTAGATTCAAAAGAACTGGCTCATAAGAGTCATTTGTTCGGAAATCGGACTACTCCTGTCACGCTGTGTGTTTCATGCTGTTGATTCAAAAGAACCGGCTCATAAGAGTCATTAGTCTGGAAATCGGACTACTCCTGTCGCACTGTGTGTTTCATGCTGTAGATTCAAAAGAACCGGCTCATAAGAGTCATTAGTCTGGAAATCGGACTACTCCTGTCATGCTGTGTGTTTCATGCTGTTGATTCAAAAGAACCGGCTCATAAGAGTCATTAGTTTGGAAATCGGACTACTCCTGTCGCACTGTGTGTTTCATGTTGTAGATTCAAAAGAACCGGCTCATAAGAGTCATTAGTTTGGAAATCGGACTACTCCTGTCGCGCTGTGTGTTTCATGTTGTAGATTCAAAAGAACCGGCTCATAAGAGTCATTAGTTTGGAAATCGGACTACTTTGGTCACGCTGTGTTTCATGCTGTTGATTCAAAAGAACCGGCTCATAAGAGTCATTTGTTTGGAAATCGGACTACTCCTGTCGCACTGTGTGTTTCATGCTGTAGATTCAAAAGAACCGGCTCATAAGAGTCATTTGTTCAGAAATCGGACTACTCCTGTCGCACTGTGTGTTTCATGCTGTAGATTCAAAAGAACCGGCTCATAAGAGTCATTTGTTCAGAAATCGGACTACTCCTGTCGCACTGTGTGTTTCATGCTGTAGATTCAAAAGAACCGGCTCATAAGAGTCATTTGTTCAGAAATCGGACTACTCCTGTCACGCTGTGTGTTTCATGCTGTTGATTCAAAAGAACCGGCTCATAAGAGTCATTTGTTCAGAAATCGGACTACTCCTGTCGCACTGTGTGTTTCATGCTGTTGATTCAAAAGAACCGGCTCATAAGAGTCATTTGTTCAGAAATCGGACTACTCCTGTCACGCTGTGTGTTTCATGCTGTTGATTCAAAAGAACCGGCTCATAAGAGTCATTTGTTCAGAAATCGGACTACTCCTGTCACGCTGTGTGTTTCATGCTGTTGATTCAAAAGAACCGGCTCATAAGAGTCATTTGTTCGGAAATCGGACTACTCCTGTCACGCTGTGTGTTTCATGCTGTTGATTCAAAAGAACCGGCTCATAAGAGTCATTTGTTCGGAAATCGGACTACTCCTGTCACGCTGTGTGTTTCATGCTGTTGATTCAAAAGAACCGGCTCATAAGAGTCATTTGTTCAGAAATCGGACTACTCCTGTCACGCTGTGTGTTTCATGCTGTAGATTCAAAAGAACCGGCTCATAACAAGCATGTAATGAAAATAATATTGTAATTTAAAAAAATAAATAAATTGGAACTGTTTCCAAATATGAACCATTTCTCGCTTCAAAACCATACTGGAGTCTAGATATGGTTTTGGTTTTCTTCCTTCAATATAACTCTATTTCCAATTTCCACCAGGTGAGAATTGCTTAGAAAAGTACTAGCACATCTCCTCTCAAGAAGCAGCATGATCTGAGGTATCATTCATGTTTGTAGCAAAAATGAGACAAGATTTTATTCTAAGTATGTTTGCATAATAAAATAGAAAACTTAAGTACCCACCAGTGCAGTGAAAGCCCAGACATTCTTATTGAAGAGGAACTCCAGGTTATTGCGGCGCAGGTAAGCCAGACTACCAATGACTGACAGCAGCAAACCCAACATCAACGGCCCAGCGTAGTTAGGAGGTCTGATCACCCGGATCTTGATGACACAATAGCATGTTAAAGACTGTTCAGTTTAACGGTCACATTTTGAAGAATAAATCTGGACATTTTATTTAATGGAAACAGGCTTACGTGGACATCTGTTCGGTCAGCCACCCATCGAGCGAGCTGCTCAGCTGCAAAGCCTCGAACCTGCAGCTCATACGTGTCCGCTCGTTTGGGTTTGCCTTTGGCCGGAAAGTTGATGAATGTTGGAGCAGAGTTCATGTTGAGCTGCGGAGAAGATATTAATATTTGGAAATATAAAATTAAATAAACAATTTGCATACTTTTTAAAACAGAGCTCTTTTTGTGGTCATTACAGAAAAATGATTCATTTCAAAAAACACGGCAATACCGGTGTTGATGAACAGCATAAAGGTGATTATACAAAGATCAAATTTAAAGTAAATGCACAATGTTTACCATCTGAAAGACATCTGAGCCTTCATCAAAATCCACCATTGCAAAGAAAATTCTATTAGTAAATGCACTTGAATATCGCCAAGAGTTCGCAAGAATCTGGTATTCCTCATCCGCCTGTCTGAAAACAAAATCAAAACACCATAAAATTACTTCGTACAAACAAAAAGTTACATTTAATGCAATTTAACACTAATGTTCTGTCGAGAATGACTACATGTTCTTTTTGTTTGACAGACATTGAAAAAAAAATGAACAAAGAAAAGAGGTAAATATCGATATATCGGTAACCGATATATCGGTAGTTATAGTTGCCTTTTGGAACTATCAGCTATCTGCAAAAACCTATGCTAGTTTTTTTTTTAAAATCAATTTCTCATTGTTCCTCTGTGGCAGACCCTGGAGGATTCAACAGTAAAACAGCTGCATTTACAGGTGAAACAAAAACAATCACTGACACCACATGGTATTTGCTATATCTACATTTTTCATCATTGACAATATTCCTCCATATTCTCATCCTCACTTCATTGCATATTTAGTTTTTTGACCAGATAATCAAGTGTTCTAAATTGAATTGAGGGCACGTCTCTGTAATTTCAAAATAAAAGTCCCCAGTAAATTTTGGGCATGCTTAGTTAAAAGTCCCACGTTATGCACCAAATCTTAATTTTTTTGGGGGGGTTATTATTGGGATATTGTTTACTCAATATACTGGATCTAGGAGTTTAATCATTTTAGACTGTAGAAGACCATGTCTGCGCCCGTCATAGCAAGGAAAGACTAAGAAAATGTTTTAATATTCCATAAATCGATAAATAAAAAACTATCGGCCGATAAATCCACTATTGGTAGACCTCTAAAAATTAAAAAACATAATTTTGCAATTAACCTGTTATTTTCCCATCAAATTAAGTTGAAAGTAAGTTACGTTTCTCTGCCTTAATCAAAACTCAGTAAACATATATTACTGGCATTTTAACCCTCTGTTTTACTTAAGTTCACATGGAGCATTCAGAAAGGTTACTCTTATATCCAGGATAATGTTCCTTCTATTTAGGTTCATTTTGACCTTGGCAAATAACACATTGTTGATAGAAAACAATTAATAAACTGTCAGAAACATATTTCTACGGTGTGCACATAATTTAAAACATCTCGGCATGTAAAAATCCTTGGTATATATTTCATGTTTCATATTATTTATAACTCTAACATTTTTAATGGTGGACATTTAAAGCATAAAATGTTGGTTTATAATCAGCTCTAATAATATTTGCACACCTGATACTTCAATTTAGGAGGTATTAAATATTATGTTTGAGGAATACTCTTACTTGCAGACAGCACACTGTCTCTGCGGCTGTAGTGCTGTGAACATGATGATGACTGAGTAGTTGCGTGGAGGAGCTCTGATCAGCCTCCTAAACTTCTCTCCATTCAGCCGGATCACTGCACGCTTACTGGCCCAATCCATCATCTGAGTGAACTTCTCTGACAACAGAGCCTGAAAATACATCATCCATTAATCATATAGCTATGCTTTTACTCAAGGTGACACACAGCAGTGTCTCCCATACGTGTGTGTATCAGTACAGACCAATCTAATGTTTTAAACAAGGACACAATCATATTAGTTTATTGCATAAGTCTAGTTTTCAGATCATAATAAACATGCAGAGATCACTGCAGTTTTATAAAGCCACTAATAAATGCATAAACGATCAGATCATGTTAAAGCTTAGTTTGCATACTGGACCAAGTGTGTCAGTTCATATTACATTATATAGAGCTGAAATTTGAGTTGATTTATTGATGGATAAAAGTGCATTACCATAAATGTAAACACTACTGTGTTATTAAAACCCATGTGTTATTGAGGCACTGCAAAGCAGTTTGGGTTGAAATCATTTGAATGATCTGATTGAGTCTTTAAATGGGGGATTAAAAATAATGTAACAGTGGCAAAATTAAAATCCACTGACCTCCTTCTTTTTCTGTGCATCTGTTGGCGTGCCGTATAAAATAACAGCGAGAAAAGGGACTATCAAAAGTTTAGAAAACATTTCTGAAGCTCCCAGTGCGGCCACGGATGTCCTACAGGAACTGGAGCACAACAATGCGGAAGACAGAGCCGCGGCGGGCAGTCTTTCAAAATAAAAGTCTCAAGGTAATTTAGTGACTATTTCAAAATAAAATCAGAAATGAGAACGTGTTTTATGGGCCATTTTGACTTGCTTCCATTACTAACAGAAATAAAACAGCTAGACAAAATAATAAGAATAGCGTGTTTAAAAAATAGCATGAACACAAATAATAAGAATATAAATTGTATAAGTACTATAGTTGATAAATGCTTATTTTATTTGATATTGTATAGTGTATATTGTTAATATAGTTTTTATTTATATTTTATTTAATTCATTACCTGGCTCCTTATATATATATATATATATATATATATATATATATATATTTATATAGATTTTTTTTTAAATTTTTTTTTGTTATTTGTTACTGTCTTATTATATATTTTTTGTCTCGTCATTATCTGTTTTGTGTATTAATCACTGATCTATATTTAGATTAGTGGAATTAAAGCTTTGGCAATATTGTCTACAAACACAATCATGATAATAAAGTACTTTAACATTTAAAATTGAAATGAATAGTTCAGTTTCAAAAATGGATTTCTATCCTCAAATAAAATGTTTCATAATAAATTAAATAAATATAATAACCGAAAAAGCTGTAGGCTTAAGCCTTTGCTTATTGTGCCTATCCTTTTTACATATTTATCTAATGAGCATCACTTTCTCAGTGAATTTGATTCATACAAGATAAACAAAACAGTTACATAATACATTCCCCAAAATGTGCATACATAACTACAAAGGTACACATTTCAGACATTAATACAATAGTTTAAGTATTACATACACAAACTATTCATATTGAGTTATATAGTTATTTAACACCCTATTTTTTAACATCTTCTTGAATTTATAAAGTGAACTACAAATTTTTAATTCCTTATCACAATTATTCCATATAGGTTTACCCCATTAACAGATATACATCTATTTTTTTATATGTGTTCTTGCTCTTATTTTTTAAACATGTACATACCCATTAGATTATATGGCTTTCTCTTATTTCAAACAGCCTCTGAATACAATTTGGAAGTAAATGATTACATATTTTAAACATTGCAGTGTGAAAATAAGCTAAATCAACACATTTTAAACTGTGTAATTCAATAAATAACGTATATGTTGGTTCGTAATAGACAACCCTTTTTACAATCCTTATTGCTCTCTTCTGTAACATATATATTGGATTTATTTTGGCTTTATATGTATGGCCCCATGCCTCCACACAGTAAGCAATGTATTGAACTATGAGCGAACAATACAGTATATATATATTTATAATGAGTTTTCATTCAAAATATGTTTTGTTCTATTTAATATTGCAATGGATTTAGACATTTTTGTTTTTACATTATTTATATATGGTTTCCAATATAATTTATGATCTTTTATGATCTAGAGATGTATATTTTCTTTCTATTTCCTCACTATTAATCCTAATTTTACTAAATATTACTAAATATTATGAACTTTGTTTTACTTAAATTCAATGAAATTATATTATCGTCAAACCACTTTGTATATCAATTCAATTTCCACTGTATTCTGAAGCTATTTCAAATTTTTCCTCGAACAACATAAATTTGTGTCATCTGCAAACAGGACAATTTTTAATACTTTAGACAAGTTACAAATATCATACAGTACAAACAATTTGGGGCCTATTACTGAACCTTGCGGGACACCCCAAGTGACTTTCATTAGTTCCAATTACGATCTCCAGTTTTAAAAATAGGAATAACTTTTGCTGTTTTTATATTACTTGGAAATATACCTGTTCAAAAGGACTGATTACAGATATATGTAAATGGTTTTACTATGTATTCTATACATTTTTAATAATGACATGTCAATTTCATTACAATCAGTTGCCTAGAATTTTTATTCTTACATTTTTTAACAATGTCAAGTATTTATTTTTCATCAGCTCCCCTAACATAAATGTTACTGGGAAAATTCACTTCATCTAACATATTACCAGTTGTATGTAAGTTAGCAATCTCTTTTGCTAACTTACATCCAATATTTACAAAATGCTCATTAAATTTATTGACAATGTCATTCATTTTATTTATAATTCTCGTATCGTCATTTACAAAATGATTTGGGTAGCTACTTTTCCAGTACTCTTTTTGATTATAATGTTAAGTAATTTCCATGTTGCTTGAGTATTACTCTTACACCTCTCCAATAGTTTGTGATAATAGTCCTTTTAACTAAATCTTGTAATAGTTATTAATTTATTTCTATATATTATATTTGTTTTCGTTGTGGTTATTATAAATTTCCTATATAATGCATTTTTCTTTTTACATCCCTTCTCTATTCCCTAAGTAATCCATGACTTATCTTCATAGACAAACAATGTTTTCCATATTGCCAAATTAGTATGGTCAAAAAAGCATCATAGGCTCTATTAGGATGTTTATTTACATAATCCTCACTCCAGTTTTGTTTCCTTAAATCCTCCCCATGGGCAGCAATGGATTCTGGTGTTCTATGTCGAATCATTTTATCATTATTCATCCTATTTTCATATATATATATATATATATATATATATATATATATATATATATATATATATATATATATATATATTTTTTTTTCATATATATATTTATATATATATATATATATATATATATATTTTTTCATATATATATTTATGAGCATACATGGTACTTTTTCAGAACCAAAGTCCTGTGGTTTGCCTTATCTCTGTGAAAGTCATTTCAGTACCAGCCAAGACACAATATTTTGGCTTATATTTTTTTTAATAAATATTACCGGTTAAATACAAATTAACCTCAAATGACAGCATTTGTGGCATAAAGTTGATTACAACAAAAATTAATTCTGACTTGTCCCTTCTTTTCTAAAATAAATAAATCAATAAATCTGTGATAGAGTTGTTCAATGAGGATCTTACAATGGAAGTAATTGGGGCCAATCCGTAAATGTTAAAATACTCACTGTTTCAAAAGTAAGTCCACAAGACGTAATCAATATGCATATTAACATGATTTCAGTGTGATAAAATCGCATGCAAATCTTTTTTTATGTAAAGTTATATCCACGTTTACATCTTGGTTGCCATGGCAACGTAATCACATATACCCTAAAACGACTGTAAAAATGAGGATTTAAACAACTTTACAGAGCAAATAATACACAAAGTTTTTACAAAAATAATGTATGTGTATCTTAATAAAATTATAAGTTTCACATTTTATTTTAAATTTAAAACCTCCACATTTTGGCCCCATTCACTTCTATTGTAAGTGCTGCACTGTAACATCGATTTTAAAGAAAAGGAGGGACGAGTCAAATTTGTTGTTGTGTTATTTATGCCACAAATGCTGTCGAATTAAGTGTAACCTTTAGTGAACCCGGAATTATATTTTTTATTGTATTTTGTTTGTTTGCTTTTGAATTTATGGGCTGTTCATAGAAAGCCTGTTTGTGATTTGTTTTATTTAATAGACGAGCGCTTGTTTCAAATAAAAAGGGGGCACTAACAGAGCAATTTCTTGGCTAGTAATAAAAAAATAAATTAATTAATAAATTGAAAGAAATGCATAAACGCGCGCGTGTGGCGTTTTGCGTCGCGCGCTTGGTTAAACATCCGGCCGCGAGTGTGTGTGTGTGTGTGAGGAGGAAGATGGCGGCGCTGATCCTTTCGTCTGACTGGATCAAGAACTGGGACAAATCCGGCAAAAATGAGTTGTGAGTAAGGTTTGAATACCCAGACAGAAAGCGGGGATGGAAATAAAACGATATGCGTTACATTCATGCGATATCACCGCGCGTTATTGTCGAAATAATAAATCATATTCTCTTCATTGTGAATGTGTACTGCTAGTGCGTGTAAAATATTAATGTACTGAAAGTTCGTTAAAATATCGAATAAGACTGTAGATACTGAGAACCAAACAAATAAGATAACCCATTTAGTGTTGTAGTATGTGTCTATAAATGGTTTAAAGAAATACGTTAGAATTTTTGTTGATGAATGTAACGTCAGCGAGCTAATAGTTAGCATTAGCTTGTGTCTCCATATCAGTGTGTGTTACATTATGTGATGTGTGTTACGTGTTACATACAGATAAACATGAGATCATACACTATGTTCAGTGATTCAATTAATATGTTTTGGTGTTAAATGCTTGTATAACATTGGTGTGAACTGTGCTATAGGGTTAAATGGTATCTCATGCTCACTTTTATAATCAACGTTATATTCACCAGATGTTGCTTGACTCAACCTAGTGAGCTGCCTACATAGATGGCATTTTCAGCCATCATTGTCACAAAACCTTGTGTGTGCTTGCCTTCTATGAGAAGATCTGTATGCAAGCGGGTGTTTTGAACAGACATATGTGTAGCTCTTGAAATTGGCAATTGTTGAGATGAAATTTAAAGGAGTATCCCAGGTTAAGTACAAGTAAAGTTCAATCGACAGCATTTGTGGCATAATGTTTATAGCCACAAAAGTTATTTTGATTTGCCCCTCCATTTCTTCCAACAAATATGAATTCTGACTCATCCCTTCTTTTCTTAAAATAAACAAATCTGTGATCTGATAGGGGCGTGTTAACATGATTTCAGTGTGATAAAATCGCTTGCTAGCCTTTTCTGTGTAATTATATCCAATTGTCCAGTTGCCATGACGACGTAATGCTGTAAATCCGCAAAAACGATTTAAACAACTTTAAAGCTCAATATGCAAGTTTTAACAGAAGAATAAACGTGTGCTTTTATAAGTGTGAGAAATATAAATTGTACATGCTGTCTTTGTTTGACATCTAACTCTGTATGTATGTGTGCTTCGCTAACCACAGAAGCACACCGCACGCTCGAAGAGTGTATGACCTTCCGTAGATGCTGTTAGTTTCTCTTGTCTTATCCTCTTTTGGAATGTTCTGTGCTCCAACAAACTTTTTCGTTAGCTAAATATCTCAGTTATAGATGTAACAAATATCTAGGGCTGCCGTATATGATTTTGTGCCTGTACTATTCCGGTATCAACAATTCCTTGTCCTTGACCATGCGAGCCTGGCTGTCACTCTTCTATTGGTTGTTCTTTGTTCTATGAAAGATATAAATATTATGCTTGCTGCAATAAACTTTGAGCAGATTGAATATAGACACTCTGTGTGTTGTTGTTCTTTCTCCTCCCTTCCGGAAGACTTCAGAGGCACAGACTCACGGCTGTAAACCTGACTGGGGACATGAGACATAAATTAGAGGGACCAGGGAATTTTGGGACCACCACGACATTCCAAATATTCCTAACAATAAGCTAACTATTTTTGCTTTTAAACCCTCTGAAAATTGGCCCCCTTCACTGTGATCACTATTTTTTATTTAAGAGAGGGACAAGTCGAAATCTTTATTTTTTTTTGGTAATCAACATTATGCCACAAATGCTGTCGATTGAGCTTAACTTATATTGACCCCTGAATATTCCTTTAACTTTCTTTAGTAAAAAAAAAAAAACCTGCAGCTGAAGAGAGAGGGTTTAAATTTCTTTTTTTATTTTTGTTATGCTGAACATATTGATTTGCTGGTTACATGTCTGACAGCCTGAATGCAAGCATTTGATAGTTGTACAGTGAAACATTTCACAGGATAAACGAGCTATACTATAAGATATTGTAATTTGTAATACTGTATGTTTTCGAATGATCTCGTTCATCTGAAAAATGTGAATCCTTGCTGCCACGGTCTAGGTAATTAATTGGAAACACTGATGAATATTGCCCATGTGTTATTGAAAACACACTCAGAAACTCATTTTTATTTTTTTCTCTTTCTAGTTTACAGTTTTGCCAGGACCTTGCAGGGAAACCCAGTGTTCATGAGTTTGTTAAAAGTGAGTAAAACACCTATTCACTTTGCTTTATTCTGAGGTATTGTGTACTGCATTTTATTCATGACCTTAAAGGTACTGTAAGCAATTGTAGCCATTCTTGAACTTTCACAAGTCTGAGCTGTTAAATTAGACACACCCCTTCTTTTCGAAACCACCCTCAAAAGATACTGTTGAGACCGTCAACAAACTGTCAGAAACTAGTCGTGTATGTAAGTATTTTGGATTTTAAAGACTTGCTTGACTGTTGTAGAGATGAAAAATTGTCACTGTAGTGTTTACCTAATTCCACAAGTCAATGAGCTGTCATCAAACGATTTATGATCACATGTATGTGACTTTATTTTTTCAATAACTGAAGTACAGGAAGTATATTCAAGAACTAAAGCCAAAGAGGTAAATACAATATTAAAATGATATTTTGGTTGCATTTGTGAGATAATAAATGTAATTGTGTAAAATAGGCTTACAATATTATAATCTCCATCGCAGTCGTATGTACAGTTGAAGTCAGAAGTTTAAATACACTTAGGTTGGAGTTATTAAAGTAAATTTAACTACTCCACAGATTTCATATTAGCAAACTATAGTTTCCTTTAGGACATCTACTTTGTGCCTGACATTAGTAATCCACAAGTCTGGATTATACTTGGGAGCAATTTCCAAATGCCTGAAGGTACTACTTTAATCTGTACAAACAATAGTACACAAGTATAAACACCATGGGACCATGCAGCTATAATACCGCTCAGGATGGTGACACATTCTGTCTCCTAGAGATGAACATTTTTGGTGTGAAAAGTACAAATCAATCCCAGAACAACAGCAAAGGACCTTGTGAAGATGCTGGAGGAAATAGGTATACAAGTATCTATATCCACAACAAAACAAGTCCTATATTGACAAAACTTGAAAGGCTGCTCAGCAAGGAAGAAGTCGCTGCTCCAAAACCACCATTAAAAAAGACAGACTACAGTTTGCAAGTGCACATGGGGACAAAAATCTTACTTTTTGGAGAAATGTCCTCTGGTATGATGAAACAAAAATGTAAAGTTTGACCATAATGCCCATCGTTATGTTTGGAGGAGAAAGTTTGAGGCTTGCAAGCTGAAGAACACCATCCCAACCGTGAAGCATTGCGGGTGCAGCATCATGTTGTGGGGGTACTTTGCTGCAGGAGGGACTGGTGCACTTCACAAAATAGATGGCATCATGAGGAAGGAAAATTATGTGGATATATTGAAGCAACATTTCAAGGCCATCAGCCAGGAAGTTAAATTTCGGACGTGAATGACCACAAGCATACCTCCCAAAGTTGTGGCAAAATGGCTTTAAGACAACAAACTCAATGTATTGGAGTCTGATAGAGAATCAATCTGATTTTTTTGTGGGTAGAACTGAAAAAGCATGTGCGAGCAAGGAGGCCTACAAACCTGACTCAGTTACACCGGTTCTGTCTGGAGGAATGGGCCAAACTTCCAGCAACTTATTGTGAGAAGCTTGTGGAAGTCTACCCAAAACATTTGATCCAAGTAAAACCATTTAAAGGCAATGCTACCAAATACTAACAAAGCTTCTGACCCACTGGGAATGTGATGAAAGAAATAATAGCTGAAATAATTAATTCTCTCTAATGTTATTGTGACATTTCACATTCTTAAAGTGATCCTAACTGACCTAAGACAGGGAATTGTTTTTACGATTAAATGTCAGGAATTGTGAAAACTGAGTTTAAATGTATTTGGCGAAGGTGTGTGTAAACTTCTGACTTAAACTGTTAAACGAAAGTGAAGCGCTGCTGACTCGTGATGCACGAATGACTGGCACGTGCTGCATGAGTCTTTTGGGTATACTGCAGTCCCCTCACATTTTAACTTTTTGTTTAGCCTCCAATTCAGCTCATGAAAACATGTGTTCTTGAGTCAAGATGTAGATTGGAATGCAGGTGCGGAATTTCATATAAATAAAATAGTCTACTCCCTTCTTGCCATTGCTGATATGCCAGCGATTACCCCTCCGCGTGCCAATGCTGGCGCATGTGCCATAGGTTGCCGACCCCCGCTTTAGACGGACGTCTTTGACGTCTTTTTAGCTTCTTGTACAGTAACTATGCATTTTTTTTTAGACACTGTGTCAATGTAATGTAAATTCAACCTTTTAAAACTCATCTTGAAACGCACACATTCTGTTTTATTGGTTGAACTGCATCTGTTTTAGCCCAAGAATGTAAATTGTCATCAGTTCTTAAAAGCTTATTTTAGCCCCTTGGAATGAAATCACTGAGTACATTTACAGCAATATGCTGATAATTTAAAAAAATTGTCTCATTTTAAAAACCCACCATTGCGAGAAAAACGTTTTTACATGAGATTTGGAAAAAAAAATTTTTAATTTTTTTTTTCCTTTGGCTATGTCTTCAAAACGTAAACGGACACGCCAGAGCTTTTTTTTTTTTTTAGATAACCGTGATTATTGTCCCCTTCAAATTCACTTTCACATTTTAATGTCCAAATAAGGGCATTTTAAGCAAATTTATATATATATATATATATATATATATATATATATATATATATATATATATATATATATATATATTAGTCATCAATGGCACGTTTGTGTGCCATTCGGTTGAACTCCAAGCGTTACTGAGCCGCACATCGGATGTCAACCAGATCAGCTCCTGTCAGGAAGAGTGTGTTAAGTGCTTCTCAAAATCCCTAGAAAATATAAACGAACACATATTAACTTTGATAGTGATGCAAAGCACTCTGGCTTCACTTTATACGATCATGTAATGGCTACTGCAGTGACACAGAGGAGAAGATACACGCTAATTGTGTTTCTGTGAAGTGGTAAAATGAAATCTCAAAAGGTTTTGCTTAATGAGAAAAAAAAGCTTGTGGGTTTAATCAGAGAGAGTTAAAATAATGTGTCAAAGTGAAGAAATTAGGACAGTAATATTTTACTATTGCATAATATAATATAATGAAAAAATATTTTTGTAATTTTTAACAAACAAAATAAAATGTTTGTTTTTTTAGATGAGTTCCAAAAACAAGAGTGTAAATGTAAAATTGGCCAAAACTGAAGAGATACTTATTAAGTATTTCTATATTATTTTGATATGTAAAATATTATTGTTCATGTCATTCATACGTTTTTTTTTTTTTTTTTTTTAAGCCTTAAAAGGAAATCATATATCCCTATTTTATTATTTGATTTATATGTTTGAAGTTAAATATGTTCAAATGAGGTCTATAAAGCGCACATGCACCTTAAGAAATATGACATTTATGACAATTAATCATGAAATCCCTCAAACAGACAATTTATCGGCATAATAGCAATATTTTGTTTGACAATCCTCAGTCAAATTTCATAATCGTGACAGCCCTAATGCGGAGCTAAATCAGGGTAATAGGCAACAATCTTTGTGTGCCTATCGGTTATGCTCCAACAAAAAAAAAAAAAACACTGAGATGTTTACATAGTTTTTCTTGTTTAGCATGTAAACAAACTTAATCATTGTGTTATGATCTTCCGGCTATGACTGTTCATACTTTGAAATCTCATGTCAACACAGTTTTTTGGAACATCTGCTTGTAACAGATAGTTCCCATAGTGAAAGTGTTATCAGGTGATGGGTGAAGAGCTTTAAATGCCAGATATTCCTGACATCGCTTAAATGAGTGTCAAAGCTGCTTCAGAAAGTGTTCATAATTTACATTGACATATGTTTGCATATGTTAAAGCTGAAACTAAAATGTTTTGATGCAGATTCAATCAGTATCATAAATCAGTAGGAAACAAACCCAGATTCAACGATTCTCAATGTTTTATGCCAAATTGTTAAAAATTCCAGAGGTTTTCCAGTTTACTGGAAATGGAAGGTCAAGCCAGAAGTAGTAGAAAGAGTAAAATGGTATTATGCTGTTCCATACATTGCCACTGGTAGAAGTATAAAACAAGTAATAAGGTTTGTGATGCGAAACTCTTAGTATTGTTTAGGAGTTATCAATATGGTAGTAGGAAACAAGAGCTTTAATTGAGCCTGCTGTCACTGTTTTGTCTTGTAGATTTACAGACAGCCTTGTATGAGCTCTGCTGGCATGTTATCCAGGGCAATCTGAAGGTGGACGTGGCTGCCAGTCTGCTGGGCGATGTTATGGTGAGTGCTGTTCCTGTCTCATAACGTTCAGCCCCCGCTGTCATTAAAACCCCATATACTTCACCTCACCAGAACTGTGACAGGTAGAGCTGACTGTGTGGCTAATGCAATGTGTGAAGAATATTTGAGGAAAATGAGGAAAAATAAGCAAGCAATGCACTGTTTACTGATTGGTAGTTTTTTCACTGCCATATAAAACACGAGTATTGATGCTGACTACCACCCCTGGAGTTGCGAATTGGAGTTCAGTGTGTGCTGAGTGACTCCAGCAAGGTCTCCTAAGCAACCAATTTGGTCCGGTTGCTAGGTAGGGTAGAGTCAAATGGGATAACCTCCTTGTGTTCGCTCTCAATGGGGCGCGTGGTAAATTCTGCATGGATCGCAGAGAGTAGCATGAATCTCCACATGCTGAGAGTCTCCGTTGTGTTTTGCGCAACGAGCCACGTGATAAAATGCGCAAATTGACTGTCTCAGAAGCGGAGGTAACTGAAACTTGTCCTCCACCACCCAGATTGAGGTGAGTAACCGTGTCACCATGAGGACTTTGTTGGAATTGGGCATTCCAAAATGCAGAGAAAAGGGGATTAAAAAACAAGTCTTAAGGCTGGTCACATATGATTTTGAAGTCAGTTTACCCAGATAATGAAAATTCTGTCATTTGTTTGCCCTCATGTTTCAAAACCATATAACTTTGTTTGAAGTACAAAAAGAGATGTTAGGCAGAATGTTAGAGTGTCAAAGTGTTTCATCTTTGAGCATACACCTTGTAAAATTCTGCCAGGTCTATTCCATCCCATCATCCTCAGCCTTACTAAGATGTGAGATGTTAAGTTTGCCATCTTGTAGAGTCTCAATTAGGTTTTCTTTAAACTCTCAAATCAGACAGTACGTTTGCTCTCACGCAGCAGAAGCGTTTGATCTGTGGAGGGTGGAAACGGCGTCACTACACAGATTGCTCTCTGCTGTTGTGACATCTTATATAGGATGATGAAACTACTCTTCTAAACACAGCTGAAGTATAACAGTGATTGATCACTGACTTCAGCAGCTACTCTAGTGTGTTGTCCACCATCCTCCAATGTACTGCAGTTTCCACCCAGAAAATAAAGAGACAGTGAATCTGATTCCATGTGCTCACTTGGGCTGAGTAAAAATATAGATTTTTCCCAATGCATCACAGTTTTCATTTGAACAATCTCAATCCTTAAATCCCAAGATCAATATTTTACTCCATGCAAAACCATCTACAATGAAAGTTAATCACTGGCACATGTGTCCAAATTTTGTGCAATGTGACTCAAAATGTCTGATTTGCCACTGGCTGTTAAACTTTCAGATTTCACTTGCCAGTGTTTGAGTATTGGAGAAAAAGTTCAGCAACAAGATCCATTCACTGTATGTTGAGAGTAAAAGAGCAAAAGTTTGATTTTGTGTAATGTGTCTAAGACGAGATCCACAATCTGTTTTTCATTTCTCTCTTAATATCCTATCTGTTCTTAGTCATTTGTTGGTCAGACCCCCCCCCCCCCCCCCCCCCCCCAAATGGCAAATTTCATATTTTATCCACCTCTTATGAGGGGATCCTCATGCACATTTCTAAATCTAAATTCTACTTTCAATTAGCCATATTTCATGGTAGCAAAAGAGAGGTCGAAGGACTTTTTATTTGCAATTTGTTAACAATAATTTTCTCAGAATGTCTGAGAAATTCACTGAGGAGTCAAAACATTTTGACCACCTGCCTAATATGATGTTGGTCCTCCTTTGCTGCCAAAACAGTGGCGGCCCGCCAAGGCATGGACTCTACAAGAGCCCTGAAGGTGTCCTGTGGTATCTGGCACCAAGACATTAACAGCAGTTCCTTTAAGTCCTGTAAATTGTGCAGATGGAGCTGCCATGGATCGGACTCATTGGTACAGCACATCCCACAGATGCTCATTTGGATTGAGATCTCGGGAATTTGGAGGTCAGAGCAACAACTTGAACACTTCAACATGTTCCTTAATCCATTCCCGAACAATGTGTGCTGTGTGGCAGGGGGACATTATCCTGCTGAACGAGGTCACTGCCATCAGAGAATACCATTGCCATGAAGGGGTGTACCTGGTCTGAAATGATGTTTAGGTAGGTGGCACGTGTCTAATTGACGTCCACATGAATGGCCAGACCCAGGGTTTCCCAGCAGATCATTGCCCATAGCATCACATTCTCTCCACCGGCTTGACGTCTTCCCACAGTGCATCCTGGTGCCATCACTTCCCCAGGTAAACAGCGCACATGTACATGGCTCTCCACTTGATTTAAAATAAAACTGGACTCAACCTTCCACTGCTCCAAGGTCCAGTTCAGATGCTCGCATGCCCATTGTAGGTGCTTTCGATGGTGGACAGGGGTCATCATGGGCACACTTGCTGGTCTGCGACTCCGCAGCCCCATATGCATCAGGGTGCAATGCACTGTGTGTTGTGACACATTCTTCCCGTTACCATAATTAAAATTTTATGTGACTTGTGCAACAGTAGACCTTCTGTCAGTTCTGACCAGATGGGATAGCCTTCATTGCCCTTGCACATTGATGAGCCTTGGGCAACCAACACCCTGTCACCGGATTGTGGTTTGTCCCTCCTTGGACCACTTTAAAAAGTTGACAGTATTTTGACACAAATTCATGTCACTTGTTTGAAGCTAGCCAGATTTGGCAAATGCAACATGGGATGGGTTGGCATCATCGGAAATATATAAATTAAATGAAATGAGGATAATATTTTTTGTCGACTGCATTTTGTTTTGTGCTTTGAGATATTGTGTGCTGATAAAGAAACCAAACGCTTAAACTCTAAAGACAAACCTGTTAGGCTTCTCAAAAGATTTCAATGGGAATATTGATAACCTATTGTAATTAAATTAATGTATGAATACGTTTAGTGTTTTATTTATAGTTTTTGTTTTTGTTTATTATTCAGGACCTGCGGGATGACATGCCATCTATTTTAGCTGATGTTTTCTGTATATTAGGTAAGTCTTGCCATGTGACTTTACTAATATGCTTCAAGCAGTTTAAGTGTCGTATTTGTTTCAGTTAAGGAAAGAGAGGCTATGTTTACTGTATATTGAGAGACAATTTTCTTACTTGCCTGAGTGAACATGCTTATTAAACCACATTCATGTGTCCAGATAAATTGGTCCTCTAACAGATGTTTGCATAGATCTGCTAAATTTAAAAAAATTCAGTTTTACTTAACTTAAGTGCTCATTTTCAAGCCTGCTGTGATGCATTTAGATGTTAATTTTGATGTTTGTCTATGCTACATGTACAGTGAGGGGAAAAAAGTGTTCAAATTAACCTACCATTAAAATTATAGACTGTTCATTATTTGTCAGTGGGCAAACGTACAAAATCAGCAGGGGATCAAATACTTTTTTTCCCTCACTGTATAAACATTTCTTTAAATCTACAAAGAGGGACAGTGAGTTTTTTACTGTACATTATTATTTTGTAACATTTCAAAGGTAATATACTACATGTCTGTACAACATAGAAGGGTGACAATGTCATATTTGCAGCAGAGAATGATGTGAACTTGGATTGTCATTTATACTTATTCAGTGTTTTTTGACAGTTTTCTGGGCATATGCTGCCTATGCCTAAATTTGAGATCCTCGGTTAAACAAATTGATTCAAATATTGATTTCTACTGCTTCAAATCCAATTCCACAGTTTAATTGCTGTGCATAATTTGGCTTTGTTTCATGCAATATTTCTAAAAATGTAAATTTATTGTAGTCATTAATTAGAAGGAACAATGAGACCAATTTTTATTTTATGATTTATACAAAATATAAAATGAAGCATAAATTAGTTCCAGCCCAAGATGTTTATTTTTCAACAGCGTTCCAGCCATGCTAAAAAAAAAAAAAAAAGAGTAACCACTATGATAAGAGACACCCATTTGCCTGGCTACTGTGTATATACATAACTGCGCAGCATTTATAGAGCCCAACTACTAACCCAATTTACGTATTTGGGTATATATTAAGACTTCTGTTATGGGTCATGCTTAATGCCATTTACCTTTCTCTATTGACGTTATTGCATGTCCTCTTATACCTTATTGCTCAATTTTAAGGTTAAGGTTTAATGTTGTCTTAATGTTTGGTTTGTCCCCACAACCTTCTGTTAAATTTGTATTATTCTGTATCATGCTGTCACCATTTGATCAGTATTAGTTATGAAACTAGTCTTCGTAATCCTCATTCATTGACACAACTGACTTGTGCCCAGTAATCAGTGTGCTTCAGTGTTACACATGTAACACTTTATATATTCAACTATTGAATTAATAACGCTTGCTTTTGCAGATATTGAGACTGGTTGTCTGGAGGAAAAACACAAGCGTGATAATTTTACCCAGTTGGTTGGAGCCTGTTTGGTAAGTCTCACACATGTCTATCCATCTGAGTTTGTATTTCTCTTCACAGCCACTGTGTGGCAGTAAAGCACTGTGTGACACAGCCCTTATCTCTCCAGCACTACAGCACACACTGCTGTTGGGGAAGTGCCTTTCTTTGCGCTTGAATATATAAGCGGGTGGCCCGATCCCCTGACTCTGAAGATTAGCTGCATTAGAGTATTGAGTGACCCAAATTCCGTCCTCTGGTGAAAAATTAAACTGCACTCACAAAGGGCCACTCTCCCTGTATAAACCTCCAACACTGCACTAGAGGGCACTACATGAGGGGCTTGCACACTTCAACAGCAGCATTGGGAGAATTTCTGCGCACAGCCTCAAACCAGAGCACGTTTCACATCTTCATTGTGGCAGAACACAATGATTTTGTGAAGAGAACCATTTGTAATGGCAGTCAGGGTGACTCATAAAGACCTGCTGTGCATCTGCTCTCTTATTCTCATTTAAAACACTGTAAGCCTGATTAGTATGCAAATACAGGCGTGTTATTAGTGTCTTATGTAAGTGTAGCTAAAGGGCATTGGGGTGCGGTGTGGGCAGGGGTGCGGTGTGGGCAGTGTTGTACTGATGGCTGCAGTAAAGCATTATTCTAGTGTTGTTGAATTTAATATCTACATGATAAAGCTCCCGCAGCTTTCGTTATGTGTTCCTGAAGAGTGTCTAATTAAAGTGATTATGTCTTGTCTGTAGTTCTGTGTTCCTGATGGTGTGCTGAAGGAGAGGTTGGATCCAGAAACGTTGGAGTCTCTGGGTTTGATTAAACAAGCACAACAGTTCAACCAGAAGATTGTTAAAATCAAGACCAAACTATTGTAAGTCACATTTCAGCAGTTCTGTCACTTTGTGAAATTAATCTCTACTTGGGAATCGAGGTGTGTAGGTTTGCTGCCTAATTGACAGCATTGATAGTCTTAAAATCTAGTGAGCTGCCTACCTAGACAACAGTTTTGGGTAAAATAATGTCAAAACCTAGCCAGTCACCTACATATACAGCATTTTTAGCTATTATAATCTCAAAATCTAGTGAGCAGGCTGCCTAGACAGCATTGTTGAGCATCATAGCCTCAGTCAGCCGTTTTGGACATCATGGTATGATAACCTAATGTGCTGCCTACCTATATAGAATTAATTGGTTACATACCTAGTGAACTATATACCTAGTCAAGATTATGGGCATTATAGTTTCATAAGCTTGTGTGCTATTTACCTAGACATCATTTGTGGCTATCAAAAGCTAGTGAGCTGCCTACCTGATTACGCTTTTGGGTATCCTAGTCTCAATTTCTAGTGTGCTACCTACCTAGACAGCATTTTGGGAATTAGTCTCAAAATCTAGTGTGCTGACTACCTAGACAGCATTTTGGGCTTTACAGTTGCAAAACATAATGTGCTGTCTACCTAAACTTAGTGAACTACATTCTATGTTTTAAGACTATAATGACTACAGTGCTGTCTATGTAGGCCGCACTCTAGGTTTTGAGACTATAACGAAATCGACCGATAGTGGATTTTGCAGACACCAATAACTAAGGTGGTGGGAAAGGCTGAAAATTGATTAATCAGCAGATAGTTTTTAACATCGTTATAAAATGAAAAAAAAAAAAATACAAATTGTACTTTTACTATGGTGGGCAAAGACAAAGAGTCCAAAATGAATAAAATCCCAAATGCAGTTTTTTGTTCAACTAAAATCTAAATAATAACCAGAAGAAAAAAAATTAAGCTTTGGTGTATAATGTAGGACTTTTAAGTTTAAACATTCCCGAAACAGGGACTTTTTTTTTTTAAAATGACGAAATGATGGAAGAACTGTCAGCAAACATTGACATAGATTTTTTGCTGATAACGATAGTTCCAAAAAGCAACTATCGGCACCAATTAATCTGTAAAACTGGTATATTGATCTACCTCTACTCACTAGGATGTTTTTTTTAATATTATGCCCAAAAAATTGCTGCCTGTTTGAGCAGCATGCTAGGTTTTGAGAGTGTGGTGCCCAAAAAAGATTTTCAGGTAGTAGGCAGCTCACTAGATTTTGAGGTGATGATGGCAATAAATGCTGTCTAGGTAAATGGCACACTAGGTTTTGAGACTAGGGTACCCAGAATGCTGTCTAGGTATGTATTTTTACTAGGTTTGGAATAGATTGGCTCACTATATAGGCAACTAACTTTTTGATGCTATGATGCCCAACAATGTTGTCTAGGTAGCCTTCTCATTAGATTTTGAGACTTATACGGCTAAAAATGCTGAAAAGGTAGGTGGCTTGCAAGTTGTAGACATTATGTTAAGATTTTAAGACTAAGATACCCAAATAGGCATTATTATTTGGGCATTATAGTGTAAAGAAAAACATCCTAGTGAGCTACCTATCTATAATGTATGTTGGGTTTTATACTCTCAAAATCTAGCGTGCTACCTACTGTTACATCCCGAAATTATAAGCAAACGCAACAAAGATAAAGTTTCAAGAGCATTGTTCTGAGCCCTGTCACAGCACCACAAACAAAAAATGATGGTCAAGGACTTTATTTACAGTTAATGGAACGTATTTTAAATAAACAATAAAAGGGAAGCACTGGCTTCAGGAGAGGGCAAGGCCAAAATTACAAACAAACAAGCCTAACTGAAGAAATGGAACAGAAGCCTTTATTTTGGTCACACATTATACATACATTTTTGCATATATACAATGAAATGTCAGAGTCAGATTGCAGTGTCAGCCATGATACAGCACCCTTGGAGCAGATAGGGTCAAGGGCCTTGCTCAAGGGCCCAGCAGTGGCATCTTGGCGGTGCTGGGGCTTGAACTCCCAACCTTCTGGCTAGTAACCCAAAGCCTTAACCGCTGAGCTACCACTGACCCTAGAATACCTCTTATTAAACTAAATAAAGAAAAATAAATAACACCATTATACCTTAGCTACCTTCCTGGCCCCAAAACATGAGAAAACAAACAAAAATGACGCCCACCTCCCTACAGCTTCCAAATAAACATCCAATAATGTATGTGGTAAAATTAATTTTAATAATACCTGCAGTAACACAAAGGAAAGACAAACTTAAGGATATATATTAATAGTAATCTCTTCATTTAACTGCAAGGATAAATGTAGAGATACGCGCAACAATCAAAATAAGGATAGTGGTACAATACCAGTGAGTAGAAAGTTAAACCGTTATCACGTTCACAACAAGATTATAAACCGCTGCTTCAAGCTGGGCAGGACAAAGACAATGCTCTGAAGAAAGCTCTTGTGGGAACGTTTCATCGTATGGCAGTTTCTTCTCTGCTTTTATGCTTCCTCACTCTGTATGGTGAGCAGGCACAGCTAAAGACAATCAGCTACCTGCCAGACAGATTGAGTAGGAGGAGCCAAAGGGAAAATGGAGGAAGAAACGCATAAAAAGGAGACAAACACATTAAAGTAAACCCAGTTCTTACGATTGAACAACCATAAAGAATTTGCCTCTGGCCATAATATTACCTAGGCTGGATTAATCTGCTCCAAACCTAGTGAACTACATACCTACTGTAGATAGCATATTGGTCAGTGTCTCAAAACCTAGTGTAATATCTATCTAGACATCATTTATTGCATCACAAGCTCAGCGAATTGTGTTGCCTACCTAGACAACATTGTGGACCTTTATAGTCTCAAAGCCTAGTGTGCTGCCTACTAGGACAGCATTTTTGTCTATCATCACTTTAAAATCTAGTGAGCTGCCTACCTAGACAGCACTTTTGGCTATTATATTAAATCCTAGTGAGTTGCCTAAATAGACAGCATTTTTGGGCATCATTGTTACAAAACCCACTGAGTTGCCTACCTAGACAACATTTTTGGTTGATTATATGTATTATAAAATATTAAGCTAATTTTAACACACTTTTTTTTAGCAAGTTATTTACAATTCTGACATTGGTGAAAACATGTGGTGTTAGAAGTACAGGTAATAGTTTTCAGTCTCAGTCACTGGGTAAAAGATACCTTTAATTCCTGTTCTTAAAGTGTGTTGTGCAATTTTCAGACACAGGTCACTGCTTTATGTGCATTCATCATGTTGTTGTAAATCTAAATGCTTTCTGCCTAATTTTGCTTTAAATGGAAGGCGTAGCATTGAGCTCCCCTGATGATGATTAATTTCATGCCTTTTTGTGGGTCTTTCTTAATGAGTTTTTATCAAGATTCAAGAGCACTCTGGCCTGGCAGCCCTCTCTGTACACACACCACACATCTTTCTGTTCCATCTCTCAGTCGTGTCATTAACATAAGCATGTTAGGGTGAATTAATTGGTTTTGTGTCCTCTCATGAAATGCCTGATGGATGTCTAAGGGCAATGTTAGCTTCTACACTCCTGCCCATGACCACCAGACCCTCAGTTCTGATGCACTTCATTAATTTCAGATGACTGCATTCAATAATTTTCTCATGTAAATTTTCTTTCACTCTGTAGTTACAAACAGCAGAAGTTCAATCTTTTGCGAGAGGAGAATGAAGGTTACGCTAAGCTGATCACAGAGCTTGGTCAGGATCTGTCTGGGAATCTCACCAGCCATCTTGTCCTTGAGAACATCAAATCTTTAATAGGTGGGTGTTTCTTCAACTTTGTACTCTATTGGCACGCTTTTCACACTGGTTTGTTTATTTGATTTGTCTACTAGCAGTGTCCAACAGTTGATATGTGTCATCACATTTACATCTTTACAGCTTAATTGGAAAAGATGCACAATAAAAATGTGTGCATTTGTGTATTTTAAATAAATACGAGAACAATGAGATTCATAAGGCACTTTTGAAATGTTTTGTTCAAAATAAATACATAGCATGTTTGACATTTTTCATTTCAGTTAATACTAGCATGGACTCTAAATCAGTATGATGACTGGGACAATGACCCAGTAGTTTTTAGATCATTTGAGTGAACCCAAACCATTTGTTATAATAGAGCTATGATGTGTTGTTGAGATCATGAGGTGAGTGTTAAGGTTTCTGTTCTCAGGATGTTTCAATCTTGACCCGAACCGTGTGCTGGACATCATCTTGGAGGTGTACGAGTGTCGCTCTGACCAAGATGAGTTCTTCATCCCCCTCATCAAGTCCTACATGTGTGAGCACCAGACCCTCTGCCACATGATCGGCTTCAAGTTCAAGTTCCACCAGGTACGAGATCACTACAACAACTTAGGACTTCTAGATGCCTAACCCTTTGTACTTCTAAACAAACCTTGAGGGCTCACAAATCAAATGTTGTTGTTCCATGCTAGTTAAACACATACAAGTGTGACAGAATGCATTTGTTTCAAGCCCGTTTCCACCAGTTCTGTCGGAATATTTGTCAATAAATATTATATTGCTGTGGTTTGAACATACCCCATATACCTTATATATTAAACTTATGTGCATAACTCATCCTGCACGTTTGTGCTACAGACAGGGCTTGACATTGACTTTTTGACTCACTGGCTGCTGTGGCTAGTGGTTTTCCAAAGTCACTAGCCCCTCAGCATTTTTATTAGCCAAAAACCGCACCCCACAAAAAGCGATACAATTATCTGGAAACCGTAACCGCATGCATTTGTCCATGGCTATCCAGATTTTAACCACTTAAACCATTGTAAATTGTACTTGCGCAATATGAAAGTTTACCAATGTTCTTCCATTTTAAATGTAAATTTTTTTTTATACAGTTTGTACTAATAAGGCCATAAGCACAGGTCAGACCATGGATGGCTCCACATTACTGTTGTTAGATTAAAAACAAATAGCCTAAACATGTTAAGAAACCTTTAAATACAACTTTCACAGTTTCATGGAATACAAAACGAGATGCTAGGTACAGATTAAGTCAGAAGCTTACATACACTTAGGTTGAGGCCATTTAAAACAATTTGTTTTTTTAACCACTCCACAGATTTCATATTAGCAAACTATAGTTTTGACAAGTCGTTTAGGAGAATTTTTCTCAGCAATTGTTTACAGACAGATTTTCACTTTTAACTGACTATATCACAATTCCAGTGGGTCAGAAGTTTATATACACTAAGGTAACTGTGCCTTTAAGCATCTTGGAAAATGTCAAGCCTTTAGGCAATTAGCCAATTAGCTTCTGATGGGCCAATTGGAATCAATTGGAGATGTACTTGTGGATGTATTTTAAGACCTACCTTCAAACACAGTGCCTCTTTGCTTGACATCATGGTAAAATAATTTCCAATTGCGAGCAATTTCCAAATGCCTGAAGGTACCACGTTCATCTGTTCAAACAATAGTATGCTAGTATAAACCCCACGGGACCACAAAACCATCATACCGCTCAGGGAGGAGACACATTCTGTCTCCTAGAGATGAACCTAGTTTGGTGCGAAGTACAAATCAACCCCCAAAAAATGGCAAAGGACCTTGTGAAAATGCTGGAGGAAACGGATGGACAAGTATCTATATCCACAGTAAAACAATATATTGACCAACTTGAAAGGCTGCTCAGCAAGGAAGAAGCCACTGTTCCAAAACTGTCATTAAAAAAGACAGACTACAGTTTGCAAGTGCACATGGGAACAAAGATCTTACTTTTTGGAGAAATGTCCTCTGGTCTGATGAAACGCACATTTAACTGTTTGGCCGTAATGACCATCATTATGTTTGGAGGAAAATGGGTGAGGTTTGCAAGATGAAGAACACCATCCCAACCGTGAAGCATGGGGGTGGCAGCAATCATGTTGTGTATGAGGGACAGGTACACTTCACAAAATAGATTTTCCATCATGAGGAAGGAAAATTATGTGGATATATTGAAGCAACATCTCAAGACATCAGCAAGCAAGATAAAGCTCGGTCGCAAAAAAGGTTCAACTTCCTTAGTGTAGCGCGTCAAAGTAGAAGATTCTTAGTAGAATTAAAATGTGTCACGTAAGTTTGTGGTCTCTGCTGGCCACCGCAATATTGCGTTAAAGCCCGACTGAATTGTCCAAGTTTCACTCTGCGTTGGCCCAGAGCTCTGGCTCCTCTGGAACACGCTGATGTGTGCTGTGGCGGTTCACGCGAAAGCGCAGATTTTCGTGTAAGTTATGATAGACGTATTTAGTGCTGATTAGGCTCTGAACATGAAGTGAATACAATTAAATGTGTTTGGCTACAGCCACCCGCCAAAGTGTCTAGTACGGGTGATGGAGTTATCCACTGCTGCCGATTTCTACCTGCATTTGGCAGGTGGGCTTATGTTAATGTCAAGCCCTGGCTACAGATGTGAACGAAACCTCAAATTGTGCAGCTTGTTAGATGTTTGCTGTTCATATTCCTAAGCAGTAAGATTGAAAATGGGTGATTTAAAATCCTTTAAACTTGCATTTAAGTAAAGAGTGGAGTTTCATTTTTTGTTATAAAATCTTTGAGTGAACAGACGTAGACTCCAATGTGATGAAATAAAATAAAGTCATCGTTTGCACATGGTGAATTTTATTTGAACTTAGTCCAGTAGTTCAGATTTGAAGTGTACATGAAATTAAAATTGACCTTATTTTCTTTACGACACTTTTCTTGTAGTGTATGTTGCATCAGTGTTAATATCCTAAAGAGAAAAATGTTATAACTTGCTATGCCTCAGAAATACTTTCATTTAAAAAAAAAATTCAACCCCACCCCTTCTAACCATTTGTTTTATACAGACCACTTTTCACAATCAAATAAGTTCCTGATGGCTAAAATCAAGTCCCAATCTACTTAATTTTTTCCTTGCATATTCTGATTCACTCAGAAATATGTTAAGCTGTCAAAGTAAAGCGACAGTGAATGATGTTTCCTGTTGAATTTAAAAGATGTTTTCTTTAATTTTCAGGAGCCTAATGGAGAAACGCCATCCTCTCTGTACCACATCGCCGCTGCTCTTCTTCAACACAACCTCATAACTCTTGAAGACCTCTATGTTCATGTGAGTGGAATGTCACTCTGCCATAAAAGGCAGTGAAATCTACACTTTTAGTCTGTGTTCATGTTTACACCTCTATCTGTGCTCTTGTGGGAGATGCTCATGCTTTAATGAGCCTTTTCTCACTGTAGTATAGCAGCGTCCTACTTCACTGGCTCAAGATGAATGATTTAATATCCCAGCAGGGAGCGGAACATCTTTTGAATTGACTTATGCAGAACATGAGCCAAACATGACTAAGGACCTTAGTGAGGATGATTTCTCCAATTAAAACCAGATATATCTGATGCATATTACTGTCATATTTGGAATTAACTGATTTTTGGAGGGCACTTAATGATGCTCTTGAATATCTTAACCTTGCCACTGAAAATGATTCTTCATTCTGCTTAAAGATTGAACGGGCCATCTGTGGCAACTAAATGGAAGATTAGCATCTATATGTATTGAGATTGGACCTTTTATATCAAAATACGGTAGCAGTTGCCTTTTGATGGCCCCTTTAAGTTGCTTTGCTGAATTCCCTAGAAAATCCCCATTTTATTTATGCAAATGCCCTTTGATCCCATTTAGATGTGTTAAGATGTATCTGTGCTTTTTATGTTGGCATAAGTGAATATTGATGTGCAGTTGTACATAGCGATGGTCATTTTGTGTGTTGAGATGATACCGATAGTTTGGTTCTACTGTTTGATGCTACCTCTTTTCTAATTACACAACTTAACTTATCTCTATATATTTTACTATATGTCTTCCATGTTTCAGAATAACTGGTTTCGGTTATATACAAAACACAAAAAGCTTATTATTGACTAACAAGTTTAAATGTGTGACATAATCAGGAAACTCTCCAGTAAACTACAGACAGGGTTGGGAATACTTGCTGTAAAATGTAATTTGTAACATTTTCCATTAGATTACTCAAGGTCAGTAACATATTCTGGATACTTTGGACTACTACTTCAGCACTGGTGGATTTTTTCCCTTGTTTTGACTATATAACCTAAATATTAAATGAAACAAATGACAATAAAATGCAAAGTAATCTCTTCAGTAATCAAATTACTTTTTGAATGTAACTGTATTCTAAATACCAATTATTTAAATTGTAACTGTAATGGAATACAGTTACTTATATTTTGTATTTTAAATATGTAATCCTGTTACATGTATTCCGTTACTCCCCAACCCTTACTGCAGATCGCATGTGTAAAAACCCCCATTCTGTGTTTTTTTTTTTTTTTTCTGGACAAAATTGTCCTGAACCTTTTGAAAGGGTGTTCTCAAACCGTCATGTTTTGGGATGTGGAAAGGAGATTAAATGGACAAAATGGGTTAACTCATACCCTGTGTTACAGCTTCTCCCTTTGGATTCCAACATTGTGGAAGAGAACAAGAGAGAGATCCTTGAGGCCAAACAGATCGCCCGCAAACTCACCATGGTTGTTGTCCCCTCCGAAAAGACAGAAGACAAGGAGAAAGAGAAGGAAGAGGAAAAGAACGAGAAGGTGACTTGGATTTTATGCTGTTATTTAACCTCCTGAGACCCGATCGTGACTGCTGTCACACACAACTAGTAGCCCTTAATAAACATCAGCTTAATATTGTGTTTGTTTTTGAGTTGCCACAGTATGCAATTGACTGGCTTGTCTTAAGGTCAGTATTAGGTCAAAAAGGGCAAAAAAGAAACTAAAGCTTTCGCTATAAACTGAAGTGAAGAGATGATTCAGTGGTGCAGGCCTTATGGGAAGAATTGCAAAGAAAAAGCCACTTTTGAAACAGAAAAACAAAAAGAAAAGGTTATAGTGAGCAAAGAAACAACAGATTTTTGGAAAAGAGCCTTACAGCTAGACTGTAAGGTGCATTAGAGTGCCACATCTATGGTTCGTGCTACAGGAGTATCTGGACAAACTGACAGCTAGAATAACCAGGATCTGCAAAGCTGTCATTGCTGCACGTGGACATTTTTTGATGAGAACTTGAAGTAGTTTAAGAAGTTCTGATAATTATTTTCATTATTTTGTCCTGACTATACATTGTGATCAGTTAAATGCCAGTTTGGCGATTAAAAGTACCAATTTTGCTCTTATGGAAAGAAATCTGTACATTATTCCAAACTTTTGGCCAACAGTGCATGTGTACACACACACACACACACACACACACACGCGCGCGCAAGCCTACATAAGCTATGGCAGTTCCTTCATAATTTTAACCTGAAATTAAAATTTTTACTTGATGTTAGGAGTGAATGCCCTTAGCTGCCTAGAAAGCTGTAGGATGTGGCCTTGCTTCTTTGCTCCCTATTTGTTGATTGACTTAAACTCCAGTGTGCTGTCTGTCTGCACTGGTCTCAGAACATTTCAAAATGCACCTTATGCTCCATACAAATCCTCTGAAATCAACATTTTTCATTGATTCTCAATGTGATCATGCACAGAAAATATAGGATTTCTGAAAATGCACTTAAGTTCACATTAGTGTGCATTGTGTTTAGCGTGGTGTTTTGTGATTTTATTTTTTTTTTTTAAATCACTCAAATAAAAAAATAGCATGTCGGATGAAACTAATCTTTTGACTCACAGGTTTTAATGTAATGAGCTTACTTACCTAAGGCAAACTCTGCTGTCATGGGCACCATGTTGTTTTGTCATCTGATTTCATAGATCAAAAGTTTAGTCCTTTAATGACAGCACAGAGTCTTCGGAGCTGAGATCAGTCAGTTTAAATTAAATTATGCATTGCGAATAGCAAAGCCAGTATACAATGTCCACATGTGAATGCAGGGTCACACGAGGTTAAACATTCTGTTAATTTCAACTTAAAAAAACAAGTGCTATTTTTGTGTCACTAATGTCACCAAATGGAATTGGAAAAATTACCATATTTAAACTAGGTATCTTATGGACATTAAATATATGTACCATCAGTGAAAGATCTAAAAAATTGCTATATCCTGTCGTTCATCTCTCTGGCTGTCATGAGTTTGTTTGAGTAAGCGATGCTTAAAGAGGTGAACTTATGTTTGAGTGTGCTCGCAGGTTTTTTTTTCTTCATCACACATCAGCATGATTTTAAACACCTCATAAACACAGTCTCACTCTGAGGCCCATCCCTTGAAGGCCTATGAGTAATACATTACATATCTGGGACAGTAATGGCCCATGAAATCATTTTGACTTGCTCCCATAACCGAACCAGATCCACGTGGATTCCCTGTGCCTGTGTATGGCGGGGTTTGAACAGATTGGGATTTTTACCTCACTGGATTTGGTGATTTAAATTAATGGCAGCAAAATTTGAGCGTGACAACAGCAATATAAGATTATTTAACAATGGCATAACATTTGTTATGAGTAATAATTACATTTATGTCCTCTAAATATCATTATTCTTTAGTCTGACCATTACAGTTGCCAACCAATATAACAATCAAAGATCACTCTTTAAATCTGGTGCATTAATGGGTAGTTTAACTAATGCGTGGTCACAGAGTTATTTATAAAGTCTATTTTATAACAGCAATCAAACGTGGCTCATCCAATCAGAATTTAGATTCTAAACTATCCGTTATATAATACCGGTTTGCAGTGCTGTGGTTAATTAGTGTAACTCTTGTTTGTAAGAAGTAAGAAACACATATGCTTATTAGTGTGTTTGTTGTCATCTGTCTGTGAAGATAAGAATCCCCTCAGACTCTCACTCTCTGTAATTCCTTGCCAGAAGAGATAATGAACGGAAGAGCCTGTAATGATGCCGTATGTGGAGGTGTGTTTCTTCCACTCCTCTAATCTGTGTTTCCTCTTATGTCAGCCTCCTGATAACCAGAAGCTGGGGCTGCTGGAGGCTCTGCTGAGGATCGGTGACTGGCAGCACGCTCAGAGCATCATGGATCAGATGCCAGCTTTCTACGCCACCTCCCATAAGGCCATTGCCATTGTACTGTGCCAACTGCTCCACCTCACTGTGGAGCCACTTTACCGCAGGTAAAGCATACAGTCAAAAACGTTGTCCTTGGTAGGGATGCACTGAACTTTTTCGGCCTAAAGATATAAAGGCTGCAAATTTGAACAACTGTAGACGAGGAGCGTGTTCGGAAAGCTTATTTGAAAACGGTTTATTTTTGTAAATTCATTAGTTGTTGGTGTTGTTGCACAAAGTCCATATTTCAGCTTCAATCTGGCAAATAGGATATAGTATTTTAACACTTGAGAAAATTGGCCATGGTTAGGGGTTTGCTCAAATAAGCATAAGTATTAAACTTCAGCACATAACATCTCCCGGACCGTTTGATCTACAGACATGAATGATACTTCAAATACTGCATTTTGTTATGAGGTGTGCTGTTACTTTTCCAAGCAAGCTATTGCTACTTTTTCAAGGTAGCTTGGCCATCGTTTTTAATCTTAGGATGTAGTAGAGATAATCAAGCATTGCATTTACACGCTTCCATAAGCGGAGTCCACAAGGTACGTGCTCTGAACCGTATTGTCAGGTTCAGAATGGATCCAGTGTACATGTGAAATGAAGGCTCTTGAGATCAGACAACAGTTCTGTATGACTGAGCTGTGTGTTGAGTTCTTTGAACTTCCTGTGTTGAAAGGGCTGGAGTTCCCAAAGGTGCCAAAGGTGGTTTGAAGACACCTCTGCGGAGCAAACAGGCACCGAAGCCAGCAGAGCGCTTTGATGACCTCTCCAGAGACGTCTTCACCATGCTGTGCTACCTGGGCCCTCACCTATCACATGATCCAGTCTTGTTTGCTAAGATTGTGCGATTGGGGAAAAGTTTCATGAAAGAGGTAAAGATTGGCACTTGGAGTGCGTGATGCAACTAAAAACAATTTCAATATTTTTAGCCCATCATAGATAAGAAAATATAGTATTTATGTAAGAACTCTTGGAGTAAAAATTGTTTCAGGTCAGTGTAAAACATGCTTTGATCATTATACTAAATTAGCACACAGAAGAATGCCATTTGATTTAGAAATGATTAATATCTTGTATACATTTATATATTTTACATGTGTCTGCCTTTTTATTTTTAAAAGAATAGCTCCATTATAAAAATAGATCACCACAGTATTTGGAAGGTTTGAGCAGCACAAGCACAAATACAGTGTTTTGTAAATATTCAATATACCTGGACCTAACTAGATATCAATGTACTGGGCACTAAATGTCCATAACTTTTCCTTTCCATTTGGATGTCTGTGCTGTGAATAATGTGGAAATAATTCAGTACGTCTACATTCTGTGTAGAAAATGTTGTTTTGACAGCCAGATGGATCGATGTTCTTCCTCCAGTTTTTTTTTTTTTTTTTTTGTAGTGCTGCCACACACACTGAGTATAATTAATCCTTTAATTATCATATGTACATCAGTTATGTAGCTAATTGTTCTTGTTTGTTATATTTTATTAGACAGAACATAATGGTGTGTTGCAGAGTTTGTTGAGGTCATTGATATCAGGGCTGTATTGGCTCTTCAGGTCTTTATGATGTAACGTGTAAGCTCTGCAGTCTCACTTTATTGTGTGGCTGTTAACCTGTATTGGTCTCTGCTTCTCTCTCTCTCTCTCTGTCACAGTACCAAAGTGAAAGCAGGCAAGACTCAAAGGACAAAATGGTGAGTCACGGAAAAGCCAAGGATAGTTTAGAAGTCCAGAGTGGCAATATAAAATTGTACCTATCTTGAGTGGTTTGGAAATAGGCCTGGGATATATGGCCAAAAATGGTATCAATATTTTTCAGCCTTTTGAAGAAATATTACATGGCTATCTCTATAATTTGGCATTTGCTCTGAAATGGCTCAAAAGTGAGTTTAAAATCAGAGGCACCATCTTTTCATCCAAACAGCCATTATAGCCAAGTAAATTCAATATTCTAAAGGCATTATAGGTGCTGTAAGCAATTTCAGCCGTTTTACTTCCACGAGACTGAGCCGTTGGATTAGCCATGCCCCCATTTTGCAAAACCCGAACTCCAAAGATACCAAATATACTTTATTTACAGCTGAAACACTTGTTTAAAAACAACAGCAGCAAAATAGTGCCCTCAACTGACAACTGTTATGAACAACATGGCATAATAACGCTGTTTGTCTCAATAATTAGCTGCAACTACAGTACTATGAGAGCGCGCAAAATGATTGACAGGCAGAAAGCATCAGTGTCCACGGACACATTTTTGTTTGCCGTTTACAGTGTCTAGAGATGTCACAGAGACTGGTAAGATATCTTGCAACACTTATTTGTTTTCAGTGAAACCTTTCAAGGAGTAGGAACATTTTTTGTATAACTTTCCATGAAAAAAAAATCACTTGCAGCATCCAAGTAAAAATCTATTTACAAATAATGAAGTCATGTTTCTCACAGTTTTTCACTATGTGAACACAAGCTTGACGAATCAAACAACCATTGCAACAATCCTTAACTGGAAATTCCACGAGGAAGCCAATGGTAAATTAGTCTTCCAGTTTTGCCTACAAATTGATGTCATGAATAAATGGCTTCAATAGCTGGGCAAAATTTTTATATTTTTTGATTAATTGTGATTTTCATTTAAAAAATAAAAGAATGTTATCCCCTCTTCTCTCAATTTGGAATGCCCAATTCCCACTATTTAGTAGGTCCTCGTGGTGGCGCGGCTACTCATCAATCTGTGTGGCAGAGGACAAGTCTCAGTTGTCTTGGCTTCTGAGACCGTCAATCCGCTCATCATGTGGCTCGCTGTGCATGACACTGCGGAGAGCTACATCATGTGGAGGCTCATGCTACTCCACGCACAACTTGCCACACATCCCATTGAGAGCCAGAACCCCTAATCACTACCATGAGGAGGTTACCCCATGTGACTAACCTTCCAAGCAACCGGGCCAATTTGGTTGCTTAGGAGACCTGGCTAGAGTCACTCAGCACGCCCTGGATTCGAACTCGTGACTCCAGGGGTGGTAATCGGCATCGATATTCGCTGAGCTACCCAGGCTGCCCTGCTATATCGATTAATAAAATCCCAAGGTCGATCTTTTACTCTATGTACAACCCTGTACAAAGTTAGTAAATCACACTCATTTGCTACAGAATTTAGTGCTATTGGACTTAAAATGTATGAAAGTCACTGACTGGTAAAGTTTTTTTTACAGTGAATGAGGAGTATAGCTAAGTATCTTAGCACCAAGATCTATTCACTGGCTGTTGAGATTATAAATTTGTTTTTATTCTACCTTTTTGTGATGCTTGTCCAAAGATTAGATCCTCACAATCCATTTGTCATTGAGTCATATCTCTTTTGTGACCCTTTCTGTACTTTTATAGTCAGTTTTTGCTCTAAAACAACAAAAACAAACATTTAATTCTAATCACGTTTAGCACAGATATGGTAAAGAAGCCATGCGACTCCACTATCTTTAAGATACGTTCAACAGAAACACTGCAAGATGCTGCCAATATTCTTAATAATTATGCACAAATTATGTATGTTAACAATAAACAAAAGAAAAAAATATAAATATATGCAATTTCAAGAAAAAGTGATGGAGTACATGGAATTTGGACATTTTAAACATATGTGACCAATTATGAATAATAAAAAATTGAAATTAAAAAATTATGTTCCAAGTTAGATGGTCCCCTTAATAATGAACAGCTTTAGTTAGAATTTCTTTCATATGCAAGCAAAATGGACATTATAGCTGAAATATACCCAAATTAATCTGAATCGAACCCGGAAATCTGTATTAATACTAGAGACGCACCAATCTGATACCTTGATCGGAATAGTCTCGTCCAAATCCGATATTGTGTGTGAGTCATAGTTGTTACAGTCAAGCTTAAAAAATTACATTAAAGAAGCAAAAAAGCATCTTTAAAGTAGTCCATATGATTCAAGCGTTTTATTAAAATTCTCTTGAAGACATGCAGTATATAGCTTTGTGTACCATGAAAGACTTCATATCATAAATGAGTATATAGTCCACATGCACAGTGCGCTTCATTGAAATCAGTGCTGCTCTGGTGTCCCAGATGCATGCGCAGGGCTGCTGATTTATTCTGAGATTAGAGTGCAACAGTTTTTTTTTTGTTATTATTGAGAGTTCAGATGTCTGAATCGGATTGGGAGAGAAAATTGGTATTGTGCATCCATAATCAATACTTAGCCCTAACATTTAAATGTAAATTTTATATTATGTTATTGTATGTTTGTGACCAAATAAGCTTTTTTTTTCATATATATATATATATATATCTCGCATTAAAGTTCTAAAATATAATTTGCAACAATTGAGGCATTCTTTGTCAGCATTCAAGAGATCATACCAATACATTTTTAACTGTTGTAATTGAAATGATGCTGTAATGAATGACTTAATACTGAAGATTGTACTGTAGATTGTAAGCATCTCTCCTGCAGTGCAACTGTGTTTGAGTCTTAAGAGCTGATTGTATAGAGTGTATGACGTCATGGATATCTGTTTGTCTCCTTGTCAGGACACACTGTTGAGCTGTTTTCTAAGTATCGCTGATCAGGTGCTGTTGCCGTCTCTCTCGCTCATGGAGTGCAATGCCTGTATGTCAGAGGAGATCTGGGGCTTCTTCAAACTCTTCCCGTATCAGTACAGGTACTGTCAGCTCATCAGAGACTCAAGAACAAAATCAAATGGTTTGTTTTGAGCTGCAACCCTCAACTTAATAGTAACACATATAAAATGTAATTTCTCTCCCAGTTTCCACATTTGGGCAGATTTATGTTTTAAGAAAGCCAAACAACGCCTTTAACCCTCAATATCTGCAGTAAGCTGTTAAACATAGTAGGGGATGTGTAATATGAGCTGTTGCATCATAGGAGCCATTACATCAAATGATTGTTGTATGTGCTTGTATACCAGCTGAACATGACGCTGTGTTTACTACTGTACTACATCCCTCATGATGTGTACATCCCTCATGATGTTCCTATATTCTTTGAGGTTAATTCCACCATATGCACAGTTGAACACATTAAAGAGTGCTTTCATGAATTAATTGTATGTATTTGTGTTTTGTTTAATTAGGTATCGGCTTTATGGGCAGTGGAAGAATGAGACGTACGGCAATCATCCACTTCTGGTGAAGATCAAGGCTCAGACAGTAGATAGAGCCAAATACATCATGAAGTAAGTATATTACTTAAAGGAATAGTTGACTTAAAAATTAAATGCAGTAATTTATTCGCTATTAAGTTTTTTTTCAGACCTGACTTTTCTTTTATGAAGCACAAAAGTAAAATTTTCTCAAACAATGAAAATGCCGCGTCTGGTGCGCTAGGACGATTCCTCTGTTTTGAGGTAACCATCGCATGAGACACAACGACAACATTGACTCGACCAATGGCATGAGTTGGGGGCGGGAGGCTTTAATGAAATTGAATGAGGACTGGAGCCATCAAGCTCCAAAATGCAAATGAAAAAGCACCATAAATCTGTCCATATCACACGTGTGCTATTTTCCAAGTCCTCTGAAGCTGTGTCATTCCCTGAAAATCGAAGTTGAAAAGAATCTCTCCACTGGCACGCTAAAATGATTTCCTTGTCCGTTGTGAATATTCAGTTGTTTACGAAGCACTGCCCAGTCAGAGGTCACTGCCAAACCAAGCAACTTCCTATTGGCCTTTAGACGTGTTGCATCAGGTTTGACGTCAAAACGATGTAACCAGTCGCCATTGACATCAAACCTTGCCGCATCTGAGGAAACTAGTGTTAGTTTGTTACCTAGCTAGCCGCCTCAGATTGCTGCAATTCCTGTTCACTTCTCTGATTGGTGGATTTTGCCTCTGGATTGTGGGTAGTATAGTACTTCACTGAAAAATTCTGCAATTAAAAAAAGTTGAAATCAGATGGTCTTGTGCCTTCTATAGAAGCATATTGTTTTACCTTGGTGCCCATGGTAGGTCTGCTTTGAAAGGTTTATACTCTATTACTAAAAATGACTTGCTGTAGTGATTGGAATGGCGTTATTACTTCTATATACTTTCACTTTAATGACTGCAGGCATTTTCTTTAAAGGCAATATGCCATTGCTTAGTCATGTATCATTAGGTTGTTACATTGCATGACTAGTGAACAGCATGACTTCAAGGTAAAATCTCCTTGAGCCCTGCCTATTTTGTCCTGTATGTGTGTGTATATGTTTTCAGTCCCCTGTGCATATAGATGAGCTATTTGAAAGTGCTTGCAGAATTGCTGCATCAGACTCTTTACTTCCTTTTCAAGTGTGTTGAATAAATTATGATATTTTGGAAGATAATTGGATGTAGAGGGAGCGGCAGAGAACGAGCTGAGGTTAAAGACGTCAAAAGTGTTCAGGGATAAAGAGAGGGAAGCTCAAGGTCGCCTGTCAAACGGGCCGAGTTGAGTTCTTGTGTGTCTGACCGCTCTCAACCGTTTAGTCTCTCTCATTGGGTGCTTATTCATACCTTGTGCAAGTGTTGAATTGATATATTAAGCCTGACTTCAGACAAAGGTTATGCCTTGACAACGCTTAATTTGATGTGGAGTCGCACGTTAATGTGGAGTTTCGTGTATTGATCTTATTCACCTGTTGTCAGCATTTTACTTTGCTGATTTTATCACCTTTGTAAGATGGAAAATGTTACACTCTTTAATAGGGTCCATGTGATCGGATTCAAGGGTGTGTATATTTTTGAGTGTGTTCATGAGTATAGGCAAGTATGGGACTTTGATTGTAAAGAAGGCTACAAAATTGGCAATATTCAAATTTTGCTACATTTACAATTTTATTTTCTAAACAGTGTAGCTTTCCAAAAGTCACATTTTGTACCATTTTAAATCTACATTTAGATTTAACATATTTATTTAGTTAGGATTTATAATTTGCTCTTTATTAAGTTTTGGATATATTCTTTCTTTTTATATTTAGAATTATTTTCTTTTTTAACATTAAAAGTGCACTCAGTAATTTGTTAAGTATGTTGAAGTGGCTTACATGGGCTTACATGGACAACTAGTGGCCTGGATGCTGAATCAGTCAAAGAAAGTGGTTTTCAGTTGCCAGTGCCATTGTATAGTCACTATGCACACACAGTAAGCCAGTATTATTTTACTCCATGAATGAAAGTGTCCAATAACAGAGCAGTTAGTAGTATTCAGTGTGCGCGTGCGTATACACATACACACAGGTGGCCAAAAGTTGGATTCACAAAGGAATAAAGAAAAAAGAAAAGAAAAAGCCACTTTTGAAACAGTAAAAACAAAGAAAAGGTTAGATTGGGCAAAGAAACACAGACATTGGACAACTGATAATTGGAAAAGAGTGTTATGGATCTGAACCCCATTGAGCTTTTGTGGGATCAGCTAGACTGTAAGGTGCGTGAGAAGTGCCCGACAAGACAGACACATCTATGGCAAGTGCTACAGGAAGTGTGGGGTGAAAGGTCACCTGAGTATCTGGACAAACTGACCACTAGAATGACAAGGATCTGCAAAGCTGTCATTACTGCAGGTGGACAATTTTTTGATGAGAACTCTTTGAGGTAGTTTAAGAGGTTCTAAACATTTGGGTTTTTTTTTCCCTCCAAATTTTTCACAGCAATCAGTTGAATGCCACTTTGGTGAATAAAAGTACCAGTTTCTTTCCATAAGAGCAAAATCTGTGCATTATTCCTAGCTTTTGGCCACCAATTTGTATGTGTGTGTGTATATATATATATATATATTACGTTTACACCATAAATTTTGAAGTAATGATTTTTTTCTTGAATCCTTATTTAGGTCAAATTTCATTAAATAGTAGTTCTTTATGGCTAAATTGTGACTCGGTTTTGTTGTGCTGTGAGATGAGCAGACAGACATTAGTGCAGTGTGTGAGTGAGGTGCGGGTGATGGAGTGTGTTAGACCGACTGCAGTGCTGCTGCAGAGAATCTGTGAGCACTCAAGCTGAAAGACTGAAGAAGAGCAGCTTGTCATTCAATCAGCAGTGTGCCTCAGAAATCTCTATTAGATTTTCATCTCCTAGCTCAATGCAGTCTGCTTCCTTTATGCCGAATTCATTGACACATGCGGTATGATCAGAATGAAATACCGGTTCTTGTACAGTAAGTGGAATTGTGGTATGCGTGGAATACCCAGATGACTATAATACTCCACATCTGCCAAAGTGGACCAGAGTGGAAATGCGAACCACTCATTAAAATCGTGAGTCATTTGTTGTATATAAAAATTTGAGATCTTTTTACACAAAAATAATAAAAAAATTCAAATGTATTTATTTGACCGGGATACTGGATGACTGAATTAAAAGTGCAATGTAGTGAGGTCATGTTACAGCAAAGCACCATATGCAAGCAGTGCACTTGTATCCTTAGGCCAGAAAGATGTCTTTTGAGTAGCTGAAACCAATGAATTCAGCAGGACTGCTCTCTTGGTTCTAGTTATAGTGTTTATTTTTAATTTATTTTTTTCAGACAAATTAGGCCACCCGACGTTATGTGGCGACTGCTCAGGAACTCACCCACACACACACACACACACACACACACACACGGCTCACTTATTAAGACCAGTGACACCTTCATGGCTGAGTGGTCTGCAGCCCCTGTCGGCTCTACACACCAGCTTAACTCCACAATACCAGCATTGGCACAGTGCCCTCCACAAGTGTTTTTTTTCCCCCAGCTACTTTATTAATTTACTTTTTAATTGGCCCTTTTGTGCCACATTTCAGACATAGCAGGTCTGCAGAAAGCACAACCCCCCACGCACTTGCAATTAAAAGCGTTAAAAAAGAACGACCCGAGAGACGCGCACTTCACGTGAGACAGTCCATCACACTCCCGTTGGCATGTGTAATGAGAAATTGGTGCTGAGGCATGAAGACGCATAAAACATGAGCGAGATGGAACAGAGACAGCGTCCACTCTCAGTACTCCCCAATAGGGCTTCTGTCATAACATTAACATGGAAATTAATGCTAGAATCACAACACCTAATGCAATAATTCACCCAAAAATGCACATTCTGTTGTCATTCTCACCCACATGTTGCTCCAAACCCATGTGAATTGTTTTTTTCCCCCCATTATAATAAACCTCTACTGATACCTATATATGCATGTGTGTAATAATTCATACTGTGTGTGTGTGTGTCAGTGCGCATGCATGCATAACACATGCGCGCGCACAATCACAATATCACAAACCTGATACCCATATGCATGTGTGTTATAATACATTAATATAGATTTATAGATTTTAACATATAATGTAGTTCTATTTATGTATCTATACTTTATATATTGGTTTGTTTATATATTTGATATCCAGAGCAGCAGCATTGCTAAAAATCTATTTTGTACAAATATATTCATCACAATACAGCACCAACTCGCATGCCAGAATGGCATTCTGAGATGATATGTAGAGAGCCGTTATCTGAGTTACTGACTTTGTCAATTTGAACCAGTCTGACCATTCTCTGTTGACCCCTCTCATCAACGAGGCATTTCCATCTGCAGAACTCGTACAGTATATCCGCAGAACTCGTAATCGTATGGATGATTGTCTCACGAACTGCCATTGTATGACATAACTGAGAACAACATTTGATTTCTGTCACAAGTCCCATCTGGGCTGTTTTGTACAACAAATAGTGCTAAGAGCTCCTTTCTGCATTTTATCACTGACAGGGAAGTGCTGTCAGAGATTTTATTTAATGAGATAGTCTCCGCAGCTCTGTCATTGGAGAGAGCGTAATGGTCAACTTTGCATGTTAAGACTGTTCCGCCCATAGAATGTCTATGGAGCCGCCGCATATGCTAAGCTTGTAGGCTCTCCTTGGTAGAAGGGCTGTTGTGCTGTGCATCAGTGTAATTACTCCAGATGGACACATTACCACGGTTCCGCCCTTTACACCACTGTTTATGCTGTAATAATGATAAATGCGTCAATCGCGATTTAAGAAATTAACGCGTTAATTGTTTAAAATTAATCGCATACGTTAACGATAATTCTGACAGCATTTAATGTTAATGTAAAAATTCATTTGAGAAGTTGTAATTAAATGCACAATGCATTGAATATATATATATATATATATATATATATATATATATATATATATATATATATATAAAGAAATGTCCATTTATATGTTTATAAGGATGTGGTTATATTTTCGACACACTGCGGATAATTGGCCAAGGTAATGTAGTAATCAGAATTATCCAATGTGAGCCAATTAATTGATCTGGTTGATTTATATCTGATTATTTCTACTCTTGATATCGAGAGAAGAGAGCATGTATTGTGAATGGTCCACTTTTGCTCTCTCACTCTGTCCACTTGTGTCGCACTTTCTGATTCACTCATTAACTTTTCATTCTTTGTTTCTTGTTTTCTTTCCTAGGCGACTGACTAAGGAGAATGTGAAGCCCTCCGGACGGCAGATTGGGAAGTTAAGCCACAGTAACCCCACCATTCTCTTTGATTATGTGAGTGTTTTATTGCTCGCGACAGACAGAATTGTCCATTCGACTAATGCTGGGCTTTTACAAGGCTTCTTTAAAATCCAAAGTGTGCCATCAATTTTCTTTGCTCCTGAGATTAAAAAGCACATTCAGAAATGTGGCCTAATGCCCAACATGAGAATGAAAGCATGAGCGTGAGGCTCAATTTAGGCTGAATTAGTCACCAGACTAGATGTTATTACATGCATCTCCATTCATGTCTGCTCTGACCACACCTGACAGATCTTTGTGTGACTGAGAGTTTCCATCAAAAGCTCCTTTCTGTGGGGTTAGTTATAAAGAAACTCGTGCTGTCACTGTTCATGCTGTGCATGTCTTCAGTGGTGAGAGTTTTCTTCTCGTGTATTGAAAAGAAAAGGTTTGGAAGTGGTTGAAGTTGGCAAGACTATGACTTCATTAGCATTTATTAAAAAAAATAATCTGATTCTGTGGTGAGATTGGCTCAGGCAAAGGCTGTATTATTCCATATCTGGCAGAGGACTGAATCTTTCCATGCCTGTCTCAGTTAATCTACCACCTTAAGTGCTACTGAATTGGCAAACCCTTTCTACAGTTAAACATGAAATCAGAATTAACCCTGTTTACTTTCTTAACCTTTTATACTCCGCAGGGTTTTTGGGCTGCCGCATTAAATTTTTCACAATCACATTTAAAAGCTCCGTGCTCACACATACATTACTATTTGAATAATAAAAAAAAAAAAAATCTCATAACCCTCCTGTATTTTACGAAATTATTTCAATAATTAATAGCAGTTTTAATGTAAACACTTATTAGTCTTAAGTGTAAAAGCATGCCATTTCAGTTCTGTTTCCGCTATTTTCAAGCAAATCATCTTATTTTATTCCACTGGATGGTAGCAAGTAGTAGAAAAAATTAATTTTCCTCTATCACCTTCCATCACATTATACTGATCTGAAACGTAGGTGGTGTCCTAACGCATTTTAGCCCTCACATCGGCGTTACCCGCAGACAAGTCTTTTAAGTGCAGAGAGCTTCCACAATGTTTTGTTGTATATCTTGGCTTCTGAGATGTCTATAAGCCCAATCAATGTATCACTGGAAAGCAGAGAATCACAGCTTTACATTAATGTAAAACATTTAATCTTCTATGGATGGAAACCTATTTTGCTGATGATTTGTTTCTCATACTTTATCTACCAGACTTCATATTTAGTTTTTTTTTTTTTTTTTTTACACAAAATTGGATTATTCTTTCAAGCAAGATAAAAAAAAAAAAACTAAAAGTAATTTATTTTAGTCATTTTAAAAAGAACCACCCAAGGTAAGCTTTTATGTAAAGTTAGAGGCTATTTGTGACAGATCAGTGGTCAGCACAGAAAAGATACGTTTACATTTTAACCCTTACCAAAATTAAATTTTTGAAAATAATTAAAACTGTGGTATTATGGAAACAAAATAACTGTCACCTCTCTGAGATGTGACTTGTCTATATAAGTGCTATGTGAAGGACGTTTATCTCCATTTTAATATTTCTGCAATGTAGCCTTTATGTTTTTTAAACATATGCGTCCAGGGACTTCAGTGTTTTAAGTGATAAAATGGCTTTCCATATAGCTCCTCCCATGGACCCACCGGTAAAACAAATGTTCAATACAAGTTAAGCTCAATCGACAGCATTTGTAGCATAATTTTGATTGCCAAAAAAATAATTGACTCATCCCTCGTTTATAAGAAAAAAAGCAAAAATCACAGTTACAGAAAGGCACATGAAATGGAAGTGAATCGGGCCAGTCCATAAGTATTAAAATATACATTATTTCAATAGTACAGCCATATGATGTAAATCATATACTAACCTCATATGTCATCTGTTATATGTAAGGTTCGACCAATAAATTGGCTTATGTTTGGCATTTTAAATGATCGCATCAGCCAATAAATAATCCATTTTGTCTGAGTAGTCTTTTAAGCTGTGAAGGCACAAAGAATCACCTGTTTTACATTTATTAATTTAGCAGATGCTTTTATACAAAGTGACTTACAAATGACAAGGCAGTAATAACGGCTGTAATACAATGTTGTTAAATTGTTCTGAGAAGCAAAAGTAGAGAGGAAGGTAAGAGACTGTAGTGAAAGAATGTTTGTTTTTGATTTTATTATAAATTTTTCAAGAAGAAGAAACTGCCTTTATTGCATTAGTAGAATTGGGTCAAGTGCTTAATAAAAAGATGCGAGTTTAGATGTTTCTTGAAGGTGGCTGCTCGGGTGGTTTGTGTCAGGTTATTCCACCAGTGAGGAACAGTTGAAGTGAGTGTCTGTGAGAGTGATTGTTTGCTTTTGTCAGATGGCACCACAAGGCGCTGCTCACCCACTGATCGTAAACTTTTGGATGGCACATAACTTGAAGTAGCAAGCAACCATTGCAGTTTGATGAAGAGAATTATGACGTGCGCTCTCTTAGGCTCGTTGACAACCAATCGTGCCTCTGCGTTTTGGATCGATTGCAGAGGTTTGACTGTACATTTCAGGAAGTCCTGCCAGAAGAGCATTGCAGTAATCCAGTCTAGATATAACAAGAGCTTGGACAAGGAGTTGTGTAGCATGCTCTGATAAAAAGGGTCTGATCTTCCAAGTTGTATATAGTGCAAATCTTCACCGATCACATCACAAGAACAGCTCGATCATGAAGTTCAGACTTATTGTTTAATGCGGTATAAAATCTCTTAAATGTTTTTATTGTTATCAAGTGTTTTTGTCTTGTTTTCCATTTAAACATATTTAAAAACCCTTAAAATGCATTTACTTGAGAAGCAACATATACGATATTTAAACTTGCTTTCAGAGAATATCTTGAAAATAAGTGTGTTTTTTCACCTTTTTTTTACATTTTATTTTTACATTTATGGACTAGCTACATTCACTTCCATTGAAAGTGCCTTACTGTAATTGCGATTTTTGCTACCTTTAAATAAACGAGGGACAACTCAAATAATTTTTGTTGTAATCAACATTATGCTACACATGCTGTTGATTGCACTAACCATGTATTGAACCCATCATGTTTTTCCAAACCTGTGTGACTGTCTTCCATTTACCACAAAAGGACATATTATGCAGAATGTTAGGGACTGACAACCTCCGTCACCGTTCACTTTCATTACTGCTACTTTCATACAATGAAAGTGAAAGGTGACTAAAGCGCTTATACCTTAACTTGCTGCCTATTTGTGATATTGGTGTGGAACAACATGATGATGAGTAAACGATGACAGGTATTTTTTTTGTAGGAATAATACTTATTTCAGTGTGTTTTCACCGAGTTGTACATTACTACCAAACGGAAACAAATTAAATCCTCATGAAGTGTTATCTTTGTCTCTCTTCAGATTCTCTCTCAGATCCAGTGGTACGACAACCTCATAACTCCAGTGGTGGACTCTCTTAAATACCTCACGTCTCTCAACTATGATGTGCTGGCCTGTATCCTTTTGTTATAATTACAGTCCTATTCTATACTAATCTTCCCCCTCCACTAATTACAACTCTCCCAGGAACTTGCTGATCTCTTCAAAACTCCAGTTATTTGTATGTAATTAAAATAGAGTAATCGCTCACCTTGACTTCATCACCAACATAGACAGTTTTGTGTCTTTTAAAATTAGAGAAAAAGTTGTTTTTGCACTTTTTGTATATCTGCAGAGAAATATAGATTACATTGAAACAAAGGCTGAATACAGTGAGGTGCAAAAATAGTCCGCTAATGAAAATGCTTCTTTATTGTACTCTTTTATACAAATAGTTTCAATACAAATTTTATTATCTGCATAACAGTTTGAGAAAAACATTAAGAAATGTATATACATTTTTTGCATTTTTTGGTATGGCAGAACAAATACTTATTCAGGAAATTGTGTACATTTTTCAACCGGTTTCTGAAATGGGTTTGCTGGTAATATACAAGTTACTATTAAAATATTTGTACTAAATAAAAGCATTTTCACTCGTGGACTCAAACTTTAGCACTGTATGTGATTAGTAGATTGAACAGCGTCTGCCATTTATAGCAGATTTGTTATCTTGAAAAGAGCGAGCCGTGGTGTGTCTAAAACCCTTGACCGCGTGGGCAGATTGCATTATTGAAGCTTTAGCCAACCCAGAGAAAGAGAAGATGAAACACGATGACACAACCATTTCATCATGGCTACAGAGTGAGTGCCGCATTTCCTCCCTTCCTCTGAAAAGCCTCTTTGATATGTCGAGATGCTGAATAAATTGATCCTTTCGTCTGACATCCTTAATGGACGTGAAATGTCATTTCTTTAAACAGCTTGGCCTTGCTGCCTGAGTGTTTCCACAAACCAATTTGAAGCACAAATGCGGCTGTATGACATTCTTGTCTTGCCCTCTTACAGATTCTAATGCAAATGCTTATGTTAATATTATGCTTTTGTCTTGGCGTCTTTCCTCAGGTCTTGCAAGTCTTTGTGGAGCTGTTTTCCGGAAATATCCCATTGAGTTGGCTGGTCTTCTACAGTATGTGACCAACCAGCTGAAAGCAGGCAAGAGGTATGAGTGTGTTTAACTTTGTTTAAACAACACTTTATTAAAGTTGATTTCATGTTACAGTTAGTAGCACAGACAGAAGGTATTTTATTCAGCATTACTCTATTTTACTTATTTACACCGTATTGAATTTAGTCAAGTTTCCTTTTTAAATTTTTTTACAAAGGTGTAGCGATATACTCTGTGTTGTGAGCTTGCGGTCTAAATTGAATTTGAGGAAAAAACTGGTGCTGTGAAATGATGAAAAATCAGTTAAATAGACACCATGTTTCACACAACATTGTGTGTGACCAGTTTAGTCTGATTCATTAAGAAATCACTAGAAATTATTGTGCTGGTTCTTTTGATTGAATTACAAATATCTCGAGTCATAAGTTATTAAATTGGTCTTATGACTCCTGGGTGGAGCAGTTATTAACTTTCTCCCTAAACTTTCGCAAGAAAATATTTCTTCACGTTCAACTTGGATATTAACAAAGACTTTTTGAGTACTTGGGATACAGATTCACAACAGAATTTTATTTTAGTAAATTGTACTTAACATATTTGTTTTCTTCTTAGTTTATCAAAAAAAAGTATTGTTATATTTTTTTTATTGGTATTTTTTTGTCATGTGACAATGGATCCTCACAGTTTTCTTTACTCATGACTGTGTGAGAAGTTTTTACATTTTGACATTTTTATGAGAAGGCACATTTTGTTCAAATGGAGTAACCCTAACCGTGCGTTCAGACCAGAGGAGGCGAGAGCATCAAAATTTGCTCTGGCTGCCCTGCCAACAACGCTATCGAAGATTCATGGACATGCTGATGTAGTTGAAATGGGCGGCAACGTTCGTTCGGAATGCTTGGTTTTGTGAACTATATTTAAAGGGGCCGCAAAACATCCAGACATGTTGACTGATATTTTTTTGCCAACCTATCTCAGGTAGGGTATATCTTCATTAAATCTTTTAAATGTGAAAGCAGTCGATCGATGGCAGAAAGTAATTAAAATGATGGTTGTTTTACCAAAATAAAATACATATATCCCTGTAAGCAATCAGGGACAGATGTATATTCCGGGAAAACCCGCCACGACAATAATGAGTTTCTCCATTTTGTCTTCGGAACTGTTGTTTGGTGGAAACCAAAGTTTACACTGTGTTTTCTCGTCTTCACTAGAGTGGACTTCTTCTATATTCCAATAGGTTGCTGCCAAACCACGTCAAAGCTCATTACCATAATGTTGCCCACACTTGAACTTTCTTCTGACGCCCAATATGAGCCGGCCATGGATGCGCCGCTTCTCGCTGCCGAGAGACGCTGGCTGCCATAGAAAATTAATGACTTCCGTTCGATTTGACACACTCGACGTCACTGTTCTGAATGCACCATAAGAAAATGTCTTGAAATTCATGACTTAAGTCATGATATTCATTAAAATATTTTTTACCTTGAAAATATACTTAAACTTTTTTTTAAAATAATGATTTACTCTAGGGCTGGTCGATAGGACGATATCTGAGAAATATCCTAATGCCGATTGCAACACTCATTGACGGAAGGTGATAGACAACAGGGAAATTACAAAAAATTGGGAGGTCACCAAATATATTAAATAGCAGCAAAGGGTATAAAATTAGCACATGCCAAATGCAGGTAGCCTATATTTAATTTAATTTAATTAATTTAATGAAACATGCCAAATGCAGGTAGCCTATATCATGCGCATGGCGGGCAATTTTGACGGTGTAATCGGATATAGTGGTGTTTTTTTTTTTTTTTTTTTTTTTTTTTTAGAAAAAAAATTGTGAACATTTCTTTTATATCGCCATGCCCAAGTGTACAAGAAAAGTATTTTAGTACATTTTACTTGGTAGATACACCATTGACATTTCAAAGTCATTAAATCAGTAGAAAATGCTATAAATGTTTTTCAAAAATTTATGAAATCGACATGGACCCAAAGATCAGGTTTCTGCGAGTTTGACACATGTAAGCTCATCTAGATATGTTACAATTATATTTTAAAAATATTAAAATTTTACCACCTCGGACAATAGAGATGCACCGATCAACCGGCCAGGGACTGGAATCGGCGAATTTTCCACATGCTCGGCCCTGATCGGTGACCGGCCGGTCAGTCTCGTGTCTTTGTGATTCCGTTTTGTTGCCAGCGGTGCAGGCAATAACGTCATGGCCACGCTCACAGCCGCATGTAAACACTGTGAGTGAAGACGGCACAAAGTTCGCAATTTATAATAATTGTAAGGCTAAAGTAAACCGTGGAGGAACCACCATGAAAACGTTCGGAACAACAAACTTGATTAGAAAATTACAACACCATCACCTAGCTGAAAAAATGCCCAGTTTGAAGAAGCTAAAAAAGGAAAGCGGCTAAAGCTAGCCAGAGCTCAGAGCCAGCCACAAGTCAGCAGCCTCTCCTATATTTCCTTTGTATGAGCAGCGAAAAGACCAAAGCAATTACGAGGAGCATTATTGATTTCATGGCCCTGGTTAACCAGTTCTCCATAGTTGAGGACAGATGCTTCTGCAATAACGAGTAGACGGTACTTTTCCGATGTCACGTTGCCAAAGTTGTTTAATCTCTTGTCCTGTCACACGCAGCCTGTTACAAGCCGATCCAGAAGCAGCAATCAGTTTTACAACTGATATTTGGACATCTAATGTAATCTTAATGCCAATGTTGAGCTTATTGTGCACTTTTTTTTTTGGCTTGTAATCTTTGGATTTTAGTTTGGGGTAAATTGTGATGTTTTAATAATTTATTTTATTATGAAAATAAAATTTTGCAATGAAGAAAAGTAGATATTTGTGTGTACATGCTGTCGATTATAGTTCATAGAAAGAAAATCGGAATCGGCCAAAATCGGTATTTGCAGGTCACACTTACAAAAATTCAGAAACAGCCAAGAAGTTGCTATTGGTGCATCACTGTCGGACAACATTACTTGACAATATAGTTAGATCCAAGTAATGGTGACATTGTATCCAAAACCATTAAGGAAACCCTAGTCTCAAGTATTGTGGTATTTGCATCTACTTCCAAATATATAATTGTAATGCTGTTACTCAAATCACTTTCTAAACAAATATAAAAATATACAGTTAGGAGACTTTTAGGGGTTTCTGAAGCTTCATTTCACCGCATTTATCGAGGCTGTAGTAACAGCATATTTCTCTATATACTCTGTATGCAGAGCTGTTCTGTGGACAGTTCTCCGTGATTAGAAACAGGCGTTTTAATGATGTGTAGGTTATTCTTGAAGACTCCTGAGAGATGTGTGTAGGCAGGCAGTTATGTGAAGCTGTCCCTTACTCAGCACTGTTCAACATTGCCACAACGTCTTTAACCCGCCCACTGTTTGACACATGCGCGTTGATTGACTGGACAGGGCTGCATATATATATGCGAACATATCGGTATTAAAGTATTATTATTCAGTAGAATAGAGGTTGATTATAATTGTTTCCGTTTAAACGGCAAAATAAGCCGTGGCAAAATGGAGTTTATTTGTAATTTATTATGTAATTCCTTGAATGGCTTGGGTCATTAGGTACGTAAAACTCCTAAAGAGCAGCTTCCTGTTTATCAAGGGCTTAAATTATTAAGTTGTTCAATTAAACGTGTTTTGTGTTGTCAGTTTTGACCTGCTGATCCTGAAGGAGGTGGTGCAGAAGATGGCAGGCATTGAGATCACTGATGAGATGACGGTGGAGCAGCTTGAGGCCATGACAGGTGGAGAGCAGCTCAAAGCAGAGGTACACCACACATGTTAAAGATACTTTGTTTTTGCTTACAGTTGCCCTGAAAAGTATTTGGATGCACAAAATGAAAATTCTGTTACTTAACTACAAAAGGAGATGTAAGGGACTTTCAGCCTCCATCACTATTCACTTTCATTGTTTGGAAAAAAGATGCAATGAAAGTGAACATGAAAGGAAATTACACATTTGTGACAATGTTGATTTATGTATAGACATGCATGTTAATTGGTGCTCTCTTATTTTATTTTAAAGTAAATTCCTTAACTTTTATTTCAATTCGTTTAGTTATGATGTGCTTTGATTTTCAGTTTAAACTTCCAATTTATCTTGTGTCAGATTATGTTGAAAATGTGCCATCCATGCAGTTTTGTTAGGAGTGATATGACAAATAAACAATGTTTTATCCTCCACATGATGCAGAAGACTCCTCCAGTTGTGCAAAGCTCCTGTTATGAGATAGTTAGTTACATTTTACTTTATTGGTCTTTAAAACAATATTGCTGTGCAAGTCAAAGATCTACCTAGTTTATGCTGGTTTGCATTGCAAATAGAGGTCTAACAATGACTTCTTGTAAATGCTTAGGCAATTAATGCGTTACCGCAAGGGACATTGACCGATAGGTGTATACATTTAACGTTAGTCATTACTTTTCACCCAGTAATGCTACTTTTTAAAAGGTTCCTACAGTCATGGAAAACCTGGAAATATCAAATCATATAAAAAAAATTGTGTTTCCAGTGGGGGTTGCACGAATACTGAACAGTCAACTAGTCAAGTCAAATAAGACAGGGGAAGTAATTTACACTGATCGGCCACAACATTAAAACCACCTGCCTAATATTGTGTAGGTCCCCCTCGTGCCGCCAAAACGGTGCCGACCCGCATCTCAGTACAGCATTCTGATATGATGATATTCTTCTCACCACAATTGTACAAAGCTGTTATCTGAGTTACTGTAGACTTAGAATGGCCAGACTGTTTGAACAGACAATGTTGATCTCTCTCTCTCTCTCTCTCTCTCTCTCTCTCATCAACAAGGCTTTTCTGTCTACAGAACTGCCGCTTACTCTGTTTTTTGTTTTTGGCACCATTTGGAGTAAATTCTAGAGGCTGTTGTGTGTGAAAATCCCAGGAGATGAGCAGTTACAGAAATACTCAAACCAGCCCATCTGGCACCAACTATCATCCATGCGATTATCTAATCAGCCAACCATGTGGCAGCAGTGCATTGCATAAAATCATGCAGATATGGGTCAGGAGCGTCAGTTAATGTTCACATCAACCATCAGAATGGGGAAAAAAATGTGACTCAGTGATTTGGAGCGTTGCATGATGACAAAAACAAAAACATCCAGTGAGCAGCAGTTCTACGGACGGAAATGCTTATTGATGTGAGAGGGCAATGGAGAATGGCCAGACTGGTTAAACTGACAGTCTACAGTAACTCAGATAACCGCTTTGCACAATTATGGTGAGAAAAATATAATCTCAGATGCGGATTGGCGCTGTTATTTGTTCTGTTCCGTTTTGGCGGCATGAGGGGGACCTACACAATATTAGGCAGGTGGTTTTAATGTTGTGGCTGATCGGTGTGTATATACATGAGTAAAGCAGATTGGATGACGTAATATTCATCAGGAAATTGCTGCCTGATTGGTAGGAGAAACTTTAACCCAACCCTAACCCATCCCCTCAACCTAACCTCATTAATATGAATGAGTCTTTTCTTGCCTACATTTCCTGTATTTCCTACAGACACATTTAGTAAATTACATTCAAAGTGACTAGTTAACTACATGCTGACTGTGTCTGCTACGTTGTTGAATTGAGATGTTTGAGCTTATTTGAAGGGCCTTCTGAATAGTGGGTGTATAATGTGTGTGTCTAGGGTGGTTACTTTGGGCAGATCAGGAACACTAAGAAGTCGTCTCAGCGTCTGAAGGATGCACTTCTGGATCATGAGCTAGCACTGCCGCTCTGTTTGTTGATGGCCCAGCAGAGGAATGGCGTTGTCTTCTCTGAGGGTGGAGAGAAACATCTCAAACTCGTGGGAAAGCTTTACGACCAGGTAGGATCACAGTGTCATTTTCTCTCTGCGTCTTAGATGTTCAACTTGGAATCAAATTTGACAGTTTACTTGATACATTCTTGTTTTTACTGTAAACGTTTCATCTGTGGACATTTTTACAAAAAATGGTTTGTCTTCAAAATCTTTTATCAAAACGCCTCTCAAGCGACTTTATAACCCCTTCCCTTCCAACCACCTGTTATATAGAGATCTTCTATCCTAAACTATGCCAGTGGATCAAGTCCCACCTGTGCCTTTTTTCTCATTGATTATCCAGTTTCTTTGAAAAATATGAAAGTGTGTCATCAGTGTCATTTCATGTTGCCTTTAACACTCCTTAAAGTACTCATGCTCAATGTTGCTGTAACTTCCCTCAGAGTATTAACTGCTAATGACAATGAAAAGCTCAAATACTTTTCAGACAAGTTAAAATGCCTCCTTCCATGATATAGATAGAAAACATTCAGATGCTAGAGCTCCTTTAGGGACAATTCTAGAAGAAACAGCTTATGAAATTGAGCTTTTCAATGAAGTAAAGGCTGACAATAAAGAAGGGTCCTCTTTTTAGAAGAACATATTCTAAAACATTGTATACTACTATTAGATCAATTTAAGTGTGCTGATATTTAGAATTAATGACATTACAGCTCATTAGTAGTTAAAACTATTAATGCATAAGGTCACCTAAAAATTAAAATGGTCATTTATGCACTCAAGTTGTTCCAACTGCTTGCATGAACACACAAGATGTTTCACGTTATGTTTGTTCTGCACTTTTCCATACAAGACAAGCATACAGTTGACCATGAAAGTGCTATATCAGTTGTCCATGTGACTTGTGCACAATATTCCAAGTCTTCTGAAGCCATACAATAGCTTTGAATAAGCAGGGTTCGTACAAGGTGCTTGTAGTAATACAACTAGCATGCCCCCACCGCTACAGCTATTCCCTGCTTCTGCTTCTTGCTCTCACACATAGCTTGTGTCATGGGGAATGCAGGATTTCTTTTAATATTTTTTTGCATACTTCTCTCTGTGTGCTATTTGCTTCTTATTCAGAACCACTTAAAAAATAAAAAATACATGATGGGCTATTCATTTGCATGTGCAGCAAGACACGTGACCAGTGGAGTCAAACTGATGAACAAATGACTCTTGAGTCTGTTCTTTTTAACCATATGGGCAGAGGTCCAGACCACTGCTGAAGCAGTGTTAGACGGCGCTGTCTTGTGGCACCTGTTACTTTTGGCAGCGCTGTACAGAATGGGCCATTTACAATCAATTATTACTGGAGGATTTAAAAAATATATTTTAAAGATTCTGCTGTAGCAGATTTAACACGCATGCATCCTTGCAACTATCAGTTTTAATTAAAAATTACTAGAGGTGCAAAACGTTCTGAATGCAGAACAACGGATGATTCGGTTTTGTGATAATTCTAGTGCCTGCTTTGTGTCTCACAAAACGGGTTGTTTTTGACAAGATGTGGGTCAGGATCAAAATATGTTGACAAACATGTGCCCTGACTTTTCGCCAAAAGGCGATCCACGCATAACCTTTCTGTTCAAATCCATTGGTCATTCAATATTTGATCTTTTACCTCTTTAAGCTCGGATCACTCTACTTTACAATGGATGTAGTCGTTTGCTTTGAAATTTGCAGAAAAATCAGAAGTGTTCTGTTTTGATTATTCATGAAAATAAAAAAGTGCACCGTACGTTATTATTGCCATCATTAAAAACATCAAGCTTATCAAATAGCCATGTGCTATATGTTGTTGGAAAGCTCTCAAAGAGTAGAATACATCCAGCCTATTATTCTACTTAGCAATTACTTGCTATATATGTATTTTACAGTTATGTTGGTGTTGCTTAAATGCTACATTTTTGGTTATAACTTTGATTGTCTTTCAAACAAGCTCACACACAAGGCAATCAGATGCACAGATCATTAGATAATCCACACGAAGCACAATGTTATATATGACCATCAGGAGATGGCGCCAAGTACATGACAGACTTGATGCAGTCTCATCGAGTCAAAAGGCAGTCGTTCTGTGATCTTATTACTAAAATCATGACTGCATGCTGTGCAAATCTTTAGTCATTGGTGTGTTTGAATGTGTAATTAGTTCTTATGTACATTTATTATGTTTTATTTGTTTGGAGAGACATTTTGACAAATTATTTTTAATGTTATAACTTATGATTGCTTTGTCGGATCAATACCATTTTTTCTCAGATACAGTTGATCAATGGGAACAAAACCAATGCCTTTTTTCGGAGACACCTCATTTACACCCAGAGATATATAATGTCAAATAAGAGAAGTATATTTTTGGCTAGATTTTGTTTTTTTTGCAGTTTCTTAAGTTGAGAGTCTCAGAATTGATCATGATCTATATCATTATAATATCTGAACAGCCACTGAAATAGGAAATATTTAAAAGCACCTTCAGAGCTTTAAAGGGTTAATGAACTTTCTGTTCTTTACAGCCTGTTGTTGATCAAAATAAAACAAAAATTTACATTTTTAATTACACATTAAAAGGATGCAGTAAAAAAGCCACGCAACTCCTGTGCTCAGCAGAAACACATCTATGAGGAGCTTGCTGAACTGCCAAATGTTGTATTGCCCTCTATTAGTAGGACCACTTTGTCCTGTCTCAGTTTGACAGGCCCTTGTATCTATATACTCTCATTGCATGGGGAAAAAAGCAACATAAACAGTCTGCAAAATCTCTTTTGAATTTTAATTTTTGTGTGATCTAGTCCTTTTATTAAGTAACTGAAAAATGCAGTCTCACAAATAAAACAAAACTTTTTGTCATTAAAACTTTTTCTGATTGTCAGCGTAGCTGTTTTGAAGTGAAAGTACCCTGCATCAGCCGTAGGAAAGACTCGCGTTGGGAGTTGTACAAAACTTCTTTGATTTTCATCCACCCACACTCTTGCAGTTTGCTTTTCATGTTCCGCAGCTGCATAGCTCAATTACTCACTGGGTAATCCAATTGACTGTTTCCTCTCCCCCCCCGTGTTCTCTAGACATGTCACAATTCACAGCAGATGGTGCTAAAAACTAACATCATCAGCTTCATTCTGTGTGGGACTACGAAATGATGCTGTCGGTCGATCCTTTCTTTTTCCTCAATGTCTCAAATTAGAGCCTTTAGCTAATAATTCCTTCTCGCAATGCCAAATTGTCTAAACAATTGCTCGTGGTGTAAATGAGGAACATGTTTTTTTCTGACATCAGTGGGGAAACTTTTAATTATTAATTTTGGCTTGATTTTTGTATTTTTTGTATTTATTTTTTTTACACACTTTGCAGGAAGTTCCACAGTGCTCATTACAATCAGCTGAAATATGTGGGGCTGCTGTGCCCGGCTATCACCACAGAGATTGATTGACTCCTCTCTCAAACTAAATATGCTTTCAGTGTGATTACATGATTTATGCATAAGCACCCTGAAAAATATTAAAACCTAATAAGTTGTATAAATTTGCCTTATTTTGCATGTTTAAAACGTGTATTGACAATATGTGCTTGTTAAAAGTTGACACTTAACTGAACTTTTTGTCATTTACAAAGTCAAGCATCGCTGCTATTATTGCCCATCCTTGGGATCAAGGATTTGAACAAAAGTATGAAACTTCATCGCAAAACTCATCCTGCGCAGTTTGTGCTACATACTGGGTGTTGCCTCAAATTGTGTGATTTGTTGAGGAGTGGTGTGCCATTAAGTCACCAGCCTTATAATTTTTTACTTGCCGGATGTTTTTATTTTTAAGAGAATGGCTTCAGATATTACTGTAACTGTGTAAATGTTCCCTTGTGTTTTGCTTAACTGCAATTTAGATGCTCCTGTCACATATAGGGCTGCAACTACTTTTAACTTTTTTGACAATCGACTAATCTAACAATTATTAAAACCATTATTCGGGCGATTATTGCAATTCTTAACCGACTAATCATCTTGTGCCCAGAGTTAAAAGATTGTATTAAATGTGCTTTCGAGCAATAAAGAGGACAAAATCATCTTTTAAAAATACCTCTAAATGACATTCACTTTTTTGTCTTTTTTTTTTTAAATATTATATTCAACATCCTCGGATAACAATTTGTTCTTCTGCAGTATAGCTGCTAAAGTAAATGTATGTTTTAAATATTTATATTAGAAAACAAGCCAAAACAAATTAAGACTACCCTCTCTTTTTTCACTTCGATCCATCTTTAACTCACAAAAAACAAACTTTTTAATAGAGCTGCGTATCGCCGTTTTTCTTCATAAGATACACACCACAACACACATGCTTTATGATTCTCTACATCGCGAGCCATCATGTTATAATCTAGCTGCAGCATGCGCGTGCAAGGGACAAATGTCTCCGCGCCAGAATGTGCTTGAGCCGGGATGCAATTTCAACCTCTCCCCCGTAGATCGGGTCACTTCTCGCGACTCGGAAGCGGCGCTGACAGCTCAGTTTCAGAGCATGTACATATTTACATGACCTGCTTCCTTATTATTTGAACTTTAATAAAGGATGCATTAAAGATATAACAGTGGGGTGTTTCCTTAAAAGACGCGAGCATGCAAGTGTTGCTTAAGCGGAGCTTTTATTTAAACATTGGACCTTAATGCTTAATTCACAAATTTTAAACTATGACTTGCGCTGCACACAAATAACTAACATTGGCATTGTATTCATGTTGTTTAGCCAGAGGGGAACTGGCCCCCACAGTGAGTCTGGTTTCTCCTAAAGTTATTTTTCTCCATTAACCAACATCTGATGGAGTTTTGTGTTCCTTGCCACAGTCGCCTTCAGCTGCTCACTGGGGTTATTAATACAATTATTATTTAGTTTCTATACACATTTTACAATCATATTTAATCAAACTACAATGATCACTAAGACGTTATAGATATTAGTTTAATTTTTATTTATATTGTAATTAATGTATTCCTGTAAAGCTGCTTTGAAATTGTGTGTTGTGAAAAGTGCTATACAAATAAAAATGACTTCCTCTCCTCAGTCAGGCGTGAGCTGCAGTGCTCCTCTAGCATGTCATCATTAGTTTCATATGATCCCATGTTACATTTAAATGAGATCAAACTACTATTTGACAACGAAAATTTTTGTCGTCAATTTTTTTTATTTTTGACGTTGTCGATAACGTTGACTAATCATTTCTGCCCTACTCACATAAATCATGAGGCTTTTTATTGCTTTTTTTTATGTACTCCGAGTCAGCTCAAACTATCATATTTCACCACAACCCAGATAAATTTGGAGCTTCAACACTGATCTGTTCCCAATTCGAGTTGATCCTGATATAAACAGTAGAGAATGTGTTTGTTGTAGTCTGTTCTGTATTCAGAGAATGCTAATATTATTGCACCACACTATTGTTTTGGCAAGTTTCTTTCTGATGTATAAATGTAATTATGAGTTGTTACAATTTCCATCCCATGGTAAAAACCCCTAAATCCTGGGAAAACTAATTTGCCTTTCTACTCTGTACAACTCAAAGCAACTGATGCATTTCATTATTTTCGTCTGCCTCTCTTTCTCCTCCCCCCTTCTCTTTCTCCCTTTCTCCTACAAAGAGACCATATTTTTTATGTTGAATTGTGGCAGTTTCTCAGGGGATTTGTATCACTCTAAAGTAATTAGAGCGCTGAAAAAAGTCAATCTCTTTTTCTTTTGATGTCCATTTTGTTGTTAGCACACTCTGGGTGGAAGGTATTCTGAGCACAGCTTTAGAGAGATGTCACTTGGGCAGCCTTTTACATCTGTCTCTGGCTAGAGCTCAACAGTCTGTTCTGGAAGTAAAAATTCAGTTCATTTTCTCCATAGGGGAATTGATAATTAACGACTGGGCCGTCATAAACCTTTTTTTTTTGAGAGAGAGAGAGAGAGAGAGAGAGAGAAACCAGCCAATGCGTAGACATTCTTTTTTCATTCAAAATCTTCTTGGCTCAAAATCTAAGGGGGCACATGTGCCTCCGTCTATATGGGCATGACGCCTCTGATTAACGATAACTTATAAACGTTAAAGGGCCTGCTGTGAACTCGAGGTTGTTAATTAATGCCTCTGTAGAAGCCATCAGTCCATGTTATTTCAACTCACTTTACATCACACACTTTAAATGACTTAAAGGAGTCTGTCTCCCTACAGTATTAAACTACTTATGAATTTGTATTCAATAAATGTAAAATACATAGCTTTTATGCTTGCAATCAACAACTTGTTTTTTCATTGTATTTAATTCGTTTATGTAGGTGCAGCTTTCTAAAAGCTAATGTTGTGTTAAACTTGATGGTTAAAACTCCTTTTGCCGCCTTCTGCCCTAAACTGTTTGAAGACAATGATATATGATGCATGCTTTTATCTAAAACAGAGGCCACCATTTTCTTCCTTTTAGTTCTCTTTAACTTTGTCCCACAGTAGAACAGCTGTAAGGGAACATTTTGACGGCTGACCCAGTGGTCCAGCCATATCTCCCTCTCCTCCACCACCTTACTCTCAAATCTCTCCCCAGTGTCTCGCTCCAGCTAAATTGCTTTACTGTGCATCCCATCGATTTCAATGGAGAGGCCATGATGAATGGCTTTAATAAAGCAAGGTGCAGTTCCCCAAATAAATGAGGGACCTGAGGATTTATTAAGAGCGTCTGTATTTGGCTGGGAAATGTTCACGGACCAGAGGGAGAGGCACGTTTAATGATAAATGCTTCTCTTTCTGCTAACTCCCCAAAGTGTCACGACACCCTGGTGCAGTTTGGTGGCTTCTTGGCGTCTAACCTCAGCACAGAAGACTACATCAAGAGGGTACCGTCAGTCGATGTCCTCTGCAACCAGTTGCACACGCCACACGATGCTGCCTTCTTCCTATCTCGCCCCATGTATGCACATCAGATTTTGGTGAGTGATCAGACTTAACAGTATAGTGGTGTTCCAAACCCTAGTGAGCTGCCTTACTGCCTACATAAACGGCAACCTTCTAAGGCAGCTTTCAGACCTACATGGATCCAAGACAAGTGTCTTAATTTGAAATTATCTACATTTAAATTTACATTTATTCATTAAGCAGATGCTTTTTTTTCCAAACCAGAGAAAATATGTAGTAATATTGCATGGGGTAGTATAACTTGGCCATCTTTTAGACTTTGTCGGTTTTACATTTACACAGTTGCTTTATTTTTTTGGACCCATCCAATCAGAATGTTATATTATGTATACAATTAGAGATAAATGGTTAGCCTAAGTGATCGGACCAATTCATTGAACAATACTTCAACACATTGGCTTTGTATTGTTCAATGAATTGGTCCGATCACTTAGGCTAACCATTTATCTCTAATTGTTTGGCATTTCTTTACCAACTGAAGTGTGTGACTGTATATGCACCGAGCAGCCACAACTTAAAAACCACCTGCCTAATATTGTGTAGGTCCTCCTCGTGCCGCCAAAACAGCACCAACCTGCATCTCAGTACAGCATTCTGATATGATGATATTCTTCTCACCACAATTGTACGGAGCGGAGTTACTGTAGACTTTGGCCAGACTGGTTTGAACTGTTGACCTCTCTCATCAACAAGGCTTTTCTGTCAACTGAACTTCCCCTCAATGGATATTTTTTGTTTTTGGCACCATTCAGAGTAAATTCTAGACTGTGTGTGAAAATCCCAGGAGATCAGCAGTTACAGAAATTCTCAAACCAGCCCATCTGGCACCAACAATCATGCCACACTCGAAATAACTGAGATTAAATTTTTTCCCCATTCTGATGGTTTATGTGAGCCTTAACTGAAGCTCCTGACCTGTATCTGCATGATTTTATGCAATGCACTGCTGCCACACGATTGGCTGATTAGATAATCGCATGGATGATTGTTGGGGCCAGACGGGCTGCTTTGAGTATTTCTGTAACTGCTGATCTCCTGGGATTTTCACACAAAACCGTCTCTAGAATTTACTCAATGGTGCCAAAAACAAAAAACATCCAGTGAGGGAAAGTTCTGTGGATGGAAATGCCTTGTTGATGGGAGAGGTCAAAAGAGAATGGCCAGACTGGTTTGAACTGACTAAGATAACAGTAACTCAGATAACCGCTCTGTACAGTTGTGGTGAGAAGAATATCATCATATCAGAATGCTATTCTGAGATGCAGGTTGGCGCTGTTGTGGCGACATGAGGGGGACCTACACAAGACAATAATAAACATAGCGCGTTGTAATAGTTGAATTGCAATAGAATGCAATAATGCAAGATTACCCTAAAACTTGCATTAAACTGATCTTGTTTTTTGTATATTGTCGCATAAAGACTTGTGCATGACACCGCCTGCATAATGAATATTTCATACAGCGCTCATTTGGTGTGTTCTCACACCTCCGAATCCAGCTACAGCTCTCCTGGGCAGCTTAAAAGTTAACCCATCTCTCTTCACATCTAACAAGATTTACCGCCCCCTAATTTCACTTGCTAGCCATCTTCTGGCTGCTTTGTTGTGCTTGAGTGAATTATAATGCTAGCCTGCTGTCTTTGTTCTCCCTCAGTCCAAGTATGACGAATTGAAAAAGGCAGAGAAGGGCAACAGGCAGCAACAGAAGGTGCATAAGTACATTGCGGCCTGCGAGCAGGTTATGGCCCCTGTACATGAGGCTGTCGTCTCCCTTCACTTGCCCAAAGTGTGGGATGACCTTCGACCCCAGTTCTACGCCACCTTCTGGTCCCTCACCATGTATGACCTGGCTGTCCCTCACAATGCCTACGAACGCGAAGCCAACAAGCTCAAGATGCAGATCAAGGCCATTGATGAAAACACAGAGATGGTAAGAAACACTTGGTTTGGTTTGTAAGGAATACTACCGTACAGCTTGACGGGTCTAATTACTAGATAAAGCTCTGACCGAGTTTGACAGATAGGTAGGGCTGAACGATATGACAATATATATTGTGGCAACGATATAAAGTGTCAATCACTAGAGATTTTACTATTTTGTGTATATCGCATATCGTAATTTTCCACATGTGCATATTTATCAGTGGACAGGACTTCACGTGAGACTGAGAGAATTGAAGAAACATGGACCGGGATTTCCCGTCATTGCAAATTTTGGCAAATTCAGCGACCTTCTTGCTTTCGGTGCTTCATAAGCATTAAATGTGCTGCTTCTCATGCACATCTGTGTTTCACTTGAGTGAGTTCAGTAGAATTCCCAATATTTGTGCTCTAGAGGCAGGTGAGCACAGAGCGAGATCACTTTCGTGATTCAATCTGGCTTCTCTCGATAATGTGTGGCAGACCACAAAATTTGCGTGATCCATTTTAATTATACTATACGTTTTTTTACCTTAAAGCACTATAAAGGCAGTCAAAGAGCTATATAATAGCCCAACAATCTAACCACCACTGAACCATTGCCTTCAGATATTCACATAGTCTCTATAGAGACTACTTAAACAATGAAGAGCCTAACAAAGTGTTTATTTTAATGTTTTTACTTCTGTATTACCATCTTTTTATAGCAATGCAGCATAGAACATAAGTTCTATTATAATAATATAAAATTGGTCAACATCTTATCAGACTGAAATGTGGTATAATGTGAAATTGAAGGTTGATTGAAACCTATATTGAGTGTTTGTCTTGTCTTAGTCTGACTCCATTTGTCAAGTTCCAAATAAAGAGAAAATTATATAAGAGGAAGTCGTTTTCATTTATAAAGCATTTAATTCACTGTCTGGATTATCCAAAAATGACCAATTCCACCTTTTGAATTTGGAGGAAACCTACAGGTTTCAAAGTAGTGTTATTTGAGGGATACATATATTTTGCGGAGTTAATTCAATTTTGTGTAAAAAAAATAAAAAATAAAATAAAAAATAATACAAAAAAAGAACTGTTGGCAGTCTTTGGATTGCATTGTGGGAGTCTCAAACGCTGTGTGCTCTGTCCTTAGCACATTTTGCCAAATGTAGTAGGTTATCTGGGCTTTCTTTGCAATACTAACTGTGCACAGTATGCATATTATATATTGCATTGCAGTGTGTTTTTCCAAACATAGGTTGTTTTGTTTTTTTGCCCAGAAGTCTAACTAAAGACCTGCTTAATTTTGAGATTAAGATGACTATATTTTAAAAGAACCATCAACACGCTATCAAAGTGTCAGTGAATTTTTCCATGGGCATCCACCACTTCAGAAAATGCAAAATGTAGTTTATTTTTAATATTTCACGCCACACAGCCCTCTGTGGCTCTCACGGCTATGCTAAAATATACAATTGATTTGCCGCTTGACAAGGAAAGCCCAGACTCTTCTGTTGTTCATGAGGAGCTCTTTTCTTTTGCAGCCCTTGAACAAGAAAAAGAAAGAGAAGGAGCGCTGCACTGCACTGCAGGACAAACTGCAGGAGGAAGAGAAGAAGCAGCTGGAGCATGTGCAGAGAGTCCTTCAACGCCTCAAACTGGAGAAAGACAACTGGTTACTGGCCAGTGAGTCCACTGATAATTCTCACAATCACATCAGTACTCAAAGGCACTTTCTGTCACCATTTACTCCTGATTCCACTGTGTTCTCTTCTCAGAATCCACCAAGAATGAAACCATCACCAAGTTCCTGCAACTCTGCATCTTCCCCCGCTGCGTCTTCTCGGCCATTGACGCTGTTTACTGTGCTCGCTTTGTTGAGCTGGTGCACCAGCAGAAGACGCCCAACTTCTGTACCCTTCTGTGCTACGACAGAGTGAGTTCACTGGAGTAGAACAACCATTACAGGCACTTTATACCAATAGGGTACAAATTCGTGTCCTATTACTTTTTTTTTTTTTTTTTTGCTTTAAAAAAAAAAAAAGAAAAGGGGAAAAAAAAAAGTTCTCACTATTAGATATCACTAAAGAAATGTTAAAAATATTCTCTAACCTTAACATGGCCAGTTGCAAGTTTTAAACCATATAGCAGTCATAGATAGTCTGTTGAATTCATATTAAATTAATTTTAATCGCCAAAAATGTCATATTTAACAGATTTTGTACGCGTGATTTTCCCATTCCTTAAAATTGTGACACCCAGGAATTGGACAATTTCTAAAGCATGCTGGCAAAACAAGTAAATGTTCCTTTTTCTTAAATTGTCCAGAAATTTTAGTTTGGACAGCATTTGTAAAGCTCAACCATTCAACCTGTAAATGAAATAATTGCGTGAAAAATCATAATTCAAGTTTTTTCTTTAAATGTAATGAAAATAAACATTCACTATCTTAAGTTAATCAGCATTTGTTCCCAAAATAGCTAGATTAATTTAATTTTGCAACCCTGATAACCATTCTGACATATTTTTATCAGACCATTTAATTTAGACTTGCATGATTGTGTGGTTAATTTGTACATTTATTTTATGTGTATTGCTAGAAAATATCTCATTTTGTTAACAGGATTATAAAAATTTCAAGCCTCAAAATGGGAAAAAAGACACAAAAGAACAGTTTCTACTTTATTTTTAAAGAGTTGCAAACTTTGAATTTATATACCCAATTCATACAAAGTGCCACTGCTTGACTTGTAAGCTTTTAGGATTCAGTTTGTTAATGGGCTGCTCGCTTGCCCTCTTATCAGAATGTTTGAAGTGTTTGTTCATCAGAGAGTCTTGGGTCTGTTTAATAACAGCAGCATTTCTTTCAAAGCCTACTCAATCAATCACTCATTCCACACCCAGGTGTTCTCTGACATCATCTACACTGTTGCGAGCTGTACTGAGAATGAGTCCCGTCGTTATGGCCGTTTCCTGTGCTGCATGCTGGAGACTGTCACTCGATGGCACAGTGACAGAGCCATCTATGAAAAGGTACCATGAGCTTTCACAACAGACTGTCAGTTTAGTCTTCTGGTAAATTATTCTGTCAGTACTGTGTCTCCAGTGCATTATAGTCATGACTAAATTGGTATCTGTGAAAACAAGCTGGCATAATCCAGAGCACATCCTCTTTCCTGACAGATCAGAGACTTTAAACGTTCATTTCGAAGAAACGGATCTTTCAATTATCTTCTGATTTTACAAATTGTTAATGCACTTTTGTTTTTACTGAATGACCAATAGTTTTTTGTGGCTTGCTAAAATCTGCCTTTTACAAACTTTAGATTATTATTTGTGTGATTAGCTTGTGTTGTTATGTTTCTTTTCTAGGAGTGTGGCAATTATCCAGGGTTCCTGACTATTTTCCGAGCCAGTGGTTTTGATGGAGGGAACAAAGCGGACCAGCTTGACTATGAGAACTTCCGGCATGTTGTCCACAAATGGCATTATAAATTGACTAAAGTTAGTGATTTACTCGTCATACACACCATGACAGTTCATCATATGACATATTATTGCTGGGCAATGAAGTCAAAAAGTTACATCTTGAAATGAATGGCCTTCTTGAGGACAATATTCAATATATTTCTCAATGTTTATTTTAACATTTTAAATTCATAGTAAAAACAGCAATGTTTACTTGTGATGTAAACAAACCATTTTGAAGGGATTCATTTGAAACACCAGTTTAATGGAAAGTGGGAGTTTATACTAGAGATGTTAGAGTTATCATACTTGCATACAAATTCTTCTAGCAAAATAAAAATTGCATTTTCATTTCGCCAACAAAATCATTGCAAGTATGTCTTATATATTGCATTGAGCTGATGTGATCATGTGGGTGTCACAAGTTCTTTAAACATTTCTCCCTCTCAGTCCCCATAATCACTTATTTAATATTTATTGAATTTTTCTCTAAATGTTACTTCTTTCCTCAGGCATCAGTTCACTGCCTAGAGACAGGCGAGTACACCCACATCCGCAACATCCTGATCTTGCTCACCAAGATCCTGCCCTGGTACCCCAAGGTGCTGAACCTGGGTCAGGCTCTGGAGTGCCGTGTCCACAAGATCTGCCAGGAAGAGAAGGAGAAGAGGCCCGATCTCTATGCGTTAGCCATGGGGTAACTGAGCCGAGAGCTGGCCTGCCTCAGTATTCTGAATGGCTTTCACCACACTGGTTTAGGGGGTGCAGTGCCATCTATCACTTTAAGGAGTCTAGCTGGTGGTTCTGGGAAATCTTCTGTGTTTGAAGGGATATCTGCTTTTGTTTTAAGTTCTTGGAAATGTTCCTTGGCTGACTGAACCTATTACCCTGTTTCCACCTGGTATTACAATGTGTTTTGGGTGATCCGATCACACATGGTCAGGTGAGACACATCGCTGTTTACACCTGATCGTTTAAATGCCTCTCCTGTGATCACTTTTGTTCGGAATCGAAGAGGAGGGTCTCATGACCGCATACATTAATCTCTTTGCCAGTGTGTTAATGCATGATATTAAAGCACAACAATGTGAGAAGACAAAGAAAGGTTTCTCCCAGATGCGGTTGAAATTGAATCTAAGCACAAACGCAACCATGTTAAGCAGAATTATCCATTATATTCAAGTATTACCTGTATTAAAGGAGCTTTAGGTGTTTGTGCTGCGTATCTCATTTTGATATCAGACACACTAAAGAAGATCCTTCAAGCTCTCGCAATTGTGTATGTATCCACTTTTACAATTTTCCGATTGGACGTTTATTTCCTTTTTAAAATCCGCTCGTTAACGGCAAAGTTTAAACTCTTGTTTTAGTGCAGCGGTTAATTGAAAGGTGAGGGGCGGTGCTTCACTGCTGCCAAGACGCATAGAGGATTGATTAGCGTTTACACCAAGTCATTGAGGCCAAATGTGTTTTTGACCTCATTTGTGTTTTTTTTTTTTTTTTTATCCGATCACAGAATGTTTCAGACCCCATTTAGACCTGTTTTTAGGGCTGAACACATGTGATCTGATCTCCCGAAGCACATCTTAATACCATGTGGAAACGGGTTCTATTGTAGGTGTTAACTAGGCTCCTATTGAATCTGTTTGTGATCTGATTATTATTCTGAAGTTTTAGGCTGGTAGGTCTATGGCAGCCCCCTAGAATTGTTTAGTAAGAAGCTTCAATATTCGCCCAATAGAAAGTGCCCCCGAAAATGAAAATTCTGTCATCTTCTCACACTCATGTTGTTCCAAACCTGTTTGACACTTTCTTCCATGGAACACAAAAGATGTTAGGCAGAGTGTTAGTCTCGATCACTATCCACTTTTATTGCTTGCTTTCACATACAATGAAAGTGAAGAGAAGAAATTTGGATTGACACGATGGGACCTAAAAGATGACAATTTTCTTTTTTGTTTGAACTATCCCTTTAATGATCTACAGGGATTTACAAGGTGTCTCTTGGCAGGGGTCAGCCATATTAAGCTTTGCTTTTTTTTTTTTTTTTTTTTTTTTTTTTTTTTTTTTTTTGACGCCTTTAGCCTGTGCTCTGCAGTGCGATTGATTAAATCTGTCAGGCTGGTGAAGACAGCCCAGAGTGTCTGGTAATCTCAGGCACATCAAAGGGAACAAGGCTGGTTGCGGAGGAGACTTAAAAGCTTGTTATTCAACATGGTCAGTCAAGGCAGAATGGCACTAGAAGAGCCTCTTCATTGGTTCTTGATGATCACAGTTCATTCAGCTATTGCACTCTGCAAACTGGAAGGCCTTTGTCCTGACTTAAGAAGATCTTATTGGTAATCAAATGTAATGAGCCGTTGTGCTTCAATGGAGCTTGAGTTAGTGACGAGGACTCGCGTATATCCAAATGCTTCCAGAGAGCAACTGCCTTAACTGTTCTCCTGAATGACACTTATATGAAATGTACATGAGACTTGACCCAACTGATTCCAGTAGAATTTGATGTTAGCATATTGCTTAGCTAATTACTTGATTTAAATGTCACTAAAAATACATAGAATGCACATAAAAATACACACATTTTTCATCAGTATTTTTATACATTCATTATCCTGTCTAGCTAGACAGCTCAATACATTTTGGAACATAGCTGTTTAGTCTGAGCTGCTTGCATCTTGTTTTAGAGGCACACACAAGGAGTTTTGGCATCATTGAATAGCATGTTATTCGAGCAGGTTTACCCAAGTGATCTTTTATTTTATTTGTATTTTTTATCGTCCTTTCCTTCAGTGCAGAAGTCGTAATAAGTGTTGACATGTACTTGTACTTTGTTGTGTGTTTATGCCACCAGTGGGATTGTGTGTTTATGCCACCAGTGGGATTTCTCAGTTCACCTCGTCTTGTTGGGCAGATTTTGGACCTGTTCTTTGTGTTTCTTTGTAGAAACATGGAATCAACAAGAAACGAAAGAGGGAATCGGACCTTGTGTTCAGCCAATCTGTATTCAGAAAAGCTGTTTTGAAAACATTGTCTATTTTAGCAATTCCTTCCGTTGGCGCTTGTGTGGCAAAAATGACACCTCAGTTTTAATTTAATTTAGTCCAGTTATTTACTCTGTTAGTTTTAGGCCACATTCACACTAATCCATTTTTGTTTAAAAACAAAAACGTAGCCATGTTGTTAGTATGCGGTAATGGAGAGTGTTTTTGAAATGCTCCATATTCAGTGGAAAACAGCATTACGTTTTTTTATTGATTTTTATTTGACATTTTTAGGCCAATTTTTATTTATTTCATTCATTTTTAAATATTTATATTAAGATTTAATTAAATCATCAATGCTGTCTAGTTGAATTTGTGTTTAAGGCATGTTGTAAAGGTTTAAAATGTTATACTATACTGTTTATCAAAGCTAAAATGTATTTGTTCTCATGTTTATTTTAGCTAGTTTTGCAGATATAGAAATTTATTTTTGTTTAGTTTCAATATTTCCTATTATGTTTTTTTTTATTTTGGCCACCTGATAGTTTTCATTTTAAATTTAGTTAGCAATTGTGTTTTGTTTAATTTTTGTTTCAGTTATTGATAAAATTCAAACAATAATTGTCATACACTTGGCCTCAGCAAACACTGACCCTCTTGAGTATTTCTTTTTGAATCCATCCATTCTTGAGTGCTTGTGTTGAAGCATTAGACTTTTTATTACCGTCTGCCATGATTTTAACCGTGTATGTGACTTGCAGCTACTCTGGCCAATTGAAAGGCAGGAAAGTGCACATGGTGCCTGAAAATGAGTTCCACCATAAGGAGCAGCCAGTGCGCAGTGCCACGCCTGGCACGCTACAGAACGGACCTGGCAACGTGGGCAAGCCTGCCGCCACCGCCTCTGCCATTGCTGGCAAAGGCGAGGAGGGAGCCATCGAGGATTCGGGTGAGTTTATTTGAATCATTTGAATGTACAAGAAACTAATTATTGCTATGAAGCATTTAGAATTGATTCGGCAACATCTTGACTTGTTTATCCATTTATTAAGGATGACTTAATGCTCATTTAACATCTACAAGTACGTTGCCATGGCATGTCACACTCGCTGTGGGAATTGCCTCCCTGTGGCAGTTAATTACAATTACTGTGTATTGGGGTAAAACTGCTCGAAGATACTGGACTAGCCACACACACACACACACACATTAGGGCTGTCAAATTAAAATTTGAAATTTGAATATTCGTCGAGTAAAAAAAAAAAAAAAAAAAAAAAAAAGCACATTCGAATGCTAAACCTGTGCATTTGAATTTTGGATGTGTGCCAAGATTGAGCGCATTCAAGATTGAGCTCTAAAATGTATAGACAGAGCAGTATGCTTTTTTTAAAAGTTATTTTTAATTAGACAGACCATCTAAAATGGTGCTCCTGCGTGAGACGCTGAATAAACAAAAATAAAGCGAAACAAAAATATTTGTCTAGCACACGTTTACATAGAAAAACAAATGGATAGTTGCAAAAAGACATGTTCAGTGTGAACAGCCGTTACTGTAGGTGGAGGTACTTGGCCGTTGCATCTTGCTCTATTATAAGAGTTTCTCAGATTAAGCGATTTTTGAGTTTTACTTTGTCAGGAATGGAGGTCAACCTGGAAATGTGTGTGTCTTGTGATCCTCGCATTCAGTTCCATTCTGTTGTTTCCATCTGTTTGAACAGCCCCTGGCCTGGGCTCATAGTCTGAGCTGCTTCACCACTAAGTTTAGCCAAATACCACTGCTCTCTGGGAATATTGCTACCGTACATAAAGCTTTAATGAATAAAAAACAATGTGGTATGTTTTACTTTTGACTTAATATTTGAGAAAATGGACCAACTAAAATTTGTGTTTATTATATGCACAATAGTTAAAATTAAATTCTCTTTTTTTTTAACAGCCATGAATGTTCTTTGCAATAATATAACTGTGCTGTATGGTTTATGTATTTATTGCACCCTCTTGTGGACTAAGGAAACAAGGTCAGTTTAAGAATCAGCTAAAATTAGAATATTATTTGAATTTTGTAATATTTAATATAAAAATTAACTAGTAAATGGCACTAGTAAACCATAAAGATTGAACAAAACAAGTGCAGATTATACTGTTATATAGTCTTCAAAAACCTATTTGATCCATCCCAAGGCAGAAGGCAGTAACTTTACATTTTTAAATGAATAGGTCATCAAAAATAAACTATTGAAAATTACTCTGCTGTCTGTCTTCTGCAAAACATTAACAAAGATCTTTTGAAGGATAAATGTGGTGTTTTAGTCCACACAATGTAAATCAATGGGGTCCAACTCTTTCAAGCTCGAGCTTCTCTCATGAACGTGCATAAGAGTGCTGGGCGGAAGTGAATCTTTTTTGTAAATAAGTACTCAATTTTTGCTTTGTTTATCACCCAAAGCGATTTTATCGCATTAGAAGTCATGCATTAACCCACTTGAGTTTGTCCTTTTTGGAGCTTGAAGGTTTTGGACCTCATTGATTTACATTTAAATAGACAAATACGTAAAATATTCTTCAAAAAATCATTGTGTTCCACAGAGAAAATAAACATGTATTAATTTGAGATGGTTTAAGGGCAAATAATTGATGAATTTTTATTTTTGCATAAACTTTTCCTTTAAGGTTATGATAAACTATATTAGAGTGCATTACTTTTAACTATTTACTGTTATAAAATGCCCATTGTGCTTCCCCATTTTTTTTAAATATTTTTTTTGCCCTTTTACATAAATCTCAAAGGACATGTTGGGTGGATAAATAATTCAATTTATATGAAGCACAATCTCTGTTTCATGCACTTTTAATGAGCTTTCAATGGCTTATGAAGAATGCATGCAATTTCCCAGCATGCTTAATGCCCACATCAGTGGCTAGCATTGTGGAGCATGTATTTAAATCAAGAGCAAATTCAATAACTCTGTCACTTGTTTACACGAAATGCATTTTACCTTTATTTTACTTTTTATTTTTGAGTCTCATTGTTATTAGGTGTACAATGTGCAGAGGCCCTTTTGTTTTTCTAAGGATTATTATGCCCAAGCACAATGTGTAGAGCCCCTATTGTTCTAAGGGTTATTGGGGCCAAGCAGTAAATGCGCAGAGTCCCTATTATTCTTCTAAGGATTATTTTTAGGGTCCAAGCACTGAAAGTGCAGATGCCCTATTGTTCTTCTAAGAATAATTATTATAAGGGCTTTAGCACTGAAAGTGTAGATGCCCTATTCTTCTATGGATTATCATTAGGGCCCAATCACTGAAAGTGCTGTACTGAAATATCTGTAGCACCACCTAGAAGATGGGCATGTTCGAGAGTCTCAGTAGCGCAACCCTTTTTGAGCTACCTTCACCAATCTTTGTACATGTGTAGATCTCATCAAGCCGGATAACTTTCATGCTGATAGTCTTAAGCCCCGCCCAACAGGAAGTCAGCCATTTTGGATTGTTTTAAAAATTCATGTTCTAGAATTTGAAATACTCCTCCAAGGGATTTCATGTTATGGATACCAAATGTGGGCGGCAACATGCCAAAGACATTGATGCTCAATTGCAAATGGATTCTTTATTGAACGGTGTTGCCATGGTGATGTGATAAATTAACGAAGAAATGGGAAAAGGTAGTGTCTCTAATCTTCTGCGTGGATTGTGCGATTTACATCAAAATTGAGCCAAATATTTGGCCTTGTGGGTCCTGAGTACATTGATGGAAGTGTGACTCTTTTAACAAACTTTTAAATATCCCCCTTTTTTTTTTTTAATTGATTCAAATACTTGTAGAATAATGTCAAGAACCAAGCCAGTTTAGAGAGATTCTTTGGTCAATATCATAATCATAATTATCAAAAAAGGTTTGAGATTGTGAATTATTGTTGCAACGGAACACGAAAACTTACAAAGTGGGCATGGCCGGTTTTTACTTCTGAAAAGAATGAGATATTGCCTCCAAATCTGGAAGTCTTATGTACGGGGTCATTTGCACACCTCTGCTTCTTGGTGGCACTATAATAATCAAAAATATATTTACTATAAATTTTTACTATAAAAAAATACTATTTTCGTTGGTTCAATCAACTTGAAATGTTTCTTGCAGTGTCTTTGTCCAAGGTGCCATTAAGGTGTATGAGGACAGTCACATATCTTGAAAAACATGGCTGCCATCGAACAATCAGCTTTCAGCAGCTTTTATTTAGGGTTAAATGAGGCCTACCGGAACTAAACCTGGTAGGCCTATTTGTCTCTTGGCCCAAGAGATCTATACAAAATTAGCCACCAGGAGGCACCATGTTGTTTTACATGTGTGTAAATCATTGGATATACCACTGTGTTTCACAAAGAAACATGTTATTTATACCATATTATAGATCTCCTTATTCTGAACAACTTTGCCTCAAGAACCATTATTGTGTAAACATTGTTCGTTATTTGAGATTATTAAAATACTTTTTTCAAACTAGTCCTAAGCTGTTCATCCTATCGGAACCAAACCAGTGCAGAAAGATCCTCTGGAGTCCCAATATCAGTAATTATCACAAAATGTTACTTTCAATGCGCCGTTGCAACAATACGCCAAAATGTAAGGAGTGGGTGTGGCCACTTTGTCTTAAAAGGTCAAAACTCTTGAATGGAATGAGATCACCTTATTAACTTTATGTTTCAGAAAATTAAGGCACTTTATCATTGTTTTAGGTGCTTACACTTTGTCTAATTAATACTTTTACATCTATTACATGTGTACCTAAAGAACCTTAAAGGCTTAAACCCCTTTAATTGCTGCTTGCAGTTATATTTATTATTATTTTCTCCGCTAAAACTGACCATGGAGACCAAGCCGTATGGCCTAGAGGCTTGAAACTGAAACTTTGAAACTATAGTTGAGTCTGTTCCTGTGCTTGTTCTGGATTATCGGCATATATGAAAATGTCACTTCACACAGATATGTAGATCCAAATGGCAGCAGTTCATTCAGTGCATGTTTCCCCAAATGAGGAGATTCCTTCTCCACATCACACCTGTACTGTGACAGTGTTGTCTCCGTGTACCTCATCTTCAAGCCATAGTCTGAGGACACATCCAGCAGATTTTCCTGCAGTCTGGTAGGAATGTTGTTGTTTGTACTTTAAGTCATGAAAGGATTACACACCCAGTCAAGTTTGGCAGACTTGTTTTCAATGTCAGGGAAGTAGGAGTTGAACGCACTGAGTTTGGATGAATGTGTGGTTTCTAGTTGCACCATAGGAGCTCTGTCAACATCACCTGTAGAAAGGTTGGTGTCAAGCTGCTGGAAACTTCACATTTCATCTTCCAGAGTTTGATCTTCATGAATCCACACACTTTGTCATACATGTTTAGAATGTGTGTCTTTACCTTGCTGAGTTAGATTCAGGTTGTTCAGTTTGCTGAACACATCAGCTAGATAGACAATGTGGGCTACCCAGTCTGTGTCCTCAAACACAGCCACAAGGGGGTGTGAGTGCTCTGACAGAAAAGCACTCACTTTGTCACTCATCTCAAAAAGCCTATATAGTTTTTCCCTCTCGATAGCCAACGTACTTCAGTGAGAAGCTGTAGCTGCTGGTGCTCAGTCCCACTGTCATGACTGAGCCTGTCAAACTGTCTGTGATTCAGAGGCCTGGACTCGATAAAGTTAATCACTTTCTCTTCATCGTTCAAAACATCATGTAAATCAGGACTCATTCTCTTGCTGGCCAGTGCATCCCTGTGAATGATACAATGATTCCACTCAACGTCGGGGTTGACCTCCTTTATTTGGGAAAGTAATCCTTTCACCTTCCCAGTCATTGATGCCGCACCATCAGTGCACACACGAGTACAAGATTTACAATACAGATTGTGCTCTGAGAAAAAGCTGTCAATAACGTGAAACGTCCTCACCCGTGCTCCCCGTTAGATTATTGCAGAACAGAATGTGCTCATTAATTTCTGAAATGTCTCTGTATTGCACAAATGCAATCAAATGAGCTTCCCCACTGACATCGGTCGATTCATCCAACTGCAGAGCAAACGAACCAGAATGTTCAAACTTTCCCTCCACTTGATCAACAATATCAACTGCCATGTCATCGATCCTGCGGCACACCGTGTTACATGACAATGGTACAGTCTTCTGTGCATCAACTGCTTTCTTATCAATCATTGTTTCTGTGAGAATAACTGCAGCAGGCAAAATTAGCTCCTCAGCTATAGTAAACAGCTATTTGATCTTGACCCCAAATAGCGACACAGCATATGAGGCATCCAATGTTTGGTTATGGGCAGGTTTCATGCTATTATTTTAGAGCACATTGCCACAGAGGAAACCGTGGCTGAGGTGGCTCCGTAGGTGTGGATTTGAAACCAAAGAGGACATAGTGTTCATGAAATTGACGGTACTTTGACTTGTCAACTTTCATTTTTCCATGTGTTCACTTGACCTGCCGCTAGCATTGCTGCTGCTTGAAAAAGTGTGTTTTCAGCCATTGGTCCATAGATATTGTCTTCTACTCAAAACTAGCTGCCTGTTACCTGAAATCGTGAGTGACTCTGGCGCTCCGCCGCGGAAGAGCGAGCGAGGGTCAACTGGTGGGAAGTGGCCAGGTTGAATAAAAAAAATACACACCAAAAATTAAAAAATGTGTCCTATAAATTCAAAATGAACTAGAGATTTCACACCAGTGATCTCAGTAAATGTTTGCCTTTCTATTGAGATATAACTTGTGAATGGAAATATTTTTCCCAATATTTATTTTTATTTATTTTTTGCTACATCTACCCACATACCTCCTGGGGACTGCCTGTAGGCATACCCTGGTTGGGAAACACTGTGTTAGAACATGTGCATTCCTCCACACAACATTGAAAGTAATGACATTACATTTTACAAAGAACAGCACCAAACAATTGTGCTGACAATCTCTCTTTATTTGAAAATGCAGGATAGTCAACTAATTCTCTGTATTAAAAAATAAATAAATAAAAATTGTCCACCAGAAGATGCTATCACATGCATGTAAATGCTTGTATATTCTGTAGTGTTTCCCAAACGTTTACATATCATATGCCAGACCTCTTCATTCTGAACAACTTGCCCTCAAGAATCATTGATGTCAAAAAAATTGTTTGTTACATATTTCACATTATTTAAATGAGTGTGGCATCCTCAAAGAAACCCATTTTAATTACTTTTGGTATGCATATGCGGAATATGCTTTTGAAAAAGCATGAACGTTTCTTGAACGTCAGGCAATAGGTGATGCTATAACAGTCAAAAATATTAAAAGCACTAGGGGAAGACTGGCCATCAGGAGCACCCGATTTTTAATTAAACCAAAAACAAATTAAATTAAACAATGCTGGGACATCAATTCTGTTGGTTGGTAGCCTTATTTCTCTGATATTTGATTACACAGAATTTATGATCAATTCTTTATTTCATTTAATGGAACAGATTGGCATAAAACTGATTTGACGGTAAGAAATAATATTGTGTTGAAACTGATACTTTTAAAAAAATTGATTTTGGAAAAGTGAATAATATTGAACAGTGTAAACAATAATGACCTTTTAAAGAACTGATGTTCTCAACAATAATGTAAGTAGGTCATTAATGGAGATTTATATACAGGCTACTGAATGTTTGTTGAAACACTGTTTACTAGCTATAACAAGTCAGTCGATAAGTCACTTATAGTCAGTTAAATATCTACTTGGGACCATCAAAATAAAGTGTTACCAATGTCAGTGGCTCAGTGGTTTTGTTTGCAACTTAATTTATTATCTTTATATTTTTTTTTCCATGAAACCAAAAACGTCTACTCAAAATAAATAGCTTTAAAATATAGTTTAAGCCATGCCCTGTATTTGTCTTTATTGCCATCATGGCTGAGAAAGATGTCTCACAAAGATATGTGGCTGGGAAAGGCAACAATATTCTCATGGCCTGAAGAGCAACCTCCTTGTACTCTTCAACCGTGGGCCAAAATTCCACTGGGGACTGCCGATTAAATCTCATCCTGCGAGTGTGATCTCTGGACAATTCAATACTCAGCCTTTCCGCTGAGGCCACTGGCCATCACATCACAAGAAAAGAGAACCCAGTCATATTTTTCCATGTCAATGTCTATGAAATAGTGACTGAAATGTTAATTGAGGAGAGGTGAGTGTAACGGTGTTGAGCATGAAGTCCACTTCCGTAATGTTGGTGTCCAAAAATTCAGATAGATTTGGATACATGTCAGTGATGCCTGTTTGTAGTTTACGTATCCACAGATCAGTTGTTCTCCTGAATGCATTTATTTTGTCACTTGCCTCCAATATTGTGGAATAAGACCCTTGAATAGATAGTCCGTTGAGACCAAGGGCGAAGATTCTTATGCAAATGCTTCACGCTGCAACCCTCCCAATGTTCTATCCAAATCTATGCCCTTCGTTGAGACTACTAAAAAGTTCTGCAAGGTTGGCCAGTTTTGCCATCCACTGTTGGTCAGAAAAGAACAGTGCAAGGTCAGGTTTATGTGCTTATAAAAAGTCATAGAGCTCATACCTCAATTCTAACACTCGCTCCAAAACTTTCACGCGTGAGAGCCACTGCACCTCCGAATGGAACATTAGCCGATCATGAGCGGCCCCCATCTCCATTTTTTTCCGTTTTGCGAAGAGACGTGACTTCAGTGGTCTTAATGAAGTTCACAGCTGCTGTTACTACTGCTTCCAACACATTGTGCAGGTCAGGTGCCAAATTTTGATGCAAGTGCTGGACAATGTAGCATACAGTGAGTGGCTACGATGTTTGGATTTATGGCTTGAATTTGGGTGACAACTCCACTCTTGTGCCCAGTCATTGTTGCTGCACTATTGTTGTGCAAACAGAGACACACTTTACCCAGCTCAAATGTTCTTCTACCATGAAAGTCATGTGGGTTTGGAACAACATGATGTTGTGAAAATAACAAAATGTTCATTTTTGGGTAGATAATTTCTTTAAACGATGATACAGTAAATGCTTTAATTTGCCATCACTCTTTGTCTGTCCTTTTTGTGATGTTGTCCATATTGTGTTTACAGATAAATCCAAGGACAAATCTCAGGCGGCTCAGAAAACTACCAGCAAAAACAGCACAGCAGCAAATAAAGTGAGCAGCAGCAATGGAAACAGCACTCCTAACAGGTACTTCACCCAAGACCCATCTCTCCACACCGCTCAAGCTCACTAACGCGAGTGTGCAGCTGTAGCAGAAAATGATGTACTGCTCTCATCTCTTATATAACGTTATTAAAAGTTGAAGCCCTGGGGTGCGAAAGTTTATCAGGGGCTTATTATTTCAAACTACTCGCCAAATAAATCAGTCCTTTATCAAAGTCTACCTTCTTTATGAACTGTGTAATCAAATTGAACAGTGTTCCAGGCAAAAATCCTGTTACAATTCTATTAAATTGAGCAATTGCGGCGAGAAATGCCTTGAAAAGAGCTATCCCCTAAAAGGCATGGCTGTTACGACACAAAATTGCACGATGGCCCACCAAATTGGCTGTGTAAAGCATAATTTTGAAAGAAATATTTCAATGGAGTCGTGTGGAGGCCAGAGGTAAAGTTCCCTGTTAATTTCCATTCAGGAAATTTGTAAATTAGGGGTGTAAAAAAAATTGTATCGTATGATATGACGCTCTCTATACAGTACCATAACAAACAGCTATAGTGTCATTAAAAGTAAACAGCGCAACATTGCGAGCTGTGAAACAGTCTTCTCCATGAGAGGCGTCGCTGAGCGCTCACAGGAAAACAGAGCAACAGATCTACAGTTCAGAGGTGAGAAGATCGATGGCAAACGCAAAGTAGATTGTAGCATTACAGCTTGTCGAATTCGCCAAATAACGGTGTCATGTCCTGGCGACTACAGTACATCAAACATTATTTACGCCGATATCACCTTGCAAGTCGGTGAATTTGCGATGCAGAAACGGCAGCACCAAGATTAACAGCCGCCTTTCCCAGCTGATATGGATCATGACACAGAGCAAGATGCTCATAAGTAACAAAAACAGGCTTATTCAAAAAATCTGACATCGTAAGAAACTTGCGATTACATGTGACTTATTATTCACGGTTTTTGACCTTGAAATGTAAACCGGTATGAATACAGCACGTGCACATATTATAACCCTGTTAATTACGGTAGTGAAATTTACATGCAACGTGAAACTGGCAGAAGAGGTTAATAACGTACGTGTGCTGATTGGTTTTTGCTTAAGCTGCTAAATAATACTGGATTATAGACAGAAATGGCAAAACCAGAGGTCGGGTTCCTCGAGTTTTGTTTTCACCACTAAAAAACTTCCTTGCTACAGTCACTTAGCTTGCTCTCTGGGGGCTTTCAGACAACAAGACATCATTTTCTGTAAAGCTGATTTGAAACTGTGTATTGTGAAAATTGCTATACACATATAAAATGACTTGAATGTAGACACATTTGAGTTCATATGAGTTTTTCTCTTTATAATCAATCAAAATAAATGCAGTGCTGTTTAAGCTAATTTATTATAGAGCTCTACTTTTTGTTGCCAATGTCAGACACTGTTGTGTCATTTGTCATTAAAATGTATGTCGAATCCTTGAATAAGTTTGAGTGAATGTGGATTTGCGCTGTTTGTTTTAAACCGTAACGTCTAGAGAAGCTCTGCTCCGTATCATATCGCATATTGAAATGTGTGAATCATTACTCGCCTTGTGTGAATGGGATGAGTTTGTAATGGATTTCTCGGTGTCGTAACTTTGCTTTGTGTGGTCAGGGAAAGTGGCATAGTCAGGAATTTGTAATTCACCTGAGATGAGAGGGCGGGGAGGTCACGATGTGCTCTGCGTGAATAATGAAGGAATCTGTTAATGTTATCACATTCACTCCTGTAACTCATGGGGAAACCCATTGTTTAATATCAGCATTTTTATTGGAATGGTCATAATCTAGCATAATCTGTAATATTAAAGTAGTCCTTTGATTCCTTTATTTTATAATGCGATTTAAATGTATTAAAACATGTATAAATAAATTGATCAAATTAACAAATAATAATTAAAATGTACAGCGGAGTGGGCATTAGAGTTGCTAGCAACACTGTTGCGGATTTAGCCTAAATTAAGTTTATTTCTCAGTATCGTCTTGCTAGTTTGAGACCAAATGTTGGTTTATAGTTATTGGTAAATGTTCTTTATATTTTCCATTAATGAAATAAATATTTTTTTGGTCATTTATTACAATAACTTTGGTAATGTTGTTGAATGGTTACGTTTGATGAATGCTGGCAACATAACTGTGTGTAAAAATAAAAAAATGGAATGAGATTTACTTATTTTATAATGTGTGCGTGCGTGCATATATTTTAAATAAAAATTATTTATAACAAATGTTTACACTTTTTTTTTTAAATGTATATTATAATAAAAAAATTTATGAAGTAGAAATGTTTCTTATTTAGTAATACATTTTTAAGATCAATTCAACAGATGATCAACAAATAATGTGGCCAAAATCCCATTTAAAGGAAGAGAATGCACATGTTTGTTTATGACTAGCTACTTTTCATTTAGCCGTTTATTTTGTGTTGGTTAAGAGTTTATCGAACATATACAATAGTTCTAACTCCAAAAACACACATGATTTGTGCCGTTGTTTCTTTAAAAATTAATTGGACTACATATTCATGAAAAAAAGGGTCTTCTGTAACATTTTACAAGAAGCTCCAATTCGTTGTGACTGATAAATCAAAAAAACATATCAAAGTAAATAAGGCCTTTTGTTGTTTCAAGGCTGTCTTGCAGTGTTTTCCAAGGGATTCATTACAAGCACTATAAAAGATTCTGTGCCATTGCTGAATGAAAGCCAGGAAAATATATTTTGGTCTCTTTGTAATGGTTTCAAATCTAAGATAGAAAATGGCAAAATTGAGTACACTTCAATTCATCCGTGGTCTCTCCACAGCACTAAAGGAAGCAAAGAGAAGGACGAGAAGGAGAAGACCACAAAGGAGAAAAAGGAGAAGAAAGAGAAGAACCCGGTGAGCACTCCAGAGGCCAAGGCAGGAGGAAAGGAGAAGCAGAAAGAGGAAAGATCCAGCAAGGAGGATAAGTCCGTCGATGTCAAGGAGAAGGTGCCCAAAGCTGACAAGGACAAGAGGAAGGAAGATAAGAAGGAGGAAAAGACCAAAAACGATGGGAAGTCTGCCGAAAAAGAGTGGTCTAAGGAACGTGACGTGTCTAACGACAGCAAGATCAAGGAAAGCAGTAAGGTGGAGAAGAACGCTGGGGCTGGGATCCTGAAGTCCATTGTGCCAAGACCTGAAGGAGTTGAGTCAGAACGGGGTAAGACCACTCTAACCTTGTTTGCTATAACAACCTCAAAGCAAATTCACAGAGTTCGATTCTCTGGTTCATTAGACTTCTGGGACAGTGTTGTTTTGAAAAAAACCTGACTTCATTGATTTATTTATCCATAGAACTCGCCATAAGCAAGAGTGCTTGCATTTAAAACAAAAGGTCGGAGCAAACAAACCAGATTGACCATTTCAATTGAATGGTACAGGAATAGTTCACTAAAAAGTGACTTTTTTTTACTCACTCCAATGTCATTACATATTATTTCCTTTCATTTGTAAAACACAAAAGTTAGGCCGAATGTCCAAGTGGCTCTTTACCATCTTGTAAAGTGAATAGTGATTTATGCTGTCAAGCTTAGAAAATGACAGAGCAAGATTAAAGCACCATTATAGTCGTCCAAATATGCTAATTTCTTAATCTTCTGAAGTCATAGCTTTGTGTGAGGAACAGACCCAAATTAAGCTATTCTCTAATAAATATTTCTTTTCTGATGTGTCCCAGATGGGTATACATTTCTTCTGCTGAACACAAATATTTTTAGAAGAATATTTCAGCTCTGTAGGTCCATACAATGCAAGTGAATGGTGACCAGACCTTTCAAAGCTCCAAAAATCACACAAAGGCAGCATAAAATTAATTCATAAGATTCCAGGGGTTAATCCATATCTTCAGAAATTATATGATAGGTGTGGATAAGAAATATCAATATTTTAGTCCTTTTTTACTATAAAGTCTCTTCCCTGCCCAGTATGATGGCAATATGCACATAGAATAAGAAGCGCCAAAAACACAAGTTGTAGATTTGTGAAAGTGGAGATTTATTGTAAAAAGGACTGAAATATTGATCTGTTTCTCACTCTCACCTATCACATTGCTTCTGAAGACATGGATTTAACCACTGGAGTTGTATGGTTTAATTTTATGCTGCATTTATGTGATATTTTTTTTGGAGCTTTGAAAGGTCTGGTCACTATTCACTTGCATTGTACGGACCTACAGAGCTGAAATATTCTTCTAAAAATCTGTGTTCAGCAGAAGAAAGTCAGTCATATAAAATTATGAACTATCCCTTTAACTCTGAGTTTATTCATTTATTATTATTTTAGTCATATGGCTTTGTAACATGAGTCGGTGTCATTTTCCTTTTTGGTTGAACTATTGAACTATCCCTTTAAACATTTTAAGTGTGAAAAGCATTGTCTTAAAACTAAAACATGTTTTTTTTTTTTCTTTTCTTCCCCCGTTTGCCCCCCCAGAGCAAAAAAGGCGAAAACTTGACACTCACTCGTCACCATCGCACTCCTCTGCAGTTAAGGTTAGTATGGCCTGAGGAGGGCTGTGCACTTCTTTCCTCTTGTCCCTACCTGTCGGAGATCACGTGTTTTTCCAAACCTTCCTCGTCACACCGTGTCAGCCCAGAAGAGTTTGAGTGAATGCTTCTGGAGTCCAGCCATTGTAGGAGAGCAATGGGGGGAATATCGCATCTTATGGACTATTTTTTTGGAAACGTATTTTTCAATAGATGTCAGATTTTTATGATAAAATTCCAAGGACTTGCCAATATCTTACATTTTAGCACGCGTCTCGTTTTTGCTCTTTTTTTTTTTTTTAACATGCTAAGAGGATCTACCCAAGTGCCTCAAGTTTTGTTCCTTTTTTTAATTACACAATTTTTTGTAAGATTGTAAATATATTTATTTTTGTAAATCATCCTCCCCTTTTTGAAATTTTGGAGTCATAGCATATTACTTGCTGAATAAAGCGGAAAGTAATAAAAAAATCATTAAAAAATATATATTTTTAACTAAACACCGAGACGACAATGTTTTAGCCAGAAGAAATCAAGTCACATTTTTGACATCTGCAACTCCTGAAAGAAGAGATGGAATGTTTTGCATGTCTTGCGCTGTCACCGATCTGGGATCCCCTGACAAGAATGTGCTGCTCTTCACCACCACTGCTTGCTTTTTGGTCCAACCTGATTTTTTTTGTGTGCCCCATTTGCTCTCGGTGTTTGTCGGTGCCCTGCTGTGGAAGGGGTATCAGCGAGAGTTCCTCAGATGTCCGTACGACCAGCAGACAACCCCTTCAGCATCCAGAGAAACCTGTGATGTATCACCAGCAACTACTTCATACAGAGAAGGGCATCCAGGATAAGTGTGGGCAAAGCCTTCCTAGAGGGATCTGCCTATCCGTGACCAGGAATCTTGTTGCAATTGTCTATGAGCGAGACCTCATTCCAAAGTGTACATGAGATCCTTATATTCCAATGCCCTTTATTTATGAATCTTAGCTGAGATTAGATTGTTTATTCCTCTTTATAACCCCCCTTAGTTAATTTACAGAATGTATGGTCTATTTTAGACCAAAGATAGACGTTAAGACATTTACATTTAATGCAGTTGCAGTGACGTTCTCCAAGCACATGTAGGTCAAGATAGTCCAGTTCAGACTAACGTTAGGCTCCAGTAGTCTCTTCATCTCTAACCATGTGAAAGTTCTAGTCTTTGAAGGTCTATAGGGGGATGTGTTGAGTGACGGCCAGCCTCCCCCCACCCTTTCTCCTGCTGTGTGCCATCCTCTCCAGCTCATGTGTCATCTCCATTCATTCCTACAGGACAATCTTAACGACTTCAAGGACTCTGCATCAAAGGTTTGAACCTTTTTCAACTATAAACTGTCCATACAAGGCTGTCTCTCCAAACTTAGTGAGCTACATATTAAGACACCATGGGCACCATAGGTATGTTTGAAACATTCAACAGGACTGCAGCATTAAAGCAATTATTAAAAATTAGCTTATGATGCCCAAAAATAGTGTTGTTCGATAACATATGGTGTCTAGTATGTTTGCATGTCTGAAACATGCCTAATGATGCCCAAAAATTGCATCTAGGTAAAAAATATTCATTTAAATGTCACGAATGATGCCCAAAAATGGCATCTAGATAACATGGTGTCTAGTTAGATAACGTTCATATGTCTGAAACATGCCTAATGATGGCCAAAATGGCATCTAGTTAGATAACATGGTGTCTTTTTAGTTAATGTTTGTTTGTATGTCTGAAACACGCCATAGATGCCCAAAAATGCCATCGAAGTATACAATTTTTATTCACATGTCGCAAATGATGCCCAAAAATGGTGTCTAGGTAGATGGATAACATTTGTTTGAATGTCCTTAATGTCCAAAAATGGCATCTATTTAGATAATATGGTGACTTGTTTGATCCCGTTAGTTTGTATGTGTGAAATATGCATATGTTGCCCAAAAATGTGTCTAGCCCTAAAAAAGGCACCATGCACCACAAGATACGTACTCTTTAGTTTCTTATAGGGGGGTATGACAGAGTTTTTCACCCAATCTTGTTATAATTTTCCATAGTTGCTTTGAGCATGTAAGTCACATGACTTTTCTGTGATCATTCAGCCTGACCAAAAACCAACATGGCCGCCCGCCCATGGTGCAGGACATGCTTGCTTTGTGATAATAAAATATGAATCTTTTCTTTAGTAAAAAACAAAACTATTAAACTGCTAATATTAATTGTGAACATTGTCTTGCGACGCGGCAAACTCTCACACACACTTCCTCTTACTCTCTCTCTCGCTCGCTCGCGCGCAGATGTGTTTTAAAATAAGAGGGGAAGTCATTTTTTGCATCAAATAAAACATAGAAATATTGATTACTTTTCACTTTTTAGTACCTTAATAGGGCAACGTATCCTGGGAGATTCAACTCATAAAATCCCAAATGTATAAAAAATTGGGTATGTTTTACTTAAATCCAAATTATATAAAAAGTGACATGAAATGATTTTTTGCAAATCATTTTCCACTTTGCCTGTTTAAGGGCTAGGTAGAAAAATTCATTCATATGTCACAAATGATGGCCAAAGATGCCATCTAGGTTGAGAACGCTTGTTTGAATGTTCCAAATGATGACCAAAAATGGTGCCTATTTAGGTTGTGTTCATTCAAGCAACCAAAACCAAAAATACCTATTATGCCTAAAAATGCTATCTAGGTATGTAAAATCCATTCAGACATTCCAAATAATGCTGTTTAAGAAGGCAGAATTTGTTTGAATGCCTCCTGAAGTCTAAAACTGGCATCTTGTTAGATAGCATGCAGTCAGACTTCCCAAAAAATGGCCTCTTGGAAGATAACATACAACCGAACGTCCCAAACCATGCCTAAAAATTGCATCTAGCCATGTTGTTATTCATTCATTCATTCATTCATTCATAAGAGTGTTCCATATGTGCCTTTGATGCCCAAAAATGTTGTTTATCTGCTCACTTTGTTTTGAGACGCAGCCAATCTGTTATCACATCGTCGACCAGAAAGTTTCTTCACCGTGTATAGCATGAATGATTGCATCTATTGATTACTGCACTTTTTCTTTTATACTAAATGCCAGGTAATGGATTTTTTTATTATGATTATTGGTATGGTCCCAAAATGTGAAATTGGCCTTTAGGAAGTCACTTTTTTTCTTTTTTAAAGACAGCCAAATATCCCTGAGACATGCAGCATAGCTCTCTTCTGCTCGCACCTCCCTTCGCACCTCTGCCAGGGTGTTTTATATTCTGCTAATGCAATTTCAGCCCAACAATATCCTCCATTTTTCCTGTGGCTACGCTCTTCTGAACTTCTCTTACAGTCCTTAGTGTCTGATTGGACTCTGGTCTTCTATTCCACTGCTCAAGTCTCTTTTGAACAGCTCCTGTCAACTGCAGGGGAGATAAGTGTTTTGCAGTTTGGTCACTGAAGGATGTTTTTGAAAATATGCTGATGGCGCCACCTGAAAAAGCAATCCAGCTGAATTTTGAGCAGCCTGTTATTTTATTTGATCCTTTTCTCCCTCTGAAGGCCTGTCCTCAAAGTATTCCCCTACATTAACTTGCGGTGTCATCTAGATATTATGGAGAATAAGATGCCTTACAGTTTAATGGTCTCCACATGGATATATTTAGCATTAGTCACTGACTTTTAACCCCTTATGACTGCAAAATGTTTGCTGTCCTGAAACGGTAGTGTTTATATGGCAAGAGTCAGTTGTTTTTCGTAGGATATTGAGACAGATGTGTATGTTCTTGTAATTTAGTTGTCAGTTCATATTCTGTAGGTGAAGTAGTTTTATACATGTGATTAATTCAGCTGTCATTCAGTCTCTGGGAGTTTGTGCGATGAATCTCTGGTTCATCACACATGCTGTCAGATTCTGTGGTGTGCAGATGTAACAGAGTTATAATGGGATGTTGGAAGAGCAGGTGTCTTTGGGTATCTTTTAAATTACATGACAGGACCATGTGGCTTTCTAAATTAAACAGGATTTCTAAATTAAACAATGCATGTTGATATAATTACATTAAACCGAAAGCAAATATAAAACAGCAAAAATATTAAGAAAACGTTCAGTCTAAGTAATTTTTCAACAGAAATAGTCTGTTATGAATAAATGGCGAGCAACAGAAACCAAATGTAAGCAACAGAGACCATCCCATTTATTAAAATTTTTAAATGTTAGTGTAAATATTAACACATTTTAAAGAATTAAAACAATGGCTTACCATTTTGTAAACATCGCTTCATGATGTTCATGGGGCGGCTGTGGCTCAGGTGGTAGAGCGGGTTGTCCACTAATCGCAGGGTTGGTGGTTTGATTCCCGGCCCACACGACTCCACATGCCGAAGGGTCCTTGGGTAAGACACTGAACCCCAAGTTGCTCCTAATGGCAGGCTAGCGCCTTGCATGGCAGCTCTGTCGCCATTGGTGTATGAATGGGTGATTGGGTGATTGGGACACGGTGTAAAGCGCTTTGGTAACCTCTAAGGTTAAAAAAGCGCTATATAAGTGCAGACCATTTCCATTTAATGATTCTATACAAGTTGGTAATTTAAAGCTGATGTAATTTCTGCACCACTTGTGCCACCAAACAGAATTGCAGAAATACGTTTTCATATTTTCAGCCCCCATCTGCCGTTGATCAATTAAAGAGATGGTGCCGCTCCACACTCACGCCATTGGTTGCATAACATTGAGGCGGGTTTAAGCAGGTCGCTCAAAATAAAGTGCAATTTTCATAGCATAACAGAAACGCATGAGTGGCTTACAAATAGTTCTCTGCATATAATCTGGCATAGTTAAAGTATTTTAACAGAAAAAGTTACATACTTAAGCTTTAATAAAGAATTAACAATCAACAGAGAGTACATATAGACAATTGCTTAATTTAATAATTTACATTTGAATATATCTAATATATTAGTAACCAATTTTCATAAAATTAAACCAGTGGCATGACATGCCTTAACATTTCACCATTAAAGGAAACGTTGCTTGAATTTTAAATTATTTAAGACTATCAAGTCAGTAATAAAGAATAAATAAATTACTAGCAACAGAAAATAAAATATAAACAATAGAGCAAAAATGTAAAGTATACAGTGCTTTAACTATACAGCAGAAAGACACCTCAATAAATACATTTGTGATAATCACAATAAACAAACCTTCTGAAGTTTATTAGTCTTACAGTAGACTGTTTACAGTTGCCATATTAATATAGAGTTCAACTGGTGTGTATATTGACAATTGTACAGTGATTTATCAATCAGATTTTCGAGCCTGAACTGTCCATTTTATTCTTGACATTAACAATAACTCATCAGTAGGTAACTAAAGAGAAATCAGGGAAAAAATACAATTATGTCCAGAGTCGTTGGTACATACAAGGAGGACAAAAGTATGAAGTCATGTGTAAATATTTACATTTGTAAAGACCCACTGACCAGATTTAAAGCCAATGCTCGGGCCATTGGAAGAACAGCCATTAACTGTTCCGTTTTGCTTCACCACCTTCAGGACAAAGACTTGTTCTTTCTGCTGCAGTAACAAGCAGTCCATCTCTTGCTCTGTTGGCTTTCATATCCGTCTCATTTGGCTTTTCTCCCACTTTTATAAGCAGAGCGTCTTTAGATTTGTAGGCGAGTCTGCAATGGCAATTTTCCAAGCAACACCAGCCACTTGCTACATAGTATTTTACATGCCAGTTCAAGAATCATATTTATTCTATACTCTCTATTTTTTTACGTTCCGTTCCAACACTTTTCTCAAAGATTTTGAGCTAATTACATCTTTTTAAACCTTTTAAAAGTTTCTGCTCAGAGCATCCGTATAAGTTGTTTTGTTATTTTGTCTGGATCAGTTCCAGCTGGAACTTTTTAATGCTTCTTATGAACAAACGGCATTGACAGTTTGTTGCACCTATATTTTTTTTAAAAGTCCCTTTTGTGAAGAACTAAGCGACAGTGGACACGATGATGTGGGCAGTTTAATTACTATGTCTCATGCATTTGTCAGCCTGTGTGGACTAAAGTGTAAAATTAGACTTGTATACCTTGTGGCACCTGCATATTCGTCAACAGTCTTCATTAATGGACGTTTATGATCTTTGCTGTACGTTTATCTTTAGGCTTTGCCTGTCAATTGCTGAGAATTACACGGCAGTCAGTCCACAACTGATGAGTATAGCTCTTGAATGCATGCTTTGAATTAGCAACTTCTGTCTTCTGATATTTTGATGCATTTCAGGGCTTAGTGTACTCTGCTAAAGCCTGACACATAATAAAGGACATAATATTGAATTTTGGTAGACCAATAAATTAGGTAGGCCAGTTAATCTGCCAATATTTGCCTGGTTTAAGATTATTGTATTGGCCAATTTCAGTTTGGCAATGGATAATGGCACGTTATTTTATTTTCAGATATTTAGTACAGGAAATCAAAATAAACCCTGTTTATGTTTTCCTGGTCTTATTCCAAATAAATTCTTCGTAATCTTTCAGAAAAATGTTTTGGCTTGCTCCGCCTCTGAAAATACTTCGGCTGATGTCACCAAATAAATAAAATAGTCCTATATTTTTTCTTGTTGAATATACTGTTTTGATTAGAAACGTGTTGCATTATAGAAGTTGAGAGTTTTACATTGACTTGAGTAAAAATTGTATTAAATATAGCGAAAAAGAGTAATTTCAGTTTCAGCAATTTTGTTTACATTTCTTTTGCCATCATTAAAGGAATACTCCAGGTTCAAAACAAGTTAAGCTCAGTTAACAGCAATTGTGGCATAATGATTGTTGATTAAAACAAAAAAAAAAAATCTGACTCGTCCCTTGTTTATTTATTAAAAAGCTAAAATCGTGGGTATGTTGTCAGGCGCTTTCAATGCAAGTGCATGGTGTCAGTCCATAAAGGTTAAAACATACACAGTTTCAAAAGTATATCCAAAAGATGTTATACATATTAAACATTTTTAGTGTGATGTGTAACTGTGTCAATGACATTGTGATATTCGATATAACTTAACACAGAAAAGGTTAGTATGCGATTTTATCACAAAATCATGTTAACATGTATAATGTGTATGTCTTCTGGCTATACTTTTGAAATAAAATTGTATTTGACTGTTTATGGACTGGCCCCTTTTATACTAGGAGACATGATTTTAGTAATGAGATTTCCCAGAATGAGTTTCATTCTGTGCCATTTGAGTCATCGTTGAGTCTGTCGTTTACTTGGTGCCATCTCCTGGTGGCCTTATGTAACATTGTACTTCGTGTGGATAATCAAATGATCCATGCATCCGATTACCTTGTATGTGAGCTTGTTTGAAAGATTATCACCTAGTAATAATCACAAGTAATTATGTGATATTTTATATTCTGTTTATTATCGTGAAGTTACAAGCGTAAATGTGGCCTATTGTACCTGCAAATTTAAAGTGTTAATTCGGTGTGAATTTTTTGTGGTAATCGACATTATGCCACAAATGCTCTTGAATGAGCTTAACTTGTCTTAAACAAGGAATATTCCTTTGAGTTGAGGTATATTTTGATTATTGTAAATGTATTATTATATAGTAAATATATTGATATTATATTGGCCACCCTGCTCAAGATATTTTCATCTTCATCTGCCAATATGAAACGCACAGTCGACCACTAGTATTGAATAATGTCATTTGTAGAGAGCTGGCTTGTCTTGTCGTGGTACAGTGCTGAAGCACGTCAAACCAATTTGTCTAGTTGGCAGAAAATGTACTTGTCCAGTCCTCAAACTCAATTTTGTCAATTTCTTCATTTGATATTGATGTCAAGGTCAAATAAATGTCAACATGTCCACCGCACAATTCGTTTATTCTGCTTTCCTGTGTTTTTCTTTATTTAATCATCTTTTTTCATAAACTTTCAATTTTTTTGCTCTACAAAACTATTCAGTTGGTTAATTCCTCACGAATGCTTCCCTATCTCAAAAGGTCTTCATTGTCATGTTTTCTTATGTTTCTGAATAGTTTTCTATTTTTTTTGAAGCATTGAGATGTTTCATATGGCTCATTACAATATTACTTGGTGCTTCATGTTTGAAGATTAAGGAGATTAAATATTTGATAGTCCATTTGGGAATGGTTACCCTTTAAGCCCTTTGACATGACTTGCTAAATTAAATCTGTTTCTGATTTTTACATGCATGTAGCTACAAATAAAAGTACTCTTTAGATTTGTTTGTTTACCATGTTACATGTTTACTCACCCTGATGTGAGTCATGTGGCTGGGACTTGAGTTGAATCCATGAATTTTTAAATGGCGTGCTTGGACTTCCTGTGGGTGTGTCTGATTGAACTGTGAGGTGTGAAGGCTCATGGGAAGGCGAGTGTAACTAACATAGCGTGCTAATGAATTGACAGCAGACCGCTGTTAGAGCTCTATCTGTCCTCCTGTGAAGCATTAACCCTGTTTTATCTCTCCATCCCACCCCCAGCACCACCCTAACCACAGCACAGCCCTGTCTAAGAGCAAAGAGAAGGACGAGGAGAAGAAAGACTCTGACAAATCCAGGGACCGCTCCAAAGAGAGGGAGAAAAAGGAGGATAAGAAGGACAGAAAACGAGTGAGTTGCTCTGTCTGTTATGATCTGTTTACAAAAGGATTTGGGAATGGGGTGAGAGCATAGAGAGGGAATCAGGGAAATTCCAAGTGCTCTGTTTATGAATCACTATGGGCCCTTTTCACATTTCCAGGTTTGAATACAAAAATAATCTATAGAAAGTAAACTGAGTAAATAGCTATCATGTAGAGGTAAAATTGGATAGCATAGAAAATTACATTGTTGCGTTCCCTTTTGTTCCAACAATAATTATACATTTTTTTAAAATCCATTTTTAAGTTTAGTTGTGTTAAGAGGAACAAAAAAAGTGTTTTACAGCAGTCAGTAGTGAAATATGCTGAATGTTGTATTTTTTTTATTTTTTTTAATGTTGCTAATTTAATTTAACATTTATTGCTAGAAAATAAAACTGCATTAAATGTGTGGAAACAGCGTTGCAAAAATTGCACACGTCCCATAAAATAAATATAAATAAATTATATGATCTATTTTGATCTAATATGATATATATATTTTTTTTTTTTACTATCTACGATCTATATTTTCTTAAGGTTTAGCTCCCCTTTTTTAATTTCCTTTTGTTGATAAAGGAAAAATCAGTTTTGAATCATTATTGGTTTTATAGATGTGTTAACCAATGATTATGCGTTTCTGCTCACACTTTTTTTTTTTTTTTTTTATATATATATAAATATTGAACCATTTGTTTTTATATTAGTTGAAAATAGCCTAAATGCCTAAAACGGCATTATTATGCTGTTACTGCTATGCTATTATGGTTTTATTGTTGTAGTCTTATGAATTTGAGTTACCATTGGTCAAAAAGGCATAAATGAAGTGTTGATTTAATATTGGTTATCAGACATTTAAACAAAAACCACTGGTATCTGTGGTTAAAAATGAAATGATAATTTTGGCAGATGTTTTGGCTCTGTGTACCTTTTACAGTGCATTCAGAAAGTATTGAGACCCCTTCATTTTTTCCACATCAATCTAGACACCGTACCCCATAATGACAAAGCATAAAATTGGAAATTAAGTGGTCTGAATGCAATGTATATTGGTTCTGCATATCTGTTATGTCAACATAAAATTAATCCGTATCGGTGGTAAAAAAAAAATAAAAAATCCGTATTGGTCTCTTTAGTTTTTAGGCTCTATTTTGTAACTTATCAGTTATCAGACATCAGACAAGTAAACAAAAATAATTGGTATCAGTTGTAAAAAAAAAAAAAAAATCCATATGGGTTGATCTCTAGTTTCAGCCCCCTTATTCATACAAAAAGCCTCACCCTCATAATTGAAAAGAAATCCCTCATATAATCACAATATAGATTTTACTTAAGATTTTTACACAATTTAAATGTTTTCTTTAATCATGTCGCTAAATCAACTGAGAAGGTTGTGTAGTAACTCCCTTGCAGCGGTAATAACTGGTTTGCTATATTTACCCTGCAAAATTAAAGTTAAAATCCTTCATGGAACTCTGTGAAAAGGGTCAATTCTCAGGTGTCTTGAGAAAAGCTTCAAACAGCATTGACTGGTTTGTGTAAGCAGCAGTTATTGAAAGCTTGGTGAAAAAGAGCTTAAACTGACAACCATGATTTTTTTATATGACTAGGACTACTCAAACAGCGAACGCGAGATGAGCCAGGAAGCCAAGCGGCGCAAAGATGAAAATGGAATGAGTGAGTTGATAATGCCTATCTTTTAAATTTGTTTTGCCTGCTGCCGAGAGCAGAAGAGGTGTGCTAGTAAACCAGAAATGTCTCTTTCTCTGTGATGGAGGCAATCAGAAATCTCTCCCCGTGGGGTCTTGGCTGTTGTGTTATCTGCCTCACCTGGCTTCTCTCTCTCTCTCTCTCTCTCTCTCTCTCTCTCTCTCTCTCTCTCTCTCTCTCTCTCTCTCTCTCTCTCTCTCTCTCTCTCTCTCTGTGTCTCTGTGCTCTCTGTGCTCTCTACACAGACTCCTCCAAACACAGCAAGAGCACCAGCCCCTCTGAATCGCCACAATCCAACGACAAGGACAACAGCAAACGCTCCAAGTCTACCAGCAAGGACAAGAGTGATCTGGCAAAACCAGAGAAGACCTCTGGAGGCAAAAAGGTCTGTGACTGACTGTCCTGCTATACCAGAACAACTGAATGTGTCTTTCATTAGAGCTGATGGCTAATGCATGAATCATTATGACTGTTGTTCATGCATAGGGTTAGGGGTTTATTCAAATCACTAATCCTAAATTAAAAATTATAATGTGTAACTCGTTCCACACCGGTTGTGCCCCAAACACGAATGCTACTTAAAATAATGTGGTTTGTGGAGTAGAGGGACCGGAATATCATATAGATTTTTATGTGGATTCTTTTGATTTAGCAGCCACCACGCAATGCCCTAACAGCCACCTAGAACATATTTTCGACCATTGAGCAATGCACCAAAACATTCTGAACACCCTAACAACCACCCTTAGCACCCTTTCAACATCTAGTAATGCCCTAGCAACCACCTACAAGACCCTAGCACCCTCCTAGCATAGCAACAGACTAAAAACCTCTCAGAACAGCTATGCAGCCACCTGGCAACCAGTAATCTGGATTTACACAAAACAAAAAAAATTCCCTTTATTCTCTTCAAACTGACAGAAATGCTCTTATGTTTACTGTATTTGTGTGCTCTTTGTTGTGGTGCAGGAATCCAGGCATGACAAAGAGAAATCAGAAAAGAAGAGAGATAGCACCGGTGCTAAAGAAGACAAGAAACAATATCCTTGCATGACTTAAACACAAGTTTGCTCATCACAACAGCACAAAGTGTACAAAAGTAATTTTGTTGTTCATTGTTGACTGACTCGTACTGTGTACTGTGTATCAGTCCAGACTCACCACGCAGTTTACACTGATGTTTTTAATGAACACGGCGTGTTTTTCCTTAATATTTATCACCCATAAATCATCAGAAAAGCACAGATAATGTATGCTGACACTCAAGGTAAGCCTTTTATTATTAAAGCAGTGAAAGTGTTTTAAGTATTATGAATATTGCCTTTTGGAGACATTCCTTTTTATTAACCTTTTATGCTCAGATTGGGCCACACAAAAAAAAAAAAATCGTCAAAATATTAATAACTACAGGCTTGTCCAACACAAAATGGGTATCGTTCGAAAACTTAAGACAATCTACTTTACAATGCATGAAGGCATTATGACCAAAACTGAACAAGTGCTTTGAAATTTGCAGACAAATCAGAAGTGTTTCGTTTTGATAATTTATTAAAAAAAATTGCACTGAACATATTATTGCAATTATTGATGTTTTTACCTATTAAAAACATCAGACTTGTCAAATAGCCACGTGTCATATGTTGTTGGAAAGCTCTCAAAGAGTAGAATACCACCAGTTTTACTCGCAGGCAAAAATATGGCGAGTAATAGCTAAGTATATTTATATTTGACAATTATGTTGGTGTTGCTTATATTCCGCATTTACACTTGTAACTTCACGATAATAAACAGAATATAAAATATCACATAAAATTACTTGGAGCCGATTATCTTTCAAACAAGCTCACATACAAGGTAATCGGATGCATAGATCTTTAGATAATCCACACAAAGCACAGTGTTACATATGGCCACCAGGAGATGGCATGAAGTAAATGACAGACTCAATGATGACTCAAATGGCACAGAATGAAACTCATTCTGTGAAATCTCATTACTAAAATCATGTCTCCATGCAATGCTCTATTGTCATTGTTGTGTTTGCATGTGTAAATAGTTATGTACAATTATTCTGATTTATTTGTTTAGAGAGGCTTTTGGACACTTGTTATATTTATATATTTATTTATTTATTTATTTATTTTTATGTTATAACTTTTGATTGCTTTGGCGTATCAACACAATTATTTTCTCAGATATAGTTGACATGAATGGGAATATGTTTTATGAAGCAACCTTATTTACACCCAGAGATATACAATGTCAAATCAGAAATATATGAAACAAAAATTACATTTTTGGCTTAAGTTTTTGTATTTTTTTCCAGCAGTTTCTTAAGTTGAGTGTCTCAGAATGTATCATAATCTAGATCATGAAAACATTTTAAACCTTTTCTTTACAGTGACACCAAACACTTAACCCTCATTTTTTTTGTTGGGTTATAAGCCTTTTAATTTTGGGAATGCCACTGAAACTGGAAATATTTAAAAAAACCCTTCAGAGCTTAAAGGGTTAAAGGGATAGTTCACCCAGAACAGCATTAGGGTGAGGAAATGACATAAGTTTCACTATTGGGGAAACTTTCATTTAAAAATTATGAGATGGTTCAATGAATAATAAAAAGAACATTTAATTAGCTAAAACTGAGGGTAATTGATTTACAATCAGCTATTTAATTATGCATAAGTTGCACGTTATGGATGGGACAGGTTCGTGAGTTGCGTTAACTGAAGGTTGTTCCTCTTCACCAGTTTCCCTGCTGTGACGCGCTGCTGGCTGCAGAATTCATCCTCCCCAAATTTCTCAAAAATGTCAGCGTCTTAATTCCTTTCTCCCGTCACTGTCTGGAAAGAGGATTCTTTCGCACACTTAAGAAATTTTGCCTGCATCCAAACTTCTGTTGTTTTGCCTAGAAACATTGTAGCTCGTATTTTAATCTGCCATTTTTATTGTGATATTTTCAGTACTTCACTGAAAGTTTGTTTCCTTTAAATATTTAGCACAATGTGCTGCTTGCTTCACAAACTGATTCAGGTTGAATTGGTGTTGCTCTCAATGCTTGCGTTTTTATGACCTTTGACCTTCCTTTTTCCTTTTTTTTTTTTTTTTTTTTTAAGTAAAAAGAACTGGATCTTCGCCTTGATTAGGTTTCTTGAATTCTTTTTCTTCCTTTTAATTCTCATGTGATATGTAGGCTAGGTGTTTGAAGCAGTACAATTGCTCTTCTATTTGTATATTATGTATACAGAAATAAAATAGTTCCATGTAATAAGACATTTTCTGTTACTTTAATTTCAATTGTACACCTCCTAATTTTCTTTTGTGTGTTCAATCACGTTTTTAAAATATTTGTATAAAGAATGGCAAGCTGGATTTTTCCCATAAATAAATGGACTAAAAATGAAACGATTCACGACTTTCCAAACAACTTAATGGAGTTTTTATCTGGCAAAGTCGACAAAGTGTGTATGCTTTTTCTAAATAAAATAGTTTTCTTAGTGTATACCTTGTCTTGTTGTTTTTATAGCATTCTCTTGGCATTTGCAAAACCACAATCGCTACATATTTTGAACAAATTCAGGAGTTTGAAATTACTGCTGAAATGTTCCTCTTAAGTCATTGTCTACATGTTGTAAAAAGTCTGATATACTAGTTAGAGTGGGTAAGATGCATCGCCCCCCCAATTTTGTTAACATTTCTGTGATTTTCCTGTAACATTCCTGTGTGTATGTGCGTGCACGCGTATGCTAAAGTAAGTAAGTTTAAAACTGGTTATAATGGCAAACAGAAGCAAAAACTGGCTCATCTTACCCCACTCATTGGCTGTATTTGCTTCATTCTTGTGTCTGTAAAACACAAGTTATACCCAAGTTCAGACCCCTGAAGCTGTTTTCCAAGCCCATTACGAAGGTTGTTCTAATAACTCAGTTTATGGTTTTACAATAATTACAAGTCTTATAACAAACATACATGTACATACTTGTGTACTACATGCACATTGAGTCACATTCATGACTCAATAAGTTGCACTTAAATTTCTCAAGGGCCTAAAGACATGGATTTTTAAAAAAATATATATTGTTTTATTTCTAAATTGAATAACTTCAGCCACAACATTAAAACCGCCTGCCTAGTATTGTGTAGGTCCCCCTTGTGCCGCCAAAACAGCGCCAACCTGCATTTTTGAACAGCCTTCTGATATGATGATATTCTTAGACGTGGTTTTAATGTAGTGGCTGATCGGTGTAAGTGACCCCACGATAAGTCTCATTTCAAAGCATAAAAATTGAGTGCCCAGATAGTAAAATGTACATCTCCAAAATGTCTGTTATAGATCTTTTCACCTGGAAATCATAGCATTCTTCTTAGCATCTGCTAAACATCTTACAATGATCAGATTGATAATCATTCCAAATCATAAACCTCTCTAAAAGACGTCTGCTGAATGTTTCGTTGACATCCGAGATGAAACATAGATGAGCCAAAAAACAAAACAAAAAGATGTTTTCCAAAGGTACAAACAAATCCTATAGATGTCTGGGTGATGTATCTATCAGTAAAAACATTAAATCTTGATTTTAAAAAAAATGACGGCATTTCCTGTGGAAATACCAATAGTGTAGTAAAAACATTATTATTGATGTGGGTAACTGCTGTAATTGACTCTTGTTCAAAACACAATTACAAATCTTTAGAATTAGTTTCTTACAAGTTTAAATTCCAATTGTTGAGTAACGGAATACATGTAACGGGAATTAGAATGTAAAATACAAATTGTAACTGTATTCCACTACAGTTACAATTTAAATAATTGGTAATTAGAATACAGTTACATTCTAAATGTAGTTTGATTACTGGAGAGATTACTTTGCATTTTATTGTCATTTGTATCATTTAATATTTAGTCCTTTCAGATGGAAAACATTTAAACATATAAATGATGTGATCCAAACTGCATTTGAGCAGCGGTGAAACACTTTCTTATGATGTGTTACATTCATACGAGCAGACAGAGGACGCTATCACACTGTTTAAAAGGTGGATGTGATGTCATTGATGAAAATGATGTTGTGGACACTCTGTGGGGTTTTGAAGTAAGTTTGTGTAAATTGTCATGTGAACATTTAGCTTTATGCTAAGATAAAATTATATTTCTAGCCCTTTTACATGCACATTACAGCCATGATTACATTTTTTATCAAGAAAATCCACATTCAATGATGCACATTTTATCAGAATATCAGATAGATGTTTTTAATGTAGGTGTATTTTGTTACACTTTGCTGGCATATGTTTTTTCACTTGTTATTTACTTGTTTATAGTTAACAGAAGTGACAATAATCTGCCAGTGCTGAAGAAGTAATCCAGTGTATTTAGATTACGTTACTGACCTTGAGTAATCTAACGCAATACATTACAAATTACATTTTACAGCACATAATCTGTAGTGGAATATATATTTTAAAGTAACCCTCCAAACCCTGTCATGTATGTCTTCGTAGTAAAATGATAATTTTCTTAATTGCAATAATACAATTTTTACTAGTGCGAATATTCATTCCTGATAACAACAATTGAATTCCTAGTAAAAATGCACATTTTTGATGTCTGTAAATGTATGCATACATGTTGGATTTTATTTTTTAGACATTTGGATGTTTATTTCAGATGTTAATAAATGGAAGAGTAATTAAAGATATCTTTAAAAGGCTTTCTTGTTACAATAACGTTAAAGATATCTGTAATTAACTGCCGCTAATGAAAACCAAAATACCGATCGCATGTTTAAGTTGTGATTCAATCGTTGATATCAGGAATGGACATTTGCACTAGTAACAATGTTTTAATTTATTGAAAAGATAAGCCTTTTTGCAAGTAAGCGTTACATAACTGATGTGAGACATTTTAATTTCAACTAGTAAGACCTTCATTTTCAGATATCTGTAATTGCGTTTTGAATAGGAGTGAAAGATCATTGAGAAATTCTACTAGTAAAAGGCTCTTACAGATTTTTGCTAGTAAAAAATACATTTTTGATATAAAAATGGGTGTTTACATAGTTAATGGTTTCATTTGTATATCAAGAATTTATGTTTATACAATAATCCTACTTTTTACTAGTTGACATGCAATTTTTGATATCAAGGAATACGTATTTATGCAAATTTATTTGATATGAAGAATGAAATAATGTTGACTTCATACTGATACAGTATTAAGAAAATAGCATTTTAATTGTAATTAAAATGTAGATCCCTATCATTCTTATCCTGCACTTGATTAAATGTCGCAAGCGGTTGCAAGGAATTTGTGGGCGTGTTATGAAAACTACTAACCGCAAACAAATTAAAGATGGTGGAAATTTTGCTTGAGAACTTTGCGCTTGCAGGCCTGCGCATTTATTCGTGAAATGAGACCCATTGACATCAAGACAAAAAAAAAAAACCCCAAACATCTTTTTCAATGCTGTTTTTTTTTTTGTTTTTGTTTTTTTATTTACAAAATGTATTAAAATTCTCTGTACAAAGCCTCACCTTCAGGGCTCGGGAAATGACATCCACACATGCAGTTTTTACTTTTGTCTGACGCTTGATCGTGAACTCTGAAGTGCAGTTTTACAGGGAAGGAACAGGTCAAAATATGAAAGCTGAAAATGACTTTCTAGCGACCCTCTAGAATCTAGGCTAATGGAGGTCGCAAGTTTTTATTCTGCAATCAAGTGTTTTCACATGCACATAGAAAATGTGGGAATTCAGTCACTCGTTTGTGAATCTTTCACTAGAAATGTACAGCTCATTGTTTTGTAATCCATTTGTTTTCATTATAAAACTACCGGTCCATGTTTTGGAGATCCCTCCTTTCCCTAATCCCACAGAATCACAGTTTATTTTTATCTCTCCAACACAAAATGTTACAGCAAAATGTAAATGTCCCAAGCATCCCCATTATTTCCCTTTATAAATCTATTGTAAATGTTCTTAATCCTAGTTTGTTTTCTAAACAACTCACCAAACACTTAATAATGCTCATCAAAGAAAACTAAATCTCAAAGCTTGATTTCATGTGCGATTTATATTCGGAAAACTGTGAGGTAATAAAATACTACATCATAAAAGCCATTTTGTGGATTTCTGTTTCTACAATAATGCTATCCATGTCATAGCTTCAGTTTCTTGTACAGTATGCATTGATAACTACAAAAATCTCGGAAGTTTATGTTGATAAGTGTGTCAAGGGTGTACATTAGTGTATGAATGAAATGATGCATCTCAGAGCTGATTTTTGGTCTTTTGAAAGTCAAATATGAGAATTATTGTTGGCCAAATAGGTTTTATAGTGTCAGAACTAGAAGAATTATTGAAAATTATAGATCAGGCAAAGGAATATAGTAGCCTACCACACAATATTCAACATATTGAACTGACACAATGATCCTGATCTGCGGTTGAAATCCAAAATCTGATAAATTAATACATTGATTTAATGATTGTGAAAGCAAATTTACAGTTGATGGATTACAAGCGTGTCCCCCATTGGCTTGCCATCCAGGCTCCAAAAGTCAGATCGGCTCTTTCTATGTGCTAAGATCACAAGTGATGGCTTTGTTTCTCGGTTTCCATGGAGATAGGTGTGTTCGGAGTTTAGTTCACAGATAATGACGATGGCGATCCGTTCGTTTGTGTGATTCGAGCGATGCAATGTTTCTACGATGAGTTTGCATCAGTGTGATTCTCTGAATATTCCATAAGGCACTGAAGAAAACGTATCCAATTCTTCCGACAGTCCACGCTGGTCTTTGTTGTCTTTGATTAGCGTGCTGCGTCAGTGTGGGCAGGAGAGGCTGGGGTTCATGTGTGTATGGAGAGTGGGCGAGAGGGGCGCGCGACCCCTCTGAAAGATCCAGCCGTCTCAATAAGGTCTCGCATCATAATCATCACACGGCAGCGCTGCGGGGCTCTGAATCTGTGGACACACAGACAACATTAGAAATGTGTGTATAGAAAAATGCATTAGAGAAAACCACTCTTTGGGAACAACGTTTAAATGATTCAATCTTCTATTTTTATAATGTAAGGTAATAGTAGGCAGTAGATGTGTTAACAGGATTGGATTTATAAGAGGACGTTTGGTAATGTAATAATTACCAGAGCTTGTCCGTAATTTATAATGCATATCGGTCATATCAGTAATGTTCATTTGTAGTTTTTTTTTAACGTACTATGTGTTCTCGTGGCGGTAAAGATTACAGTGTCTTTTACCTTCTATTAAACACCTGTTAAAAATAACCCCATGTTCATGAAAACAGTTGTGAAAATAATAATGCTATATATATATATATATATAGCCGTGGCCAAAAGTATTGGCAGTGACTTCAATTTTGCAGCTTCAGTATTTGTAGATTATTTTTTTCTATGGTATACTGGAAAACAATGATAAGCATTTCAAGAGTTTTAAAGGCTTTTATTGGCAAAACACTTCAATATAAGCAAAGAGTCAATATTTACAGTGTTGACCCTTGTTCTTCATAACTTCTGCAATTCACTCTTGCATGCTGGATATCAGCTTCTGGGCCAAATCCTGACTGATGGTCCATTCTTGCCATATTAGTGCTCGGAGTTGATCACAATCTGTGGGCTTCTGCTTGTCCACTCGCCTTTTGAGGATTGACCACAGGTTCTCTATGGGATTAAGATCAGGGGAGTTGCCTGGCCACGGATCCAAAATTTCAATGTAATGATCTCTGAGCCACTTCATTATCACTCTTGCCTTGTGACATGGTGCTCCATCATGCTGGAAAATGCACGGATCATCACCAAATTGCTCCTGGATTGTTGGGAGAAGTTGCTCTTGAAGGAAGTTTTGATACCATTCTTTATTCATGGCAGTGTTTTTGGGCAGAATTGTGAGCGAGCCCACTCCCTGTGATGAAAAGCAACCTCACATATGGATGGTATCAGGATGCTTCACCTTTGGCACGACACAGGACTCATGGTAGCGTTCACCTTTTCTTCTCCGGACTATCGATATTCCAGATGTCCCAAACAGTCGGAAGGGGGCTTCATCAGAGAATATATCTTTGCACCAGTCTTCTACTGTCCAATCCTTGTACTTCCTGCAGAATTTCAGTCTGTCCTTGATGTTTTTCTTGGAGAGAAGTGGCTTCTTTGCTGCCCTTCTTGACACCAGGCAATTGTCCAAAAGTCTTCGCCTCACTGTGCGTGCAGGTGCCCTCACACCATCCTGCTGCCAATATTGAGCTCTGCACTGGAGGTGACACGATTCTGTAGCTGACTCCTCAGGAGGAGACGGTCCTGGCGCTTGCTGGACACTCTGGGACGTCCTGAAGCCTTCACAGCAGTTGAACCTCTCACCTTAAGTTCTTGATGATCCGGTAAATGTTTTTTCAGGTGCAATACTCTTTTCAGCAATTTCCTTGCATGTGAGGCCATTTTGATGCAAAGCGATGATGGCTGCACGTCTTACTTTAGAGATAACCATTGCGAACAAGAACACAATGATTGGAAGCACTTCTTCCCACCTTTAATAGCAATCAGTCTGCTCTTAAAATCCAATCAGAATGATAGAGTGATTTCACCTGAGTAGTACTCGCTCTGATATGCTGCTGATATGATTAGTGAAATTATGTTGACTGGTCATTTTGTGCCAGGGCCATGGTTGATGGTTTTTCTTTTTTTTTTTGGCCAATGAAGCGTTTTGCAATTATTTAAAATGCATCTGATCACTCTGCACAATAATCTAGTAACAATGTGAATCAACACCACAAAAACTGAAGCAGAAAACTTGCGAAACACAAAATGTATGTCACTACCAATACTTTTGGCCATGGCTGTATATATATTTGATCAAAACCTAATTATATAGTTTTTTTGTAAATTGCCATTGTAAATGACATGACAGCAATTTGAAAATGAAAAAAAATCTCAAATTTCCTCATGAAATGATCAGTTTTGGGTAATAAACTCAAAAATTAATACACTACAGATTGTAATCAGATTACTGATTACATCATTGAAAAGTAATCTAAGTATTTTACGTTACTTTCTAACTCATTTCTACTTGTAATCTGATTACAAGTAGTAAAAATAAAATGCCTTACACTGCTTTTTACTTAAAAATTAATTTAACTACTTTGTAATCAGATTACCAATTGCTCGGTTACATTATTTCATTTGATGATTCAGTTAACAACCATCAGATCAATATATTCAGCCAACATCAGAATTAATGTTTCTAGAATCTTCCTCCAATTGTTTGCTGTTAATTACCCATTTCTCCAGTGCAGATTTATTGTTGTTAAATATTTTCTGGACCATATGAACTTGTAGGACATGGATATTGATCACTCCTTCCAGAATACAAAAATGAACAGAATTTGTTTCAGTTGAACACTGTACCAACGTCTGACTGACTGACATTAACCATTTGAAAACATGCCAGTGTATGGAGCACCAGCCAGAAATCTGTTCCACTATTCATTTTAATACATTTTCTAGAAATAATGACACCAAAAAGCACCACAACACACAGCGAGCAATAGTGTCGGAGCATTACCGTTAGATCTTTACGCTTTCTGTGCCATACACATTGTAGCCCTCTCGGTATGTGGCAAAGTTCTGAGTGTTAGCTGGCGGGGCTGGCTTATAGGTTTGGGCGTTCTTTTCAAGTTTCAGCCTTTTGGCTTCTGCACGAGACTTGTAACAGAACTCTATCAACGCCACCATCATAGCCAGCCCTAATCCACCAACCAGAATATAGAAGACACCAGCAACATTGCTCAGGCTCAGTGCACTTGTCTTGTCCTAAGAGAAGCGAGGGAGATAGTTAGTATATCATGCAGTGGTGAGGATTTGATTGCATTCAGAAAACCTTCTAAACTAAATTGTTCTTCATATGTTCCTTTCAGTATATATCTCTTGTGCAAGTATCAACCAGGACTACTGGCTCTGAGATACAAACATTCTGCCACTACCAAAAGGATTTAGATTCCAATGGACAGATCAATCCAAAATATTGGTCTATGATATGGCTGATATAGACTTGTATAGACTCAATGTAATTTCAAGATGCTTCCAATGGAAGACAGATAAGTTAAACAGGACCATAACTGGTGAATGTAGATGAAATAAGCTAACCTGATCTTCTCATTGGCTTCGTGAGGAAGCTGGTCAGTTACGTACAGGTCAAACCTCTGACTTAACCTTACTTTCACAAACTGCCTTTCCATCTTTCAACCTTCAAATTCATATTTTGACATATTTTCTACACCAGAATACTGAATTTAAGAATCAGATTTGAACCATTCTGCTGTAGTTTACCCCCCAAACTTGTCCATTTAAAAATTTGTCCATTAGTATTACACTATTTGCCATTTAACCCAATGAGCGCGCAACTTTACAACATCGCCCCGGGTTAATAAACGTTTATTATAACCTCCAATGCACCTACACTGAGACTAGTCAACCTTTCTACTTCTAATGAAACTTGCTCTAAAACTATTCGTCACAATGAGAAATGCTGTTTGAGGTTAACGACACAGGAGGTTAAATAATTGAGTAGACATTCTTCTTGCGTAAAAAGACAAATAAGTAACAACACTAATACATCAAATTTTAAATTCGAAGTTTGGTAAGTAAGAACTGCAGCATAATGGTTATATTGTCATTTATATCAAGTGAAATAAAAAGCAAGACAATTGGTAAACAAAAATAAATCTAGTCTGTCGATCTATTAGCAGTTTTTTAATAATTCCCCATGGATGCTCCTCTATGAGATTATCATTACGGCTTTGTAGAAGGAAATTTTATGAATGTATATACTATATGTGTGCGTGTGTGCGTGTGTGTGTGTGTGTGTGTGTGTGTATGTATATATATATATATATATATATATATATATATATATATATATATATATATAAAAAAAGAAGAAAAATATATTTTATGATAAATTAATCAAGCTATACCCCTTGATTATTACAAATGGGGAATTGTGCAAAACTGTAAGCCACAATGTTTCCTTATTTGTGGCCAAAAGACAATATACTTCATCTTACACGACTTAAATGAAGATACTAGACTATTGGCTCGTTCTTTGCATATGAACAATATGTCAAAATGCACTTTTGGAATCAGTACAAAAGACCTGCAGCGACTGACCTTACTTCCAGAGTCCTTGGTTCCACATTCACCCTTATCGTACCACCATTTGTTTTTCAGCTTGGCTAAGATGCCTTGTTCACTGAGTTTCAATACTGCAAGGTTTACAGGAGTTCTTCACGTGGGAAATAACATAAATAACATTATATTATGTTATTTTATGTTATTCAAGTCTTAACTACTGCATACTTTACAAAGCGATAAAGTAGGACTCCTGGCCATTTTTAACACAGAGTGGCAGGCATTCTGACTAGAACCTTCCATTCACCAGAGCTAAACTAGGTGTGCCAGGACCTACCCGTATCGCTTTGAGTAATCGGCATACACTGTTAAAGAGAAGAAACGGGCTGGTTTCTGGAGAGATCGCCTGCGTGGCTATAAAAGCAGAGAAGCTTGATGGTTAATTTGATCATCTGAGAACAGGAATGTTCACTGGAACCCTCTATTGACTGACAGACAAATGAAAATCACCAGTAGTATTTTGCACAGGCTGAGGAGAGTTGAAGTCAGAACTCAACAATTGTCGGCGTAGAGCACAAACAAACCAAATGAGCAAACACACATATAAATGTAAACAAGACTGTACATAGAAAAGTCTTGGAATAGTGACAATAATGAACAAAGTAAAAGAGTGTATTACCAGTGGTCTGTGTGTCAGTTACAGTGCAAACTCTAACCAAATAATGCATTGCAAATGCTATACAACATGCTAGTTTGGCTAATCAGGTTATTGTTGTTAGCATTAGCGGCTAACGGAGCAGTGTATATTGTACATAAATGATCAACTTGTGATCCTTTTTTGACTTTTTACAAGATGAAAATTTAGCCTCAAATATTATAAGCTAGGGATGTGTTAAAAGACATATTTGGACAGGATTTGTTTTATATGAGGACGTTGGGTAAAGTAAGAATTACCAGAGCTTTATAATCCTGCGCGTATCGGTCATATCAGTAATTTTTCCAGCATTTAGTATTTTTATGTACTACATGTTCTCGCGCCGGTGTCTTTTACCTACTATTAAACGCCCGTTAAAAATAACTCCATGTTATACAAAGCCAGTGTGAATTGATATGACTGGTTAATATTACCCAAACTGCTGTGACAAAGGAGTTTTCCTGTTTTTTTACTTTGTACCTGAAGCTGTGTCGGAAGATGCAATATATGAAAACATCAAGATAACCCAAACCACTTTTCAGAGGATTAAGGCCTGTGGCAATTTTAGGTAAGATTTATTCTGTAGTAGCTAGCCTAGCATATGCAGCTCCCAATACATAAATGACAAATAACGCTAATATATAATAACCTTATTACTACAAACGTAATCAACTAAATACTCCCGTACAAAAATGGAGAGTTCTGGCAAACTTGCTGTAAACTTGCAGATTCGCCAGTCATTATTTTCACATGCAGATTAGCTTTGCAGCAAACTCTTCATCGTCGCCAAAGGATTGCTGCAGGTTCACCACTACTGGTGAAGAGCTGCAAACTTCTGGCAAACACATGCAGCGAATTGCAAGCTCATTTGCATGTGAAAATAAAATTTGCAGCAAATTTCAAGCGAATTTCCAGAAAGTTTGTCAGAATTCTAGATTTTTTAGGGTAAAGTTTAATCCTCAATCAGCCCTTAAAATAATTTACCATGGTAACCATAGTTTCTGCCAAAATACTACAGTTATTACAGTTGCTGTCACTAATGTAAACTTATAATACATTAATATGGGATCACCTTCAAACAGGGTAAGGTTTCAGAATATTTCGGCACGAGGAACGGTGTTTGAAGTAGATTACGTATGAAGCACAGGGTTGTTTTGACTTGACAACGATGCGTAAATGACGAAGACCGCCCATCTCTGTAGTTTCTACAGACATTTCGTATTCCTATATAATGAGCTGCAAACATGGTTTCATGTTGACTTTAAGTACTTGTTTATTTAATTTGTTAAAGCATTTTATTGGAGAAATGCAAAGTACTAAATTCAAATCCTGTTTTGTTAGCAAAACATAAACCGGCGCTTGTTCGTCTAGACATAATCTGTTTGTTTAAATGTTATATACATTTGTCATGGGCACTCCTGATAAGTGAGCTATGTGGCCCTAACATTTCTTTTAGCTCTGGGAGAGACACTGATTAACAAAGTAATTATCATCAGAGTGTTCAGAGCGACTGGAGTGGGAAGACTATCAGCAGCGGGCGAGAGGAGAATTGGTTGTGTGACTCATGATGTCTGTTTGGAGCAGGTGGCTTCATATGGATTTGGTCTCTTTTTTTTTTTTTTCTTCTCTCTCACTCTTTTTTTGTTTTGTTTTCCACAGCTGGCAGTGTGGCTGGGTCTTGACGCACAACTGCAGTCTTGCTGCATTAGATCATTAGAGCTAGACCATCCACTGCGTGTTGGCTAATGGGGGGCTTCAAATCACTGCCAAAACGGAGAGCTGAAACAGAGAAGGTGATAATAAAAGCTCATGTAACCTCTCACCTTCATCCACAGTCAGGGGCCACAGAGCTTTTGACCAAGCGCACAAACTAAGGAATGAAAAACCTGCTCCCTAACAATCAGCAAAAGTGAAATAATTGCTTTTGTTTTTAAAGAGGCTTTGAGCCCCGCTTCAGAAACTACGGAAAACATGAAAGTCAACATGAAATCATAATGTACCCTATTTTGTTCTCTTAATACATGCTCCTGGTCTTTTCGTGCATGAATAATTAGTGCGCATAATTCCAAAGAAAAAAACATTCCTTTATAATCTTTCATCAGAATGCAATTATATGACTTGTTAATGGAAATTACGTTCCTTTTCAGCTTATGTCGCCTAAATCGTGATGGCCAATTGATTCATGTTAACCAGTATTGTTTGTTAACTAACTGGTTAATGTTAACCAATAGCCAAATAGCTATTTATGCATTGTTTTTCGGGCTACTGTTGTAGGAAATGCAGATTTTTAATATCTTTCCAATAATTTACACAGTCATTTAATGGTGGTTAAGATTAATCAAATAAAGGTCACAACAATAATGGCAAATAACGATAGTCTGTTCTCGTTGAATACCCTTTTTCACTCAGAAATATGTCACATTACGGAAGTAAAACTTAAACTTTAAAAAGACTTAAATCGTCAGTGAACACCTGACAAATTCTGTGAACAAAAGTTGGACTGACGTCCAAAGAACTGCACGACCTAGTCTAACACGAAACATTTTGATTGGTTTCAAGCGATTTAAAGCATTCGAAAATGCAAATGTACATTGAATAATTGTGAATAGCAGAGTGCAGGAGATTTCACTTAAATTAAAATGCTTTCAGCGGTTTCATAAATCCTTTTTTATATTCATGAATTATGTCAAGAAAAGTTATGCAATACTCAGTACTGCAGTTATCCATGTGTCTTCATTTTTGAACTTTTTTGATTATATATTTTGTATGATTTTCAGTGATTTTGTCATTTCAAATGACAAGAAATGAACTGGAAAGTTAAAGGAAAGCACCCACACACCAGACGGCTGAACATCTTCTGTATATATCCTCATGTGCATCTTTAGACAATGCATGATTGATTTCTGATTCTGTGTTCTGATTGATCTGGAGATGAGAATTATCACGTCTGTGTTAGTCACAGCCCCTCAAGACACCACCAATTATTTGTACTGGTCATTTCCTTTACTAGAACTTGTTTTATAACGCTGGTTTTCAGTGACTTAATTCAAACAGACTGTGTTCTGGTTCTGTCAGACATTACGTTTGAATATTAATTAGTGTTAAAAACGTTATTTTTTTGGAATTTCCTGCTGAAAAAACTATTCTAAACCAGACAAAATGTGGTTTTAGGGTCTTGGCTGATTTAAGCACGTTTAGCTGGTCTCCCTGCTGAGCAATACTGAATAGGCTGGTCTCTTTTGTTGGTTTAAGTGGAGTTTTGTGCACTTTGTCTGGTCTAGCTGGTCTTCCAAACAGGCTAAGCTGGAGTTTATCTGGTTTGATTGGTCTTCTGAAAGGGGTCTGTCTGCATCCTGCTAGACTACTACAAGGCGCGCCTGCTAAAAGTTACGGCCACTTCAAATAACAGATGAAATGATAAAGTCTTGCAACAGTTGGATGTCACATACATACACTGTTATGATACATACACTGAGTCCCACAGCAACCCTATATATAAACCTATCCCTAAGTTTGTAAAATTATTAAATATACTGCAACTTAAATGTTATATTGTATACACTCGTAGCGCCGTATCACTAGGTGGCGACATTGAGGAGAAATGAAAATGAAAAGAAGCTAGCTCATGCTAAGCTAATAGGCTAACTGGTTAGCTTGTGAGGGAATTGGAGAAAACAGAACAGAGAAATGTTTGATGTCACCACTTATATGTACCGATTAATAACATATGTGAAATATAATTTAAAAGTTATATTTTGTCAAATTTACACAGTTAAGACAACATGAATCTTATAGCAATTTCAAAGGATTTTAAAAGTTATTTAAGCTAATATAATCGCTTTATGTTTCAAGGGAGGCGTTACTTGGGAGTGGACATGTCGTAGGTGTTCCTTTTAGTCTTGCTGGATGCAGACAGATACACTTGGGTCTTCTAACCTGACTAGCTGGCCCAAAATCACTCTTAAACCATCAGAAGAGACCAAACTAACCAACTAGGCCAGACTTGGAGACAAGCTAACCACTTTAGCTTGTTAAAGCTGTTTTATTTAGAAGGATTGTTATTTTTCCAACACACAGATTGAGTCACAATCTTCTAATCTCAGGCTGCTAATCTCAGGCTAACCTAGCATTAAAGAAAACTAGCCAACGAGACTGGGTTACTGTCTGTAAACAGTTGCCTAGCATAATGGAAAGTGAGGCTTTAATCTTGAATCTCTCTTTACCATCTGCTAGGTGGACATTTGTCCCGAAACAGTTCACCAGTCTCACACCTAGCGTTCTTATCGCTAATGAGCTAGCCTAACTTTAGCTGCTAACCAGACAACACCAAAAACATTACTAACATGCTATGCATCTGTGTCAACTCCATTAAATATGTTTCTGCTGACATGTTTCTCCTCAGTAGAACAAAATCATACTGGTCATTATCCCTCATCCGTTAGTCAAGTCAGGGTTCTGTTTGGATCTCAGATGGCATAATGTGACATCACAGGACTGAAAGGATGCTTGTTTTTTGGTTTGGTTCAGTTTGGCTCGATTCAGGAATAACAGGCTTGCCGATTACTCTGCACTATGGTACCCGATTTTGGTGACATTGAGGCTGACCTTGGAGTCACCTCCCCCGCTGCCGCACTCTCCCTTGTCGTACCACCATTTGTTTTTCAATTTGTCCAACAGGCCTTGCTCATTCAGTTTTAAAACTGCCAGGTTAACAGCATTTCTTGAAACAATAAAACATAACTTGTAAGAAAATGCACAGGTCTGTGAGCAATCTACTAGATTAGCATTAGGGTGACCAGATGTCCCGGTTTAACCGGGACAGTCTCGGTTTCATGAGGTTTGTCCTGAAAATTGTTCTGTTGTTAGGCTCATCTAGTTCTAGAGACCTATCGATTTATTTTAATTTCATTTACAAGGTAAATCAAACATTTTGGATCAAATTTGGACAGCTTAATATGAGCTTCTAACACTGATAAATTTGAAATGACATTTTATGGTTTTACATTTGAATGTTATGAATATTTTGTGCTAAATGTTGTATCTTTAAGTCTTTAACTGTAAATTCACATGCAAATGTCAAACTCTACATAAACTTTATGTACTGTATGCTATTTTTATTAGCATGCAATTCAAAATTTGGGGACTACATAATAATTTAATGAAAGTGTAGTGAGGTGTCCAATAAAAATATATGCACAAACCATACTATAAGGCTGTGGTTCTCAACTGGTGGACCGTGACCCAAAATGTGTCTAAGAGGGTCGCAATGCTAATTGGAAATATTAAAATGCAACTAACCAAATATTTATGTATAGTCAGGATAGCAATGTAAACAAAGCGATAAATAGAAAATGCTTACCATATCTTTTGTTGTCGTTGATGTCAACAATGTTGGGTGTAATCTGATTACAAAGTATTTTGTTAAATTAATTAACTATTTAGTCAAAGTTATGCAACATATTACATTTTAAATTCGTACAATCAGATTAAAGTTACAGACTTTCAAATATGTTAAATACTTTTACGTGCATTACTTGGGTTTAACACATTTCTTAAATTGTATGTATGTACAATGCATGTAAAACATGAATTATGTTCATATGTATGTCTGTTTGCATTCCTGTGACAGCTGAAGAGTTTAACGAGGAACGTGTGCGGCTGAGTGTATGACTCGCGTGCGACAATGAACAAGGAGGAAATGTAGACGTTATTTTTAACTTGTTGAGCGGAGAAACTAACTTTTTTGTGAAATGTTCAAGGGAAATAACTTTAAAGTAAAGTTTAAAAAAAGTTTTCTGAGTATTACTTATTTAAGTAACTTACCCAGCACTGGAAGTTGAAGGCATATATCCAATGAAACAATAGAGTATTTTGGTGCATCTTGGTAGATGCTAGTCAAATCAATATGAGTTAATATGAATAAATTCCCATGTTTAATATTACCAACTTGATTAGTCAACTTTTGTGCAATAAACCGTTTTGGTTCTGTGTTGTTGCCACTCGATGTCCAATATTAAATTGAGGTCCGGATACAAAACCAGTTGAAAACCACCACTGTACCATTTTCTATCGTTTCGATCAAAGAAATGACATCTTTTGGAACAACTGTTATTTCTATAATTATACGTAACATCACCTTCTACGATAGAAGTTCACAGGGATACCCACCGCGTGTCCTGGTTTGAGACTTTAAGATAATCTGGTCACCCTAATTGGCATGTAGTAGTAGTAGTAGTAATAGTAACGTTATTGAATACGGTGAGCTACTACTACTGAGAGTCAATCGTAATCATAATAGCAGTATAATCAGAATGGAGAACAATTTGGTTAAATAATTTCACGAATATGAAGGTAAGAGACGCTCAGAGCAAAAAAAGTGTTAAATATTCAAGGTGGCATGGAGGGTTACGCTGTTTCAAACTGAAGTGTGCGGGATGGGGACATTGTCATTGAGAAGGAAAAATAACAACAACAAACACCATGCAATTAACATTCGTCACAAGTGACAGCGCAGCTTTTACAAGCTAAATTGAAAAACTGTTGAACTGTTAAATTAAAAGTGACAATACAACAGTCAGGAAGGACAACCACACAAGACAGACAGAGAGAAATTGAAGGACGGAAACAGACAGCAGAGAGACGATAAGAGAGACACACACACATGTGAAATGATTGCTTAAATTAGTCACTCATTCTATCAAATATAGATCTCTTTTGATTAGAAACTAACAAACATATAGAGAAGAGAAAACTGCATCATTGTTTATCAAATGACATTAAAAATGCATCATACCGTTACCTCTTCATCACAATAGAGAAATAAAGAGAGGATGGGGGAGGGGGGAGAGGAAATGACATCACAGGACATCAGGGTAGGTGGAATACTATAACAACATGGGGAATATTGTTATATTATTCCACCCACCTTAATGCTGAGCCTTTGGGGGTCGCCACACCATAGCCCTTAGAGTCCAGATTGCCGCCCACTTTCATGGTGTCGCAGGGTTTCCGCTGCTCTATGTACTCATTCATGGTGGACTCGAGAAGAAAGGCGAATTTGCCCTTTGACTTTCGTACCCGTGCGACCCCGTCTGGTGTGGTCTTGGCAAAGACGGAAGGCTCCGCCGATTTCATGTACGACCACATTTTTTCGTACACCGCTATTTTCGAACGCTGCACACAAGAGACGGGAAAGAAAAACATACAGACCGTCAATATATCATCATAACTGAAAAGCTCATGTGAGATATAATACACATCATTACAGTTTGTCATGACAGATGCTCTCAATGAACACTAAACAATTATCAGCTTAAATGCTCACGTAAACCCTGCAAGTAAGAGCCACTAAAGTTTACCTTGCACTGATAAAAGAATGTGTTTAATGCGTTTACATGACCAAACACGTTGTCTGCACTTATTAAGCATAACCATTTAAGCTCTGAAGGTGTTTTTTTAAAGATTTCCTGTTGCAGTGGCATACCCAAAATTAAAGGCTCGTAACTCGAGAAAAAGAACAAGGAGGGCCAAGTGTTGGTATCATTGTAAAGAAATCTTTTCACATAATGATATAGATTATGATAAATTCTGAGACTCTCAGATTCGACATTATATATCTCTGGGTGTGAATGAGGTTGCTCCAAAAAACTGCTTTTGTTTTGTTCCCAATCATGTCAACTGTATCTGAGAAAAACTGTATTGATACAATAAAAAGGCAATCAAAAGTTATAACATTACAAAAAATTATTTATCATATTGTCCAAAAACAAATAAAACATAATTATTGTACAGAATAAATAATTACACATGCAAACACAACAATGAATAAAGGTTTGCATAGCATGCAGATGTAGCCGGTCCTACTCGCCCCGCTCCGAACGGGACTCGAACCGGCGTGGGAGGCGGGTGCGCTAACAAGGAGGCTAAAGGCTACAGCCTCTAGCGTCAGTCGCTAGTGCACCTCTTGAGGTCAGGAGAGTGAGGTTTTTTACCAGCTGGCTCCCATTACACAGACATGGTGAGACTTCACAGATTCTGAGTTTCATTCTGTGCCATTTGAGTCATCATTGAGTAATTTACTTGGCGCCATTTCCTGGTGTCCATATGTAACATTGTGCTTTGTGTGGATTATTTTATGATCAATGCATCTGATTACCTTGTGTGTGGGCTTGTTTGAAAAGTATTGGCCTCCTCTAAGTAATGGTATGTGATATTTGATGTAAGTTATAAGTGAAAACATGGCATCCAAGCAACACCAACATAGTTGTCAAAGACATATACTTGGGTATTACTCACTATACTTTTGTCTGTGAGTGAAACAAATAGACTGGTTGTATTCTACTCTTTGAGAGCTTTATAACAACATATAGCACATGGCTATTTGATGAGTTTGATGTTTTTTCTGACTGCAATAATAATATTGTATTAAGTACAGTACAATTTGTTTTTAATAAATTATCAAAACGAAACACTTCTGATTTGTCTGTAAATTTCAAAGCACTTGTTCAGTTTTGGTCATAATGCCTTCATGCATTGGAATGTAGAGTTTCTAAGTTTTCAAACAATACCTATTTTGTGTTGGTCAAGACTGCAGTTATTAATATTTTGACAATTGTTTTTTTCGCAGACACACCGGCATGGAATAATCGATGCAAGAACGCGCATGTAGGCACGCGCCGTAATATTTTACATTTACATTTACATTTATTCATTTGGCAGACGCTTTTATCCAAAGCGACTTACAAAAGAGGAAAACATAAGCAATTCGTCTTAAGGAGACATCGGTATGAAAAGTGCCATAAGTTTCACTAGCATCAGAATAGTATTCAAACAGATTAAGTGCAACAAGAATTATATATATATATATATTTTTTGTTATTAGTCAAGTACTCTTGGAAAAGATGTGTTTTTAGCAGTTTTTTGAAGATTGAGTGTGATTCAGCTTCACGGATGGAGTTGGGGAGGTCATTCCACTAATGTGTTATGATGAAACTGAAAGTCCGGGAAAGTGTTTTGGTGCCTCTTTGTGTTGGTACAACAAGGCGGCATTCCTTAGGTATGCTGGAGCAGACCCAGTGACTGTATTGTAGCAAAGCATCAGAGCCTTGAATTTAATACGTGCATCAACCGGCAGCCAGTGGAGAAATGCATTTTGTAACATTTATATTTTAAAAACCTTTTTGTACACAATGTATAGTATACAAGGTAGCACTTTATAATAAGGTTCCATTTCTTAGCATTAGTTAATGTATTCGGTATCATGAACAAACAATAATAAAGATATATTTTTTACAGTATTTATTAATCTTTGTTGATGTTAGATAATCAAAAATAATATATTTCATTGGTAGTTAATGTTAGTTCATAGTACATTAACTAATGTTAACATAAACAACTTTACATTTGAAAAAATGTGTTATTATATGTTGAAATTAACATTTAACCAAAAGATAAATAAATGCCGTAAATTAATAGTTCATTGTTATTTCATATTAACAAATGTTTACAAGTGCAACCTTATTTTAAAGTGTTACCAAATACAATTATAAATGTTTTATACAATTATAAAGTGTTACCAAATACAATTATAAATGTTTTATACAATTATAAAGTGTTACCAAATACAATTATAAATGTATAATAAAATGCGGGACATAAAATGCAGCTTTTTTTTTTTTTGTTCAATTTATCAATTAATCAAAGCAATAGATAATCTATGATCAAAATAACATTAGTCGCAGCACTAGTGCAGAAAATGTGCACAGATAGGGTCTGTCTGCATGTGTAGAAAAACTGTGAACCATGCGGGACTGTCCACGTGTTACAGTATGTGACAAAGTATTCTTTGGCCTTTCCCCACACTTTAGAGAAAGAAACAGTTTACAAAAGTGATGCTGTGTCATGTTTAGAGAATTTTAAATGTAATAGGCCTCATTCATGAAACGTGAGCAGAACAGATATTTATTGAAATAGTTTGTGAAGCCATTCTTATGTAAATTGACCTATTCCTCCTATTCCATCTTAATATTCAGAGAGCCATTTGTAGGATCATTTTCCTTAAAAGTGTAAATAATGAAGCTCTATCATTATTTGTTCAAGCGGCCTGACATGTCAACTTCTGTCTCCATCAGTGGTATGAGTTTGCAAGCTTTCATATCTCGCCAAATGTTGACTCGCCAGCTGGTCGGCTACTTCTCTGGACAGCTAGATGATTGTGCAAGCCTTAACAACAATTGGTACTTTGACATATCAGATTTCAAAGCTGAAAATAGTGCTTTGAAATCACAGTATTTATTGTGTCAAGGGCAACATGAATAATGACAGTGTATCCCATCATATACAATTGCATCAGCAAAAATACCACAATGGTTTTGTTCCAAAGCACCAACGGGAACAGATGGACACTTTACAGGATCGTCATTAAATGACACAATAGCAGAACTGAATCAGCCCCTTTGTTGTCCAAGCTTAAAAATGTAGTTAAAAATTCTGTTTTGGATGAATCTTTTCCCAGCCTTTTGCATCTGGGCTGATTTATATTTGACGAAAGCCAACTGATGCCTTTAACCCACAATATCTGTTTGACTGTTAAACTGTTAAACATAGAGGGGGATGATACGTAATATTATGAGCTTTTGTATCTTGGGAGCCATTACATCAAATGAATGTTGTGTATGCTCATATACCATCTGAAGAATATAAGGCTGGGTTTACTGCTGCATTATATACTACAATCACTATTCCCTGTATTTCTGGAGGTTTATGCCCCCATAATTCTGGCGTAGCCAAGGGTGGGCCGGAGTGGGCCTGGGCCTAACCAAATTAGACCAAGGCCCACCCAGATTATTCTTTGACTTCTTCAAATATATACAGTTTTTATAAAATAATGATAAAAATAGAAAATTCTGATTTCTGAAACTGTTTGAATGTTCTCTGTCTTCTCTGATGTTAATGAAAATTTGAAAGTGCTTAATACGATCCACAAATATACACAGGGTTATTTGGTTTCTGTTTTAAATTCTGTTTCTAAATGAATGCACAAATAAATGCCAAACTGTATTTGGACCCTGCATCAATAATGTATTTCAATCAAGCCCTTGTCCACCTGTCCATCATTTTAGACACTCTTCTGTAAAAACTAGGGCTGTCGATTTAACGCGTTAATTCAGTGCGATTATTTTGACTAAAAATAATGCATTCAAAAAAATTAATACAAAATTAATCACAATGGAAACATATGGAAGATTCCTGAGAAATGCAAGCTTGTAGTACCACCTGTTTACTCCAGATGGCAGTAAGTAACATTTCAGCTGTATGAGCAACACACAGTTTATACAGTGAAGAAACACTTCAGCAGAAGCACAATACAAATATGCGTTACGTTCTTGCGTTCAAAACACTTGAAGGAGCGCAAATGCGAACTAAGAGATCTCAAGATGTGTTTAAAGATTGAGTATTAAACTATATTTAACTTCACACAGTGAACTAAAACATGTTATGTTTATGACGTTACACAAGCATGTCTGACGCAGGTGTAAATTGACGGGTCCTTAAACAAGCCCTCATAATAAATCTCCAACTGATTGACAAATTCACTTGTGAAATGGATTGCTGTGAACTGTTGCCAATGATTGACTTATGATCAATAATATGATAGTAAACAACACATTGTATTCTAAACCCGCTTTTTGTATCGTCTGATCAATGATGAACTCTTCTGCCACAAGAATGCATTTTAATTATCTGAATATTTTGTATTATATATACTGTATGTGTGTGTGTGTATATATATATATATATATATATATATATATATATATATATATATATATCATATTTAAAGATAACTATGTATCATTATTTCATCATTACATATTGAATAATTTTTTATATGAGGGGCTTTCTCAACAAATATTTGTAAATGTGATTAAATGCGATTAATCGCGATTAATTAATCGGGACACTATGTAATTCGATCAAAAATTTTAATCGATTGACAGCCCTAATAAAAACACATTCTGTAATAAACATTTCAGAGGTGTCGGTCACATGCAACTTTGTTTTTGTTTTTTTTTAACATGCCAATGCATGACCAAAAAAAATGCATGTCTTAGGTTGAAGGAATATTCCAGTTTCAATAAAAGTTAAGTTCAGATGACAGCATTTGTGGCATAATGCTGATTAACACAAAACATTTTTTAGACCGACCCCCCCCCCCCCCTTTCAGAAATTTAGCTTTCAGTGAGGCACTTCCAATGGAAGTCAATGGGGCACATTTTTTGAGGGTTTAAAAGGCAGAAATGTGAAGCTTATAATTTTATAAAGGCACTTACGTTATGTCGTCATGACAACAAAGTTGTAAAATTTTATATAATTCTCACTTGTCTATACTGTCAAAACAGTGCGTTTTTTAATGTATACAGATTGGCCCCATTGACTTACAGTACATTGTAAATGCCTCACTGTAACCCAGATTTCAGACACGTCCCTCATTTTCATTAAAGAAGCACAAATCTGGGTTACAGTGAGACATTACACTGGAAGTGAATGGGGCCAATCCATAAAAGATAAAATACTCTGTTTCAAAAGTATAGCCACAAGATGTAACCAATATGTGTTTTAAAGTGATAAAATCACTTGCCAACCTTTTCTGTGTAAAGTTTTTATTTTTATTTTACAACTTTGTTGCCTTCAACGATTCAAACATCTTTACAGCTCAAATAACATATGAGTTTCAGCAGAAGAATTAATGTACTTTTCTAAATGATAAGCTTCACATTTCTGCCTTTAAACCCTCCAAAAATTGGCCCCATTCACTTCCATTGTAAGTGCATCACTGTAACTTCAATATTTGCTTTATTGCACTTTATTGTACTGATCATTACAAGAGATAATACAGTATGAGTGCTATTAACATTGAATTCCAGGGTGCCAGTGCTATGTCCCAATTAGCATACTATCCGTCTTATATAGTATGTGAGATAAGAATTAGTAGGGTGACCATATGTCCTCTATTCCTGGACATGTTCTCTTGTTCTGACCTGAAAAAAAGCATCCGGCCGGGATATAAAAATTGCCTCAAGAGTCTGGGATTTGGCGTAATCTTCACTTTAATCTTCTCTTAACAGTTAACCATTTTTTTTAAAATGGCAGCTGATATTTATGTTGTTATGTTATGTTGTTATATATATATAGACAATGATGGAAATTTTAAAGGTACACAGTGTCCTCTCTTAGGACAACCACAATATGGTCACCCTAGAAGTAGTGCTTCCCAAATCATAGTAAATTGAAAGTTTTTTTTTCCAGTGAATTTTTGAAGCATGTAACCTAACACGCTTTTCAACTGATATTGCCAAAATACCTTGTGCAAAAGAAGTTGTATATATTAGGGTTAGGTTAGGGTTACTTGTTTATGAATTCTATCTCAAGGCAAATAGCCCAAACTAACTAGGCTGCATCCCAGTTTGTGTGTTTGTGTATATGATATTCGCCTTTTTAAACTTAGTGGTATTCACAGCACTTTACACTACATCTCATTCACACACACATTCACACACCAATGATGGCAGAGCTGCCATGCAAGGTGCTAACCTGCCATTGGGAGCAAATTGGGGTTCAGTGTCTTGCCCAAGGACACTTTGGCATGTGGAGTCGTGTGGGGCGGGAATCGAACCACCGAACCTGCGAATAGTGGACAACCCGCTCTACCACCTGAGCCACAGCTGCCCCCCCAAAAAAAAAAAAAAAAAAAAAAAAAAAAAAATATATATATATATATATATATATATATATATATCTCAATACAGTGCTGCCTTGCAAACACAGTAATAAAAGTATAGTTTAACAGGACACGTGCTAGCATCATGCTATATGGACACAACGCAAACCCCATTTTCCATTCTGTTATGGGAAGCTTAAAGCAATTTTTTACATTTAACAACTGACGCAGAGGAGTAGAGACAGGAGCTGCTCCTGACCCAAACAAGGCCAGCATGAGAGTGACACGAGGTGGAAAACAACCATCTTCTCCTCCCTTCAATTTTGTCAAGAATGACTGCCATCTACACTGTGCCGAGCTTGGGGTCGAATCATTCAGCTTGCCCAATGAAGGAGTCACCACACCGCAGACCTCACATTGGATCCAGTTAGGATGGGAAAAGATTGTGTTTACCGTGACTGCTATTCTTCAGAGCTGTGAGAGGAGTTGAGGAGCGATGCTTCTGAAGACAGTTATATCATGTTCAGAAAGACAGGTCATTTTTAGACAGCAGAATTAAACTGCGCTCAGTGTAACGGTGCCAGCTGCTGTGCTTTCTCTGTGTGTCTTACAGAGGACAAATCTGCTGTGAAAGTCTACTGTCATACATGCCACTGAGGTGAGAAAACACTGAAGAGGCTGATTAAGACCCTTTTCTTCGTATTAAGACCATTGCATTCAAAAAGATCTTTTTTCACGATTCTCAGTTTATACATAAAGGTGCACTCAGAATTTTTATTTTGCTAAATGCTCAATGTTTATATAAAGAAATAGTAGGCTTAACAGTAGAATAGTATTTTTGCAAAATCTTTACATTTATGTACACTCATGGATAGGAATTAGCACTAGGCAAAGGTAGGTATCCGCCTAGGACCCCATAAAAATACATGCTTTGTTACTGTCATTAATGCTAAATAACATGTGTTGACATTTTAAATATCACATATGATTGACATTGCTGTTATTTTCAGCACCATCAATGCAAACAACCCCCTTCCCCCTCAGATAAGGCTGTAATGGAGTATTCCAAGGTTTTAATGCATCTAAACAAGTTCGTAAACAGATGAAAGTGAGTCAAACCGCTTGGATGGATTTGTGTGATTTCACCGTATTCTCTGTTGCAAGTTACAAGTTAAGCTACCTTGTTACTAGTTCAGTTTGGTTTGAATTTGCGGAGAGAAAAACATTCATTGGAGTCCAGACTTCCCAAGGTAACACTGTCTTTCCAAACGGATCAGATTGCTGCACAGCCTGCACCGCCACCCACCGCTGCTTCCACAAGCAAAGCACTCACTTTAGTCACCAATACACAGTGATGATGATGATTATGATCGGTGCATTGACACTTGTAAAACAGACTGTAAAATAGACTGTTGACTCGTTTGTGCCTTATTTAGCAGTGTAAATCTAGCAAACTTTTTTATGTTTTCAAATGTAAAAGTTGATCAAAGCCTTCTGGAAACGTGGAAAGTCAACTTTTAGTCTAATAATTTGGATATAGTTCATTCAAGGTCAATTTGATGGAAGAAAAGTGCATAAAGAAAGAGGAAAAGTGAGACAGAAGAAAGGTATTGTGGTTCATAGTGGCCAGATTGTGTTATTTCTCTAATGTATTGTCAGACATTATTATTCACACCTTTTTAGAAAGTTGGCACAACCACGGGGAAAGACACAACCGTGGACAATGTTTTGTTCACTGTTTGAAAAGCCTAGTGCTGTCACAGAGACCGATGAGGTATCTCAGGATTTCTGTTATATCTTTCAGGACGTAGGAATATTTTCTCCATACCATTATATAAAAAAAATTAGGATAAAAAGGCTTTCAGCACCTTTAAGAGAAAATTGATGTAAATGTGTGTCACTGAAGAAGGCCCCATTCCTGTACTTTGCCTAGGGCCCCCAAATCACTAAGGGTGTACTCGCACTAGACGATCTGTACCGTGCCCGAACACGTTTGACCCCCAAAGTCCAGTACATTTGACTAGTGTGATCGCTCCGTACCGTGCCTGGGCACAGTATTCTGAACTGTGCCTTGGCCTGCTTGAAGAGGTGGACTCGGGTACGGTTCAGTTGGCTCAGGCATGGAATGCATCTAGGGCGATCGCTAACCGTTGCCGAGCACGGAACACAAAACATGACGTCAATGATGCAACTGTTCCATTTAACAAACATGCCAGCAAAGGGATCACTTTGGTCTACAGCAGCGGTGTAGTGTTTACTGAAAATTACAGAGTATACAAGAACAACTGGATACAACACAAAAGATATTTGGTAAAATTCGCAACTACCTTCGTCGATACCAAAGAACCATTGAGCAATGTCCGCAACAAGCTGAAAAAACTGTGAGTACGCCTTAATCTGCCGACTCATCATCATATCCCTCCATGGCTGTGTCTATGTCTTGCGAGAGTCTCATTCGCTGTTACTAAGGTTAGGATTAGGGTTAGATTGCGTTTTTTAGGACTGCAAATAAACACCAATACAGTGTTCGAATGTCACATGCAGGGCTGGACTGGGAAGAGAAATCATCCCATGATTTTACATAGCAACTGGCCCAAAAGTTGTCCTTTTCTGCATATCACAGGGCCATTTTGTGGTCCGTTCTGCATAACGCGGCGGCTCATTTTAGCTTATAGTGGCCCATTCGGTCCATTTCGCGGCCGACCCACTGGCACGCTCGATTCTCCCAATGACCGGTCTGACCCCAAAGTGCGCCGGCCCACCAGGAAAATGCCCTATATGGCAGATTACCAGTCCAGCCCTGGTCACATGTGACTCACGCGAGACTTTGAGCACCTGGTGGGGTTCATGAGCGCTGTAATGTTGACATCACTTAACCAGTCAGATATTACTAGCTTTATCTCAATAATCACCTGTAATCGGACACTTTCACTTATGGAATTTATTTAAGAAAATGGACAATAGAGTAAAGATGGGTTTAGATGGGTATGGTTTGTTAAGACAAATGTTGAGTTTGGCTTGTCAAAGCTTTGTCTGAAAGTAAGTTTTAAATAATTGAAGTTTGAAAGTTATAGATAGGTTCAGAGGTATAAAAAAATAACCTTTTCTTTAAAAAAGCAAAAATAGAGGTTACAGTGAGGCACTTACAATGGAAGTGAATAGGGCCAATTTGTGTATTAAACTTGTGCATTATTTTGCTACAAAGTTGATTTTTATGGTAATTTTTACAGTCATTTAAGGGCTTTAGGGTTTATGGCGTTACGTCATCATGGCAAAAAAGATGTAAAATTGGATACACTTTAAACAGAAAAGGTTAGTAAGTGATATTATCACACCAAACTCATATTAACACACATATTGTTTACGTTGTGTAGCTATACTTTTGAAACTTTATTTTAACATTTACGAATTGGCCCATTTGCTTCCATTGTAAGTGCTTCACTGCAACCCAGTCGAAATACATTTTTGTGTTAGTCAACATTATGCCACAAATGCTGTCGATTGAGCTTAGTTTGTATTGAACCCTACATGTTCCTGGAAAGCCTTGTGTGTGTTTGTTTACATTAGAATTTTTTTTTTTAATAGTCTTGGTCTATTTGAAAATGTAGTCAATGTAACTCTATGGGATTTTAGGGATATTGGATCAACCACTGTTCAAAAACCGTATTGTGGCAGGGTGGAGTGCGGCACCGGGTCTTGATGCTACACACCCGTTCCCCTAATCAGGCTATATGAAGCCCTCAAGAGGGATAAAGGCGACCAGAGGTGGTTCCAGAGAGAGAGAGAGAGAGAGAGAGAGTTACGGGCAGCTGCCCGGCATGTGTTTGTGTTTGTCTTTTTTGCTTAAGTTAATTATTAAAATATGATTTATATTGTTAAGCTGGTTCACGCCTCCTCCTTTCCATTGAACTGTGATACAAGTATGTTTGCTTTTTCAAGCCAACATAATAATAGTTCAAAGCAAACTGTCTTCCACTGGCTCTAATACCCAGTTTATCTGTATAGTAATCTGTATTACTGTATGTGCTGAGTTTATTCCACACATTGCAGGTTGCTTTCATCATACCCCTCTCACATCTCTCTGCCGTCACCTCTTAGAGCTTGTTATGGTACCATTCACATCCACCTTATATCACTCGCAACATCTCACTCTCCACTAAAGCTTAACCATTAAATAATTTGGTACACATTTCCCCTCACCGCCAAATACACTTCGTCCTCTAGACTGTTTGGTACTCAGCTGGAGGTTTGACTCTGTTAACAGTGTACAGCAGTCCCAAAAATATTTGGACCCTTAAGCCACACTTAAAATGTATGAGTTTTACCGCATTAGATAGTAAAATATCAAAGTAAGTGGCATCTGCAAACAAATGCTGCAAGAGCTTTTCTCAGAACTAACTTCACTTCTCTGAGACATTTTTGCTCACTGACTTTCAATCAACTGGTAATAAGGTGATTTTTATTTGATGTATGCAGTCAGTTCTTCACAGGTGTCCCAGTAGAGTAACCACAGGCGTAGTTCATTACATATCAGTCCGTATTCAGAACTTTTACTCAGAAGCTCGTTCAAGTTCAGTCTGTGAGGTGCATGTCATTTTCTGTGCATCTGTATAATGTATAAGGTTGTTTGCCCCTGTCCCATATTTCCTCAGCTGTAAACTGATTTTAATGCTGTAGGGAATCAAAAGTCATCTTCATCTTGCAGAGTTATGCGTGATATATACTGTAGGTTTATTACAAATAATATATGTGCTCAGAGACTTCCTAACCCTTCCTGCACATTCAACATTCATATAGCATTGTAATGCTCATAAAAGTTTCAAATGTATGAAAGGAAGTTTGAAAATTGCATGACTAACGTAAGACTGGACTGGACGGACCACACAGCTCCGCAGAGATAGAAAGGTCAGGCTGTACACTCTGCTTTAGTTTTTTAATGTGCCCAGCGAGCAGATAGAAGTTTCTACCAGTCTCACCAGCTTAGGTAATTTGAAAGACCTGAACAAACCTAATAAGGAAGGCCAGCTCAGCCAACCCGGGAAGGAGGAGGGATACGCCTTAATAGATTTCTCGCCACTACCGTCCACCCCAATGGAGCAGCCGTGGTCATCTGCAGGGGGACGGGGAGCCGAAGGGGTCTCTCCCGCCCCTGGCAGCGGTTCTCCCGCTCCAGGCGGTCAGTCCTCGAGCCCCTCCCAGCTCGTGGTCGGCGGTCTCAGACCCCGCCGCGTTTCAGCGGCTGGAAGGGGACTCCTCCGCCCCTGGCAGTGGCCCTGACCGCTCCATGCGGTCGGCTAGGAGCCCCTTCTCCCCTCGCGGTCAGCGGCTGTTCCTCCACTTCCAGGCGGCTGGGCTCCTCGTCCCCCTGCAGATGGCCACGGCTGCTCCGTTGGGGTGGACGGTAGTGCCGAGAAATCTACTACGGCATATCCCTCCTCCTTCCCGGATTTCGGCACCAGTGTAACATGTTTAGACGGGCAAGGAGGCGGCGAGAACTGGCTTGACAACGTAAATAATATTTTAATTATGAACTTAAAACAAAAGACACAAACTCACATGACGGTCATGTCCGTAAATGATCTCTGTCTCGTCGCATGACCATCTGCCATCGGCCTTTATCCCTCTCGGAGTCTTGATTAGCCTGATACGGGACCGGGTGTGTATCGTCACGACCCGGCCCCGCCCTCCGCCCTGCCACAAACTATTGTTGTTGTATTGCTGTAGCTGATTGATAGTTGTGATTGGTGTAAAGTCACCATTAGTGTGATTAGTGTTACCTCTGGTGAAGTTGGAGCCTGTTAATTTTAGGTCATTCTTCTCTATTCTCGACTGTACTTTACAAAAGTGCAGATTTATGTGCACTAAGATGTACCGAGGAGAATCCAATGTTCCAGTCATAATATCCCTCATACTGTATAAGACATGCTATAACTAAATAGTTAAATAAAAACAACAATACTTCATTACAGATGAGTTAAGTTTACTTGTAACTAGTTGACATTGCTTAAAAAATTAAGTTCAGTTTATTTGATTCAAATTAGTATGTTTACCTAAAAAAAAAGCATGCAAACAATTGCCTTAAAAAATTGAAGTCAACTAATTTGATTTTACAGTGTAGGACCATTAGAATTTTTGCATTGTGACATTATTTTCAGGACAGTTAAGCACATTATTATATTGTGTCTGGTCAGTGTTTGGTAAATTACTCAAAAAAAGTAATCCACTACAAATGACTAATTCTGTATAATCTTGAAATTTTAGCAAGTCTTTAAAATGACTGATTGGTCTTTAGAATTGTAATCCAATGACTTGACTGATTACTTAATAAGAAAGGTAATCACAATTTTTAAGTTACTTTCTAAAAATCTCAACAGAAAAGTTTGTTTTTCCACTCAACAAATTCAAAACAATGTCTACATTTCCTCCTGGTTCACTGTCGCACACTATCATCACTATGACTCGTTACTCTCCCGCTTTCATTGAAACGGACGTTCATATAAACGTAATTCATGGTTTAAATATATTCTACATACATTTTAAATATGTGTATACCAAGTCATTCAAATTACTCATAACAGAAAGTCTGAAACTGTAATTACAAGAATGTAAAATGTAATGCATAACTTTTAAATAAAAAAGTAATTAGATTACATTAGCTAACTACATCCAAACCGGCATCTGGTATTATCTTTCAGTGATGATTCTCACTACTTTGATACTTTAAGTCTTATTTGTATTTTTTTTACTGTATAACATTAAAAACTGTTTTGCAATGACTTTTGTAAAAATATAAAGAGACTCATTAGTATATAAATGATTAGCATAATCATGCACCATGGCATTTCTCTACTGTACTCCAAAGAATACCATGGTACTATCCTGATACATGTCAAAAAACATGGCATTTTCATGGCACGCCCAAAAAAGCACAATACTACCATGGCACCGTGTGTGATAAAACATGGTAGTGGCATGGTTCCGTTCTCAAATGCCATTGCATGACAATTAACACATGCCCCTTTCACAAAGCAAACCCCAAGTCTTGTTCATTGTACTGCATAAGAACAAACGTCTTATATTAAGGTCTGTTGTTTTTATGTGGTCTGGGGTGTAGCATATGGGCATCCTGGAGTATTTTAATGGGGTGAACCTCAGTTGACTCATCTGTTGTTTATGTGAGAAACAGATGTGAGCACCTTGAGAAGATACTGATCAAGGATTATACATGGTCCTCTATCGTGTAACACTGTCTGCACTCTTCCGATACAACCATTTTCTTGTGTGTGTGTGTGCATGCTTGAGAGCTGAATAAATACTTAGTGAAAGCAAATGAATGGTTACATTGTCAGTAGGACAACCTAGAAGACACTTCTTTTAAAAAGTACCAAGCTCTCTTTAAATTTGCTCCAAAAATGAAAGAGCATCACCTATGTGAGTGTTCGGCGTAGGCCGACCCTGAACTCCCTCTCTCAATCATTACAGATAGCTCACGGCCAGAGGCAGAGCGGTAGTTTTAAATATTAAAAAAGATTTCATGCACCATATCTCCTTGATAATAAATTTAATAATTCATCTCTTAAGGGAGACAGCTCTCGGTTAAATGTGGCTTGCCATTTCTTATATAACAAGATAAATCTGTAGTCCAGTATTTGAGTGCTGCTCTGTCAACGGTAACAAACGCATGGAACGATTTGGTGAACGTAAGTATTGAACACTTCCTTGCTCATTTATCCCTCCATCATGTTCAAATGCAATTTGTGTCTACTTTGTCTGAAATCAAACACTCTTATCTAACCATAATAGTTTATCTGAATTACAAGTAATAGTTGTAAAGTGTTTGTCTGAGGAATTCACTAGGGGTCTAAATATTTACTAATACTTCTTAGTTGTAACTCTGATTCTTGTACGGAGGCACTTAAAGAGAGACAGAGAGAGATATTTATTTATTTATTTATATATATTTTATAATAGTTCTGCGTGACCTCGTAATAGTTTTATGTTCCCTCACAAAATATTTCCCATAGTTTTAGTTCACTACAGTGATGAGGAGGAGGGCATGGCCGGGTGTGAGGCTGCACGGCCGACCCTGAATCAGCTGATCAGCGGGAGAGCGAGATAAAGGGGAGTCAGAGATGCCAGTTCGAGAGAGAGAGAGAGAGAGAGAGAGAGAGATGCACTGCATGTGTGTCTGTGTTCATTTATGTTGTTTTAAGGTCATTTATATCATTAAACCTTTATGTTGACTGTTCAGCCGGTTCCTGCCTATCCCTTACCCGTCCTTATACTGTTACAATTACAAATACAATAGTTGAACTATGGTTACTAAACTCATAACCACAAATTTTACCATGGATTTACTACAGTAACTATATTTTTATCATGATATTCCTAGTGAAACCAAAGTAATAATAGTAAATATAGGAAACTATAGTAATAAAAATCAAACTTTTGTGGTTACAATATTTGTTTTACCACACATACCATAGCAGTTATGTTTACTGTAGTAAAACCATGATTCACCCTTATGAAAATTAACCATGGTTTTAAAACAGTAACTATATGTGGCAAGGTGGAGGGCGGGGCCGGGTCGTGACTCAAAACGCCCGGTCCCGAATTAGGCTAATCAAGCTTCCGAGAGGGTTAAAGGCCGACCGCGGAAGACGGGCGTGAGAGAGAGATCGTTCACGGACATGTCCATTGTCTTATGTGTTTGTATTTTGAGTTCTCCATTAAACTAAGATTTCATGTGTTCAGCCAGTTTCTCGCCTCTTCCTTGCCCGCGAACGTGAACTGTTTTACACTATAGTTTAACCCTTTAAGCTCTGAACTATTATTTATTTTTAAAGATTTCCTGTTTCAGTGGCATACCCAAAATTAAAGGCTTATAACGCAACAAACAAACATACAAACAAACAAACAAACAAACAAACAAGGAGGGTCAAGTGTTTGGTATAATTGTAAAGAAAACTTTTCAATTTTTTTGATGATATAGATTACAATACATGATACTCTCAGCCTAAGAAGCTGCTGAAAAATCACAAAAAATGTTGCCACAAATTCAATTTTTTTCTTATTTTACTTATTTGACATTATATTTCTCTGTGTGTAAATAAGGTGGCTCTGAAAAACTCTGTATCTGAGAACATTTTTGCATTGATACGAAAAAGCAATCAAAAGTTATAACATAGCAAAAATAATTTATCAAAGTGTCAAAAAATGTCTCCAGGTGTCCAAAAGCCTCTCCAAACTAATAAAACACAATACTCGTACATAAGAACTAATTACAATGCAAACGCAACAATGACTAAAGATAAAAACATGATTTGAGTAATGAGATTTCACAGAAAGACTGTCTTATGACTCAGTGAGACTGCATCTTTGAGTTGAGTTATTTTCTTGGCGTCATCTCCTGGTGGCCAAAAGTAATATTGTGCTTCGTGTGGATAATCTAATGATCTATGCATCTGATTACCTTGTATGTGGGATTGTTTGAAAGATAATCGCCTCCTCTAAGTAATGGTATTTGATATTTTATGTTCTGTTCATTTTCGTGAAGTAATAAGCAAAACTGCTTAAATGGTATTCAAAGTAAAACCATATAAACACAAGATTAACCTACAATATTACTATTTGATTACTACATGAATACTACCATATTACTGTAGTAAAATCATGGATAATACAATCTAAACAATGGTTCCGGGCAAAAACAAAAACACTCAAAAAAAACATTATTACTACAGTCATGATTAGCCTTTTACATTATTACTATAAAACCATGGTTAATTTATTGTGAGAGAACGCAAAAATATTTTAGAAAATAAATTCCCTCCCTGTCCTCTATGAGGCTCTGTATTCTGGCTAAAGGATGCAATGCTTTGTGAAATATAAAATTTGGTCAAACATTTTTTTAATTCAATTTGATTATTACAAGAAAACTTTAACATGTAAAACATTTAACATTTAACACCGCACATGTACTGGAAGTAAATTGGGGATCTGGATTTAGTGTATTTTGTATTTTGGATAAGAAATAAAAATGTTATACATTGGGTACCATTACTAATTATAATGATATATTCTGTAATCGATGCATTGAATTTTCATTATGGAAACTGATGCATCTCAATGCATTAATGCATTTTTACACCTCTAATATTTATAATACTGCATACTTTAGTGCATTATTTAATATTGACACAATGTGCTGTTTGTTTTCTGACAGTTTGTTAACTGAGTTGAAACAAAGTCATTATACACTGAAAAATCAAATTGGAATTATTGAGTAAACAAGCAAACAACAAATTCAATATATGCATATGTGGAGAGAAATGTGAAAATAAACTCTGGTTTAATGTCAAAGATGAAGACATCTGTCTCGCTCTTTCTGCCGTATGGCTCTAATTAAACTGGAATGCATTTCCTGAAAACAGATCTAAAATAGAGCTTGAACCCCCATTAATTGGGATTTTTTCCCCCCGTCAGGCCTCTGTAGTTTTAATTAAAAGTCCCCCAGAATAGCATTTCACACATGTCATTTCAAATCGGAAAGCTTTCGAGTGTAACTAGGACACTCATTATATTAAATATTTGAGATCCCAAAACCTCTCAGTTGTCGCCGTGCAAACCTTAAATGACATCAAACAGCTGACATACACATGCAAGTGACACTGCAAGTATACATGCCTTGTAATGGATGTATAACTATTACCAAATCATGCAGATAGTTCATTTTAGCCCTAATTGCGATGTCAGTCTGTAGTGGGCTAGAATGTGCAAGGAGGAGGCGGGAACTGACTGAGAAGTCAACTAAACTTTTAATTACATAAATTAACTTAGATCAACACAGACAGACACACACACACAGCGGCCGCGTTTGTCTCTCTTTCTCTTGAACTAGTGTCCGCGGTTCCTCTTTTTCCCTCTCCTGCTGATTGGGCTGATTCAGCGCCAGGTGTCCATCGCCGGGAATCCTCCAGCATGACGTACTCCCCTACCTTCCTGGAGGGGAGGTGTTGCAATACTGGCTGTTTTTCTGCCGGCAGGTCTTCCCTGCCTCTCTGGAGCCCTGGGAGAGCTGAGGGGAGTGTGAGGGGAGAGGGAAAGAGCGAGGAGGAGAGACAGAGAGAGAGCAGAGAGAGAAAAAAACTCTCGCCAGTTCCTGGACACGCCGCCGCCTAGTCCTCAGCCACTCCTCCGCCTTCTGGTAGACAACATCCGCTCCTTCCCTGGCGGATGGCAGGGAGTCCTATGACCCCTGGCGGACTGTAACTGTGTCTCTGCTTCCTGGCAGATGACAGCGGTTCCTCCGAATTTCGGCGGCTGGCAGCGACTACTCCGTCCTCTGGCGGACAGCAACGGCTCCTCTGCTTCCAGGCAGATGGAAGCAGCGAGGACTCCATGACAGCACATCCCTCCTTCTTCCCACGTTTTGGCATCAATATAACGGGTATAGAATGGGCAAGGAGGAGGCGAGAACCGACTGAGCAGTCAACGAAACTTTTACTGACATAAATCAACTTAAATAAACTTAAACACACACAGACACACACGCAGCGTCCACGTGTGTCTCATTCTCTCTCGAACTGGCATCCCCGGCTCCTCTTTATTTCTCTCCCACTGATTGGACTAATACAGAGCCTTAGGAGAGATGAGAGGAGGGAGAGGGGAGAGGGAAAGAGCGAGGGGGAGAGACAGAGAGAGAGAGAGAGAAAAATTTGCTTGCTGGTCCCCGGACATGCCGTCACCTTGTACTCAGTCACTCCTCCGCCCTCATGTGGACAACATCCGCTCCTTCCCTGGCAGACGGTAGCGAGTCCCACAACTCCTGGAGGACTGTAACTGCGGCTGGCAGCAGCAACTCCTTCACCTGCGGGGACAGCCGTGGCTCCGCCACTTCCCAGCAGATGGCAGCAGCGAGGACTCCATGACAGCACATCCCTCCTCCTTCCCAAGTTTTGGCACCAATGTAACAGGTAAAGGATGGGCAAGGAGGAGGCAGGAACCGACTGAGCAGTCGAAACTTTTAATGACATAAATCAACTTAAACTTAAACACACACAGACACACACGCAGCAGCCATGTGTGTCTCATTCTCTCTCGAAATGGCATCACCGGCTCCTCTTTATCCCTCTCCTGCTGATTGGACTAATACAGTGCCGGACGCCATCGTTATGGCCCGGCCACACCCTCCTCCTCGTCACACAGTCTTATTGTGGTCTTGGACGAATTGCATACTTTATTCCTTCAAGTGCACTATACTGTATTTGCCTGTATTTGCCCCTCAGGGCCACTTTTCATTACGTGCAATTTGCCGGCCTAGGTAAAGCAACTAATTATATTTTGCAAGCTGACCTCTTTGGCCGATATGTGGGATTTTATTAGGCTTCAGAGACGCCCGCCTGCCTTTACCTTCTTCGCTCGAGCAGATCGGGCTGACTCAAGGTTGTGCACAGCATTTACTGCAATCATGTACATTGGCTTAATGACTGCTTCATTAAAAAGAGCTGGATTATACAGAACAAACTGACTCCGTCAGGCAAAAGTACAGCATTAACAAGCAAGTGAGTAGTTTCACAGTATAACATGCTGAAAAAGCGCTGAGATGTGCTGGCATTATTAATGTTTGTCCTCTTTATGCAACAAGTTTTAATCGGCCTTTCTGTTAAAAAGACCAACTTAGACCATTTCTAGGCTGGTTAATGCTGGTTAGTGTTGGTATAGATGGTGTACCAGTATAAACCTTACAGACTGATCTCATTAAAATGACATGGTTCTTTACATGTATTGCAGCAGTTCAAAGGTGAAATGCTCTCTGTGTGGCACTAAACTAGGGAGTTACATCTCTCAAACAGATGAGGTATTTAAAGCTATTTTTCTATCAAAACATGCACTAGAAACTCTTATGAGGAGAGTGTCGTTGTACGAGACTCACCCTAAAGAACTCTTTGGTGGATCCCGAGTCCAGGGTTCCATATGCGATCTCGGTTTGTTTGGCGAGATCTTCTGCGCTCTCGATGGGAGATACCATCCTCTCGACAGTGAGGAAAGCAGCAAGGTTAGCCGTGTAGGACGAGATGATGATAAGGGTGAAGAACCACCAGACACCTCCTACTATTCTGCCCGATAAGGACCTGATACACAAACAAACATAATTTACAAGCATCTATTTCTACACTTATAGTGAAACACCAACTGAACAACGCTCTTGACTTCCATATAGCTAACTGGATAATAAATTGTCACAAACATAATACGTGCACTTTTTACAGTATGTATGGAATTCGTATCTAATTTCTGATCTTGCAAATGTTTAAAGGAGTCAGCACAGCACATACCGATTAAAAGTTCTCATCAATCTGAGTATTAATTGACTGTTGCCAGGACAGTAAATACTAGCATAATAACATATGGGATCAATGATTGTGTTATTTCCTCTACAGGGTTTTTGCATCTGTGCTGAAAGTAGGAGAATTTGCTCTTAACCACGTGGCCTTATGAAATATAGAAACAATAGCAAGTAGAACTCTTATGGACTTATGCAATATAATTATTTAATTTTAAATTAAAATGCCAACATGGGTTTTAATAGCACTGTACAGTCATTTGGAAAAACTGGCCTGCAGCAATACAGTCATTTAAGATGTAGTAAGCAATCAATGCTGCAGTAAAACACAAGTGCTCCACTTTACTACTGTGTTGTACAGAACAGGGCCAAATGCCAGTTATGAGCTGCAGGCATAAATTCACTCACATGAAAAATAACTAAAAATCAGAATCTATCTGTCTGTCTATATATATTGTTCTTTCTATTTTGCATTCTATCTACAGTTTCTGTCTGTCTATCATTTCGATGTCTATCCATCCATCCATCCATCCAGCCATCCAGCCAGCCATCCAGCCAGCCATCCAGCCATCCATCCACCTACAGTGGCAAGAAAAATATGTGAACCCTTTGGAATTAGCAGTTTTTATTTTTGCATTAACTGCATCTAAATTGTGATTTCATGTTCATAAAAGTCACAAGTATAGACATACACACAAGCAATTATAATATTTTATGTCTTTATTGAACACATCCCGTTAAACATTCACTGAGATGTGGAAAAAGTAAGTGAACCCTTGGATTTAACAACTGGTCGATCCTCCTCTGGCAACAATAGCCTCAATCAAATGTTTCCGGTAGCTGCGGATTAGACCTGCACAGATGGTTCAGATGGAATTTTGGGCCATTCTTCCTTACAGAAGTGCTTCAGCTCAGCCATATTCTTAGGATGTCTGGTGTAAATGGCTCTCTTGAGGTCATTCAACAGCATCTCTATTGTGTTAAGGTCTGGGCTTTGACTTGGCCACTCCAAAAGGTGGATTTAGTTTTTTGAAGCTATTCTGTAGTGGATTTACTTCAATGTTTGGGGTCATTGTCTTACTGCATAACCCAACTTCTATTCTGCTACAGCTGTGGCCACCCTGACATTATCCTGTAGGATATAACTTGGGAATAAATTTTTCCCTGGATGATAGCAAGTGGTCCAGGGTCCGAAACAACAAAGCAGCCCCAAATCATGATGCTCCCTCTTTAGTAGTCACTTTAGGGTTTATTTTGACCTCCCTGAGCATTCTGCGGTGTGCCCTGTGAGTCATCTTGATTCGATGGCATATTCTAGGGAGAGTAGCCACAGTACTAAATCGTCTCCATTTATAGACAATTTGTCTAAATGTGGACAGATGAATATCGAAACTCTTCTAGATCTTCTGAGATCTATTTTTTCGAGGCATGCTCCACATCAGCAGATGCTTCTTGTGAATAGCAAACTCAAAATGTTTGAGTGCTTTTTATAAGTCAAAGTAGCTCTAACCCACACCTCAAATCTCTTCATAGCCTAGGGGTTCACATACTTTTTTCAACTTACACTGTGAATATTTGAACGATCTGTCTGTCTGTCTGTCTGTCTGTCTGCCCTATTTGTCAATGTATATTTATGTTTATTTGCCATCTGATTTTACAACATGAACATGTTTACAACATGTGAAGCATTACTGTAGTGTTCTCAAAGTTATTTGCTGAGATGATTAATTGGTTTATGCTTTTATCTGCTGAGTCTTTTTTTTTTGACTACACAATTGACAGGCAGCGCTGGAGTAAAGAATATGAGCAACTCTGCAAAATTATCTACGACAGAGAGCAACACAATGGAGTCATTATTAATCAACTCCCTGCTGTTAAATGGAGGAACAATGTGAATAATCATACATCTTCACAGATGCCTACAAAGTGCTGCAGTCGGACTTCCCAAACAATAAATGAATCAGGTGCATGATAAATTTCAAGAAAAGTGCCAAAAGACAATATGTTGCACAGCTAATACTTTACAAAAGAACCAATTAAAACTATAGCTGTGTCTGCATAATCTTTCAGACAAGAATACTAGAAGTAGCTCCAAAATGAGGGCTTTTTCAGTGACAATCATTACAAAAAATGACTATTTGAAGGTACTTAAATGTATACCATGGTACTATCAGAGTTACATGTTCAAAAACTTCTTTTGACATTAGAGTGAGTCCATTTTTGGGTGAACACAAGAATGAGGGCTTTTGATAATGAATGAGGCCACCAACCTTGGCGAGATATCACAGCCCTGCTGCATGAAGGCCCCGAGAGAGAACCACAGGCTGTTAAAAATCCCAAAGTCATTAGGCGGGTCCGGAGGGGTCTGGGGATCTTTGGCTTCATCATTCTCATCCAGGTGCCACTCGTAGGGGCTGAAGCGGCTCACGAGAAACAGCACCACACTGACGCCGATGTAGGCGAACACAATGCACATCCAGATCTCATAAGCCAGCGGATCCAGGAAGGAGAACACACCTGGCTTGGACTTCTGAGGTTTCTTGATCATAATGGAGATACCCAGACTCATGAAGGGCTTGGAAAAGTCAATCACTTCCTCTCGCACAAGTGTGATTGTTAGCGGTGCAACAGCAATATCTGCTCTCTGGAAGCAGGGATATGAAGAAATCATGTTTTAGTTGCTTGTAAGGACATTCAACAATGCAAAAAATTGCAACTACACAAGTTATGAACGTAACTTTGTTTGTTTTTACTAATCAACAGCATGCTCCAGATACTGATCATATAGAGTTTAACTAGTACTGAACACAGAACATTCCTTTAGCATTTTTGAGTTCATCAGACTAAATTGTCATAGAGTATTACATCTAGAGCTAAAAAGTGGGTTATTTTTGCTTTTTCTCAGGCTTTGGTGTGTGTGTGGGAGGAAAGTGGAGAAGGACATTCACAGAGACAGGACTTTCACTGCCTCGGAGAAGCACATGTAAAGCAAAAAAGAAAATGGTTTTGACTACGCAGCACAGAAGTGACAGCTGAGCGTTTACTTGACTCGATAGCTGTAGTCTTGCTCATTTCTGTAAGACCTACACTGCTGTATCAAGCAAAACCCCCCCAAAAAACAGAGAACAAGCAGGAGACTTTGGGGTGAATTCACTACGAATAATAGCGTTGTTTATTTGCACACCTTGTCTGTGTTGTGTTAGCACCCGATTTACTTAACAAATTATGCAAATCAGGTAACATTTGGTGTTAAAGGCACATTTCCAGTTCTAAGTGCTAGGTTTTGTAGTATGAATCAGACTACCATTATCTAGCATACTGGGACTGTGCAGCAACACTCCACCACTGTGATCCACACATTTGAATCCCCCCTTTAAAATGCCAGCTCTTGAAAATCGAAAAAAAGTAGCGCAATCTATAATACGCCAAATTAACACATTAACAAAATTATATAGACGTAGTGCTAATACAATGCATTTATCATCTGTTTAAACTGGACTAAGTGTAAAAATCTAGACTGGATTTGCGTTGCAATGCAATTGCCAAAAGTGGCGCAACCTATAATAGGCCTCATTTACGCAGAAAGGGCATGCTTGTACTAAAAAGAATAACAATGAATTAATTGAAATACAACAGCACACTATTTACGCACATTTAGCACCTGTTTACACTGAATTGAATGTGAAAATGCGCTGGATTTGCATTGAAATACAATAGACAAAAGTAATGCAATCTATAACAAACCTTATTTACATAGAACAGTGCTTATGCTGAAAAGAATGACAATGATTTAATTCAAATATTGCGTAACGTTATTATAGTGCATTTAGTACCTGCTTAAACTTGATTGTGTGTAAAGTTTGCACACGATTTGTGTTGAAATACAAAATGTGGCCCGATCTTAACCTCCTGAGACCCGAGTGTGACTGCCTTGTGCATTTTCCGTTCCCTTTTTTTATTTTTAACTAATTAGGCCAAATAGATTTCATAAAAATGTATGTCCACATATGTGGACGCTGGATAGTTTTCCAGCTTTTGGATGCATCCATTGATTCTCAGTGTGATAATGCACAGTGAATATAGGATATTTGAAGGACAATTAGCCTATAGTTCACATATGAACTATAGTTCTACTCTGACTCAAACAGGTTTTAAAGTAAAAACTTAATGAGGTTTTTACCAAATGTAGTTTTGTTGCCATTTCTCCCAAAGACAAACTCAGCTGAGATCGGCACCGTGTTGTTTTGTCACATGACTAATTTTATCAAAGTTTAACCCTTTTAATGACAGCCTGATCTCCTGAAGTGAGATCAGCCTGTGATTCAGTTTAAATTGAATCAAATTATGCATAGCCTATAGCGAAGCCAAAACGTAATGTGCGTGGGGTCTCAGGAGGATAGAACCTCACTGATATTGAAAGGGGGCGTGTTTGTGCTAAAAAAATTACAATTACTTAATTTAAATACAGTGGCACACTATTTAAACTGGACTGAGTGTGTAAATCTACACTGGATTTGCTTTGAAATACAATGGACAAAAGTGGTGCATTTGATAAGTGCATTTGCCGCTTTGATGGAAAATCTGTTGGAGCTGCAGATATGAGACACAGGCGCTACCCACTTGCTATAATCTTTGGAGGCACTCTAGCATGGGCGTATAATAAAAAGGCAGTGAAAGATTTTATCTCGCATGTCCTCAGCATGGAGCACATTAGTTATGCAATCATGTAGTATAAGGTCAAGGAATCTCTGCAGGTGAGCGCTGGGTATAAAAGCCTCTAAAAATATTAATATCCTTTTATCTTGTGGTTGTAGTGAATTGGACTCCAGTGTACTGTTTCAATAAATCATATAATAATTTGCATTTAAATAGCCAATTAAGAGTCTACCAGAAGGGATTTATCAGTGAGGCACAAATATGCCTCAAAACTTTCCAAGTGAACACTAGATAAATAATTGCATGTGATCTATTTAATTCTAGAGTGAAATTATTGAATGCATAGATATACACAGGTTAATACACACTGATATGAAAGGCAGACTTGTTGATATAAAAAAAAAAAGCTGAAAAATAAATAAATAATTGAAATGAAAGAACAGATTGCACTGTCAACAAATACTCTTGGATGTCGTTCAGGAGAATCCCAGAGGAGTTTGTATTACTTTCTGTTTTTATCTGCTTGTGGCATGCAACAAAAAACGACTCTGTAAAAGGTGACATTTCTACAATAGAGCAGAGGAATTCACTGTCAGTGTTAAGACAAAGCTTGTTATCTGAAAAGTTTGAGTCAACAGATGACAGGAGTATAGGACATAATTATATGATTAATCTATCACAATTATATGATTACAGTATGAGTTAACGAGTGTTTGTGTTATTGTGTTTCATCATAACGACTATGAATTCTTGATTTTCCGAAGAAAATGTGGATGTGTTTTCCTTTGTCGAAACTCACCGCCATGATGCTAGGTTGTTCTAGGAGGTTTCCTGGGTGTTGCTACGTGGTTGCTAATTTGTTCCGAGTGTTGCTAGGGTATTTTGGATGGTTGCTTATTTGCCCAGGTAAAAAAAACACCTCCATGTCTCAAATTATATTCTAGTCTCTATAGAGCCTTCTCTACATTTGGCTTAGGTCTCTCAGTGTAATTCGTTGGGCTTTTTCACCTGTTTCATTGTCCGCCAGCTAAAAACAACGAGTGCTTAGGAAATTAACATTAAACCTCTTCTCGCCCAACCTTTTTCCATATAATGAAAGTGAATGGTAACTGAGGTTGTCATTCTGTCTAACATCTCCATTTGTGTTCCACAGAAGAAAGTCATACTGGTTCGGACAAACATACGGGTGAGCAAAAAATTAGAGAATTTTCCATTTTTTGGGCAAACTATCCTTTATAATCACTCCATACTAGTGAGTTAGAAAGGCATTTTGTAATGCAACCTTTGAGAGTCAACCATTAGGAATGAAAATAGCTGTTGAAAGGTCAAACATTGCCCATAAACATTTGTCTTGGCTATCTGAGTTAGAAAAAAAAGCCACCATTATGCTAGATGGTTCCATGAGGGTAATATGTTTTCATTTGATCCCCACGTCAAACATTTTTGAGAATAATTTGAGAACAATTTCCAATGTTAGCACATGTAAACCAGGCTATCTCTCTGGCTAATGGTAAGGAAATTGAACAGATGAGGTAGCCTAACCCTCATGCATTTTGTATATGGTCTTCCTTCTTGAATGTTGGCCCGGGGAATTGGAAGTGATTTCACTAGGTTTTCCTCCATTTATAGGAGGGGAGTGCTTTGCCAAACGGAAAAATGGAGGGTGGCCTGAGCGCACTGTGAAAAGTGGCTTTGAGATCCAACTGCATTGAGATGAATCAAAGCACTGCATGCTGGGAGGGAGCATGTTTAAAACACAATCTTGCCACCAGCATTGTCAGCTTTTAGTTATTCTTGAACAACATCTAGACATTTCCAGTCAATTTCACCATGCTTTTTAAATGTGAACAGAAGACATACCCTTTTATTCAACACCATATTTGACAGCAGTTTCAAGAAATGTATCTTTGTACACTACATAAGTATAAAAGGACCAAAATGGCCAAAAGTACATGTACCAGGGGTCTAGGAACAATCTGAAAATCTAGGGGTGGAGGGTGGGTTGAACACACACAATATAAAACATATAATCTTGGCTTATGGATAGGATTGGAAACCGAGAACCATTTAAAAAAGAAAAAAACGAAAAAAGAAACCAAGTGATTTTCATGACTTCCAGTTAAGTTAATGGTTTTCGAAAATGCAGTCTTCCGCCAACACTGCTAATGGGTAATTTGGGTATTCCATGAATTTTATTTAGGTGACAGGTGAGTCATATGTCTACTTGGATCTACTGTATGATATATGCTGCACTGTAGTTTACTGAAGGAACCTCATTTCGTTTTTGTCCACTGCTGTGTAAAAATTACAGTAAACTTGCCTTTGACCTTGCCCCCCCCCCACCCCAATAAAATGGTATATAGACTTTCAGACACAGCCTAGGTTATTAAGACAGGTTGCATCCAATTGCATATGTCCAGATGTATGTACTTACCCCATAGACTAGTTCACCGACCATCCCATTCCACGTCTTGGTTTCAGGGTCACGGGCACCATATTTTCCGTCCATGACTATGGACAGTCTGTATTTGATCCCGACATGTTTGGCAATCTCAGAAGCTAAATCGACACAGTAGCCTTCATACTTTTCATTGCCGTCAAGATGCATGTGGTTTTTCTTGAACATCACATATGGTGCTTCCTGTTAATCAAACACACGCTCATGTATTATTATCTTTATTCATTTCGTTCATTGTTTGGTGTCACAGGCACCAGAGCCCACTGACAGCTTATCAGCCACTGGCATGCAGGCATGCAGGATATCACGACTGAACATTCACTCTCACCCATTCTCTCATACACATAATCTAACAAACTGGAAGACATACAAGAGAAAGAAAGAAGCAGCATACAAGGATTTTTGGACATGTGGCCATAGTCAGGCAGCTTTGCTAATGCACCATTTAAACCTGGTATTACCATCCATCTTGGGTGATCCAATTACAAATGGTCAGCTGAGACAGATTTTTGTGTACATTGGGTATCAAACAAAGCTGGAGTCTTGGTCTAGTGGGCTTAGCCTTTCAAGACCACATAAACGTGGCCTTGGTCTGAATCAGGGTTTTGGCATATGTATCAGACAAGTCTGCGGTTTGAGTTTCAGCGTATTAAAAGATGCTTATTACTGCAGACATGAAGAATTCCATGGCTTTGAATGGCTAAGTAGATGGAGACAAAAAACTGTAGACAAAATTTTATGTTGGCTTGACAAAGTCTGACTGAAAGTAGTAAAAATTTTAAAGCTTTTTTGACAGTTTGAGTCAATGGCCTGTCAGTTGAAGTCTAAGGGATTTGGGGGATTTTGAGCACCCACTACAGGAAAACTGTAAGTCTGATAAGTTAGAAAAGACAAAGAAATCAGAATCAGAACAGTCTGACGGCCTGTGCCAAGATTGGTGGATGTAGACAGGAGAAAGCTGTAGGAGGAGTTACATTAAAGTCTGAAACATACTCTACACAAGTGCGTGAACACAGATGCGAGTGCTTGGCCACCGCATTGCCAGTGATCGGACCAGTTGAACATGCTTAACGTGCATTCTTGTGTTACCATGGTGGGAACAAACCTCAGTGCTCAAGGGGGCGATAGAGTTACCTTCACACATTTGTGCCATTAAACTGAATGTGTTATTATTGAGTAAAATTGCTAAAAAGTTAAAGTAAACAGTTAAAATACATTCAATTTAACTTACTTGCTCAGCAATATTTTTCGAACTGTTGCTCCACCGAGACAGTAGTTGAGCTGTAGAAGCGGACAGTTCACACTAATATTGCTATAGCGCCCCTTGTGGCAAAGCTGGAATGCAACTCATAGGTGCCTTAAGTTATGATGCGGTCTGACACATTTCAGAAAACAGCGACGTGTGAAATCAAGCTTGTGTTGCAAGATGCGTTTATGTATTTGCGTAAAGTATGTTTCAGACCTTAATAATTGAGGTATTTCTTTGGGGAATTTGGAAAAACCATTATTAGCTTAAAGTTTAAAACAGTATGTTGGATTATTCAATCATAATTGCATAATAAATGAACTAAAAACTAGTTCAGGTCCAACTTGTACAGTTGTTGGCTGTAATAACAACGTGGATTAGTTTATGATCAGCATAACTAAACTTGGGCTATAGCTTCATGTCATCTACCCACATGTTAAACTTGGAGGGATAAGGCACTGTCAAAAGACGGTCATCAAAACTCTGTAAACTATCATCCTATGGAGCCACATGTTGTTTTATTTAGCAAATGTTTCACAAATTTAATAGGCTAAACAAAACACTATCTTCTAAAAGCATACGCTGATTAGAGTGAAAGCAGGCTTCTATTGTGAATCCTGGAACACAATTAGGGAAAAGGTGGATAAAAAGTAGAACACTGTTTTAAATAAATGCTCCAATAAATTGAGCAGTTTCATCTATTTTAGTATATGAAAATGGACGGTATTCATGGACCAACAGGTCTTGGTCTGGATCTGGGCCTCTAGGGGTCTACTTTCTAGTCTGGGTCTTAGGAGGTCTGATAATTGTCTTGGTCTGGACTCCAACTCTGGTGTTAACATGTATCTCAAATGTGTCTCCAGTGATCATTTGTGATAAGATTTTCTACGAAAGCGTTTCTTGACTGCACACAATGTGTCACTTTACATCAGTGTGTCACTGAATGTTGATGTCAGGAATACTGAAGATCCAGGAAGTCTTGGCCATGTACGGCACAGGCTTTCCCAAATATTTCCATCCGATGGGTAATTTCTTTTAAAGCCGTACCAAGCAGGCAAAGTTTAAAACACTTTTTTGGCACTATGAATACTTGTTTTATGGTAAAGTAGTCCTTTGTCGTAATCCGGAACGAGTCGGGACACATTAGCATTTACAAGCATCACGCATCATTGACTACATGAAAGTAGTTTGAAAAAACCCAGTGTACACCTGTATTTAGCGCTGTGATCTGATCACTTAAGGTGGATGGATCCAGGTGTAAATGGGGTCTAAGACCATGACACAGCTATTAGAGACAAATCTAAGGAGGTTTGATTCTGCTTCTCTCTCTTACTCTCCTTCACACACAAACACATGCTGTCTCTGTGTAATATCCCAGAGGTCTGAGATGCATTTGCAGTGCAGTGCAAAGCTGAGGGTAAAAGTTGGGGTAGGCAAGAATGTGTGAAGTGAGGAGCAATCCGATTCATGAAGTAAATGGCAGCGACTGCAGAGGAATCAGAGTGTTGATTCGGTTCAGACATAGTCAAGCATGTTGCACCTATATGCACCAGAAGCCTTTATCATTCCAACCAGTGTGGGAAATTAACAGCTGCCACCATCCAAATGTGGGTAGTTTTTCACAGTGGCAAGTAATTATGCTTTACCAACCCGCCACTGTGGTGGGCAAGCTGTAAAAGCTAATTTACACCAATTTACGCTTCTTTTAGTTAACCTAATAATTATCAAAATGTGTCAACTTTTTTGCTCTGCTAAGGTGTTTTGTGATTTTTCTCCAGTTCTTGCACATCCCTGAAATATGGCTATTCTAAAAGCATTGATGATTGGCTAAAACTAATCTTGGCTATGCTACATGTATAAATGTAGGCTTTGTTTTTAGCATTGACTGCTTTAGTTCATTCAGAAGAAAAAGGTTTGTTATCTTCCATTGCATAAATTAGGCTTAAGATGTCTCGGTTTGGCCTTTGACAAGAAATGATATTGCTTAGTAGCAAGAATGCACTGTTTTTAAAGTAAAATATTTTGATTAGATCTTAAAGAACAGACTGACGTAAAGCTTCACAAGAATCTTGGTTTATATGTGAATGAATCAAACAAATTCAGATCAACTCAGCATGTGTTCAGGGTGCGATTCACTTATAACATTTTCTTTTAAAGAGGATGCAAACTTGAAATGCCATTAAATAAAAAAATAAAATAAAAAATAGCTGGTAAAGCATCTGTGTGGCTGGTAAAATCAGGCATTCACTAAGCCTTGTACAACTACAGTACTCATTTTCACTAGTTGACTAGTCTTTTTTTAAACTATTTTTATTTTTTGCTTTGTAGACGCAAACTGCTCCAGTAATACTTCATTTCCACTTTTGCATATTTCAAAAATATATTCCTTCTGCTGTCACTATAGAAAAAGGGCAACAGAAGTCATGTGATCCGAGACTAGTCAACATAGACCCAATGTGTCAACTAGCAACAGAGCTAATTGACTTGGTAAGTAACACCTAACACTCACCAGCCACTCAAGCTAGTAGGCAAGAAATTCATTTCTCACCCTGATTTCAAAAGAAAGAACACAAACCAAAACCAAAACCAAAGCCATGATTACAATCCAAACTCAAAAGCATGTTGTCAACATACAGAATTTTAAATCAAGCTCTCTTTCTCAATTTCCAACATTGCGATAGCGGCTTGCTTTTTTAAGCACAACATTATTACTAAACAATATGTCTTCTTGCAGAGAAAATGCATTCCATTAGAGTCAGAGACAATTGGGGTGCCATTGGGTTAGCAATGGTTTCTTTCTGTGCTGAATGTATCCTCTCACCTCATCCTTTGTGTGATTGTTTTGCTCCTGAATTAGCCGCTACATCCACCGATGGAATAATGGGCAGCTGTTGCTTTAATTGCTCACATTCAAGTCATTTTAAAGACTGAGCTTGGTTATTTGCCAGACAAAAGAATTGAAAGCAATTGTTGTTTTACATGTAATGATTTTGTGAGCATTGATTTAAATTCATCAGAAATGTACACGAGCCTCACCAACTGGATGTTGATGCTAATGCTAGCATCATTAGCATTGTGAGATGTAGTGATACATCAGTACGGAACAGTCCTCCGGTTAATGTAAAATAGATCAAAGCAAGGGCCATTTTTGACCTTTCTCAAATACTCCTTGTCTTCATACACACTGCAGATACATTTGATTGTCAGGCCTCTTTTGAGCACTAAATCTCAACCCACAGAGTTTGTTCATTTATGGTAGTGACAGCCAAAGTTTACCTAATTTTAGTGCGCAAAGAACCACATTCAACAACTAGTTGTAAATGCAATGAAGCCATTTCAGACTTTGATAGCTTGTTTAAAACAAACTTTAGTGTCTTTACTCATTCAGGAACTGTGTTGATTGCAATCTGATTAAAAAAATAATTAGCTACTGTAATCTAATTAATTTTTATTGAAAAAGAATTTAAAATTACATTTTAAATTCTTGTAATCAGATTACAGTTACTGATTTTCAATTTGTTCTTTTAAAGTACATTACTTGGCTTGGACATATTTGTTTAAATGCAGCAACTTTTACAGAGCATAAGCAAAACATGGCACTATTGTCGACATTGGTTTGCTAAATATTTCTGAACTTTAGTTCATCATTGGTCGCTAATTTTTCTTTCAGCAAAAACTGCTAACATCAAAAAGTTTAAACTACTGGTGTTCATGTTTCTTGTCCCCAAACTTTTGTGATGGTTTTGATTATGACATCCATACTAGGGTAATTTAGCGGATTCTCTCTCGCATTTAAACGCAATTTTCAATCCTAAAACTTTTGCAGTGTGTACGTGACATTTTACTTCACCAGAGGCAAACCATTGAACCCCTCTTTGTTTTTGTTAGCATTAGCTTGCTGTGATATCCCATGTGTCATAGACCATTTACTTGATGAGTGGAAACTGGTCTTACCTACGTACTCATTGTGTCTACTTTGATGATGTCAATGTAAAACCATCATACCTAATGCCGTTATTGTGATGTCACTGCTACGACAGGGCACTAATATAAGGAAAATCAAAATGCTTTTACACCCACACTGGTACAGTTGAAACACTCATGTTCCTCTGTTTTCTTCTCGTTCGACTGTTTCAACGTGTAATGAGTGGATGGAAAGCAACACAAAAGAAATGTACTTCTACCCGCCCAGGACAGAATGTATCGATAGAGTCAACACCATGACCCTGATGGGCAGAATATGTAACACGTTTAAAACGTCATGGAGCGTGTACCATAATAGTAGTGACCACAATTGTTCGGTTTTCCACTGATGATGAATCGTTGCTGAATTGTAGATCCATTATATTTACAAAGCGCTCAAATTCGTTCCAGTATCCGATCTGCAAAAGGAAAACATTCATGTTATTAACAAACAACAGCCATTTTTCCTGCACTAACACTAACTCCCCTCTCCCAGCCCTTCTGTTCAGTAAAGGAGGCTGTTGTGAATGTGTTCTCTCATAAGACTGTGTTAGGTCTCCGCACTGCTGTTATTGCCTGTAGTAGCTGACATTTGTTAAAATATTCTGGGATGTTGATCTGGAACTTACTCTTGCATCTGCAGTAATTCATCTCGACAAACAGTGCGCTGTTTCGTCTTTGCCATATGTGTGAATTGTTTAACAGTAGAGTGGCATGTGTCAGAACCGTTAGCATAGCGCTAACCACTAGAGCATTACTGAAATAGCACAACAGAGAAGCCCAACACTGTGTTGTAGATTACTTCTGACAGTCACCACAATGTACCCCTCCTTATGGCCACTGACCCTGTCTAATCTAACAGTAAACTAACCTCATCCATGCTAATTGATGTTACGATGCTAACTGAAATGCGGTTAAATGGAATACAGCTGCCATTACCTCACAGGAAAGTTATTGTATTTACATTTAAATGCATTTAGCAGACCGTGTAACTTCCAAATGTATATGTGTGGCAGGGCGGAGGACGGGGCCGGGTCGTGAGTCTACATGCCCGGTCCCGTATTAGGCTAATCAAGCCTCCGAGAGGGATAAAGGCCGACTACGGAGGATGGAGAGGGAGAGAGATCGTTTACAGACATGTCCGTCATGTGTGTGTTTTGTCTTTTAAGTTTCTCATTAAATGATTATTTACATTGTCAAGCCGGTTCTCGCCGCCTCCTTTCCCTTGAACTGCTTTACAATATGAAAGTGCATTTAAGGTGTATATTTTATCGGTATGTGTGTTCCCAAGAAATCAAACCCATGACACTGGTGTTGCTAGTGTCGTGTACTACCAGTTGAGCTACAGGAACCCTGAACTAGTTTTGAATGCTCATTTTGATGATACAAGTTGTTGTATAGAGGTGTAGGTTTTGTAAGGATTGTATTTTCAGTTTGGGACATTTAGTGGGCTTAAGGACCCAATTAATTGTTTTTCTTGCACAGTTTTCTTTCCTACAGTACGTTGACGTATCTCCATTTGAAAATGGAAGGTGGGACGAGACATGAGAAGTCATCAATATTTTTCTACCCTTTTTCCCGGGAAGAAAAAGGCAGTAAATATGAAATTATTTTGTCAACTTTTAGGAGTACACTAGCATATAAATTGCCTCAAAGCTAACAGGCTAACAGAAAAAGCCACACAATTTTATTTTGGTTTCCTTTTTTGATTTCTCTCATTTTGAGTCTTAGAAAAACACATTAGATGCGTAAGATTTAAGTTGGTTGAGATCTTTTCATAAATCTGAAAGACAGATATTTCTATCTACAGGATATTGCTGTAAGAATGGCAAGGTAAGCTCAAAATACTGGCAATGAACCTTGTGCTCTTCTCTGAGAACACAGGTGCTGTTCCCAGTTATGCACAGCTCTTTTCTACATAATATTTATGCAGTTTATTACAGAAAAATGCTCAGTAGTCTGTAAAAAAGCAAATAGAAAGTGGATAAAGAGCTTGAGATGGAGCCCGATTTCAATTCTCACACTGACCTTAACGTGTTTCTCAACAAACAGATGGATTTACTGCTGACTTACTTTTCTCGGCCCCCCTGTTTTCATTTCATAAACATCAATAGTGAAGTTTGTTCTGCGTCCAAAGCTGTCAAACTGGATATTTCCAGTCATCCCTTGCACCTGGACCTGCCGAAAAAAAAACAACTAGGCATCAAAACATGAGAATAAATGAGCTAGTTCCAAAACCTTGTAATCTGCCTTGCTGTCTACTGCCTACAAGCAGCACCCTAACCGTCCAAGGACCTTGCAAGTGATCTGGAATGCTCTAAATACAGTAGGCAGCAACTCCACGAGTCACAAAAATAGTGTTCCCCACTCAAAGCATAGAGTCTGGCATTAGCATTAGCATTGCTAAGCAAAAAATGTGCTACTCTATTAAGCATAAAAATACACAGAAAACACAAATGTGAGGTAAATTATTCCTTGTTTAGCCCTTAAATGCATACCTCGGGTCCTGGGACCTAATTTCACCCCCTGTACCTTATCCATTTTTTGGAGTTGTGCTCACACCTCTTTAGTATTCCTCAATCTATCTGTTAAAAATAGTGTAAAAAAATTATAATAATAAAATGGCAAAATTGCAAACACACACACACACACACACACTCAAAAACTATTTATAATGGTGTGAGTACCAAAAGTGCATAGGTCATTAGAGACCCTAGGTATGATATAGCATAATTATTATATATATATAAAATATGAAAAATAAAACGTCAAAATATATTTTATTTTATTAGTTTCCAATTGTCTTTAAACTATTTTGAAAATTATACACTATTTGGGCATTTTGTAGAACAATATTTGATATATATACAGTGAGGAAAATAAGTATTTGAACACCCTGCTATTTTGCAAGTTCTCCCACTTAGAAATCATGGAGGGGTCTGAAATTGTCATCGTAGGTGCATGTCCACTGTGAGAGACAAAATCTAAAAAAAAAAATCCAGAAATCACAATGTATGATTTTTAACTATTTATTTGTATGATACAGCTGCAAATAAGTATTTGAACACCTGTCTATCAGCTAGAATTCTGACCCTCAAAGACCTGTTAGTCTGCCTTTAAAATGTCCACCTCCACTCCATTTATTATCCTTAATTAGATGCACCTGTTTGAGGTCGTTAGCTGCATAAAGACACCTGTCCACCCCATACAGTCAGTAAGAATCCAACTACTAACATGGCCAAGACCAAAGAGCTGTCCAAAGACACTAGAGACAAAATTGTACACCTCCACAAGGCTGGAAAGGGCTACGGGGAAATTGCCAAGCAGCTTGGTGAAAAAAGGTCCACTGTTGGAGCAATCATTAGAAAATGGAAGAAGCTAAACATGACTGTCAATCTCCCTCGGACTGGGGCTCCATGCAAGATCTCACCTCGTGGGGTCTCAATGATCCTAATAAAGGTGAGAAATCAGCCCAGAACTACACGGGAGGAGCTGGTCAATGACCTGAAAAGAGCTGGGACCACCGTTTCCAAGGTTACTGTTGGTAATACACTAAGACGTCATGGTTTGAAATCATGCATGGCACGGAAGGTTCCCCTGCTTAAACCAGCACATGTCAAGGCCCGTCTTAAGTTTGCCAATGAGCATTTGGATGATCCAGAGGAGTCATGGGAGAAAGTCATGTGGTCAGATGAGACCAAAATAGAACTTTTTGGTCATAATTCCACTAACTGTGTTTGGAGGAAGAAGAATGATGAGTACCATCCCAAGAACACCATCCCTACTGTGAAGCATGGGGGTGGTAGCATCATGCTTTGGGGGTGTTTTTCTGCACATGGGACAGGGCGACTGCACTGTATTAAGGAGAGGATGACCGGGGCCATGTATTGCGAGATTTTAGGGAACAACCTCCTTCCCTCAGTTAGAGCATTGAAGATGGGTCGAGGCTGGGTCTTCCAACATGACAATGACCCGAAGCACACAGCCAGGATAACCAAGGAGTGGCTCTGTAAGAAGCATATCAAGGTTCTGGCGTGGCCTAGCCAGTCTCCAGACCTAAACCCAATAGAGAATCTTTGGAGGGAGCTCAAACTCCGTGTTTCTCAGCGACAGCCCAGAAACCTGACTGATCTAGAGAAGATCTGTGTGGAGGAGTGGGCCAAAATCCCTCCTGCAGTGTGTGCAAACCTGGTGAAAAACTACAGGAAACGTTTGACCTCTGTAATTGCAAACAAAGGCTACTGTACCAAATATTAACATTGATTTTCTCAGGTGTTCAAATACTTATTTGCAGCTGTATCATACAAATAAATAGTTAAAAAATCATACATTGTGATTTCTGGATTTTTTTTTTTTAGATTATGTCTCTCCCAGTAGACATGCACCTACGATGACAATTTCAGACCCCTCCATGATTTCTAAGTGGGAGAACTTGCAAAATAGCAGGGTGTTCAAATACTTATTTTCCTCACTGTATGTGCCGGGTCTCTAAGGACCCGAATATGTAATAGTGTTTGGTGTTATTACCATGCATTTAAGGGTTTATTAGCATGATCAATTATTTTTGATACTTTTTAGTTCCAAAAAAATACATACAGGTATGTTATTATTATTATTATAATTTTTGGACCGGAGTTAATGTGTCAGCTTAAAACAAATTTAAGCTTATGGAGTCATAATTTGCTCGCTACATACTCGCTCTGACAATCTGAAGTGATTACAAATGGTTGTCGTTATATTCATAAGAGCACAAGGAAAGGAGAGGTAGAAGACTTACCATTTTGAGAGCTCTTTCGATGTCAATGCCTTGACTCCAAGGAACTGCAGGGTTAGCCAGGCAATCTCCGGCACTACCCCTTCTGGACACGTCAACTCGCTGGCGTCGCAGGTAACGGAAAGCCTCCGCAATAACCAGGATGGCGTCATACGACAGCGCTGAGGTATACTGTACACAACAACGTCAGTTAAGCACCTCTATTAACTGTTATTTGCCAGACCAGTTAAAAATAAGTAAACACATTATCTGTAAGTAAACACTTTGAGGAGGGTTCAAATAAGCGGCCCTCTTCCAGGTCTGCTAGCATATGCTGACGTACATAATGAAAGATAATTGCGATGCATAACTGCGTGTAATCATTGCTGGCAAATGCAACAATAGGTGACACACTTCAGGGAAGTGGCCTCTCTCCATTGTTTTATCATATGCAAAGAGTGTTAACCAAGTTTCTAATTACAGAGATGTGTAAAATGTTTAGTTCTGTGAGATGCTACAGGGTTTTGCTGCTTTTGTTGTTCAGGGGTGCAACCTGTAATTACATCACATTCCAACTAAGAAAAGAGAACATGCCGGTATCCGCTAATTTAGCTGTGAGCTTCAGTATTTTATAGTTTTGTTTTTATTTCTTCACAGAGTCCAAGGAATTTGGTGATTCAGATAAATGTAATGCAACAAAGGTAATGTCAAACAAGACACTCTACATTCACATTTTCTGATACCTTAATTAAGATGCTGTTCAAAAGTTTGGGAATTTTCACATAACACAAAATGTGTGCGCATACATGAATTTGACAGTTAATTTGGAAGATTTTTAACAAAAAAAAAAAACATTTCCAGGTATTATTTACCCCCACAAAATCAAAAGAAAGAAATATATAATTTTAAAAGTAAACAAAGCCAATTTTTATAAAATGATAAAGATGTCTTGCATCATGACATCATTTTCATAACAATAAACCACATTTATTGTTATAAATCTATATAATTTTATATAGATTTATAACAATAAATAATTTTATATGGGGGGGGGGGGGGGGGGGGTATTATTGTTATAAATCTATAATGCACTGTGTACACAAAACAGAGGACCTTCAGGACAAAAATGTCCCCATTGAAACCCATTAAATCTACAATATTTGATCCCAGTGCCATTAAAGCATAGAATCATCAATTCTATGATATTATACTTTAATTCCAGAGCCCTAGCTTCAAGATTTAATTCATTTAATATTTTCTCATGTTTAGCCTATGGAGCTACATGAAAATACATGCTTTTTTCCTATTCTCTGTTTGCTGTATTAGAGCACTGCAGGACAATTAAATAAATGAAGCAGCTAAAATTGTGTGGGTGTGTTGGTATGAATGTCAGAGTGTGTTGTGTATGTGTGTATTGAGAAATGTGTGTGTGTGTGTGTGTGTCTGTGTAAAAAAACAACAGTGGTATTTTGTAAACAAAATGGCATTTAAAGGGTTAAAATCCGGAAAATGAGAATTCATATTTGGTATGAGGATTTTGGTTAAAAGTCAGTGAAAGTGGAAAATTATATTAATATATATAATTTTTAATGCAGTTTTTTGACGCTGATATTTTTGTCCTAGAGTGAGTTTTTTTTTTGTTTTTTTAATCTGACACTGCACAAAAAATAATAATGTATCAAAATCAATGTTGTTGCTAATCATTGACAGACTGTGATAAACAGTCATCAAACAGGCATTGAACAGGTTACAATCCTGAAAATGTATAAATATTTATTAGTTATGATCAGGACTGATGCTGTTTAAAAAAAATGTACTCATTGAAAGTGGAAAATAACATTAATATTATTATAGCAGGTTTTTTATGTGGACATTTTTGTCCTTGAAGGACCTCTGAGTAACTGTTTTATTGACACACAAGGGTTAAATATTTAATTACATAAACATCATGGTAATATTTGTTGCGTCCACTTTCATACAGTATATGCTGATTTAAATAAACCAAATAAATAATTGCATTACATACATTTTTACAGCTTTGTAAAGTCACCATTCAGAACAATGGGAATTACATGGAATTAATGGACTTGGAATTAATGCCACATTGCCAAAAATCTTAAAAATATACTTTTGTTCATGCAAAATATGATTCAATTTTTTTTTCTCATTATTACTATTATTATTAGTGTTTTTAAACCTTGCCCGGCTCACCAGTTCAATGAGAGCATGGCCATTTCTTACCAACCCACCCACGACAAACTTAATTAAATGCCATTTAAAATCTATTCCTCTCATGATCATTGTTAAATTAAATGCAAATTGAGCCTCTGCTTTAGCGGCACCTTGAATGAATGTCAATAAATTGACTGTTGCAAGAAGGGGAAAAGAAAGTGAAAGAAAACCCAGAGAAAGTCACAGATGAGGAAAGACAGTGCAAAGAAAGAGAAAGAAAATCAAAGTGGATATAAAATTATATGAAGGCAGAGTTTAAAGGTAGAGAGCTTTTTTATGTTAAAATATTTTCTCCTATACCAGCTTAAAATGCGGTCAACTCCAAGTAAGCCAATGGCGTGAGTTTGAGGCGGGGTTATCTGTTTTTCGACCAATAGGTAAACGGGGAACGTTTGGGAAACCTGTTTGGTTTGTCATTATCTTTGCAATTCCATTCAGTGACGCTAGTGGCGCGTTACACTCTTCAGCTTTAATGAAAGCAATTGTGTTTCTCATGAATGACTCGCCTTCAGAGGTGTGTTCCTGGCTTCTGGAAACTCTCTTTCATCCAGACGGTCCCATCTCTGGAGAAACTGTTGCACGATGGGGTTCTCAGGATTGACTATCTGAAAGCCACTAATATTTGCACCACCGAGAAACACCTTATCCAGACTGATGTTGGTGAAGCCCTGTGGAGATGGAGGAAAAAATGCAAGCTCAGATCCAAGAGATGCTAGCAGTTTAACAACAATCATCATGTGAACAAAATGCTTTTATCACATTAAGAAGGAGAGAAGGTAAAAGTATTGCTAAAACCCTAATGTTTGTCCATGTGCAATAGCTTTGCAAACAGCTCTTTGAAATCTGAATTAAATGCCCTGCAGGCAACATATTTATCACAGAACGTCAATCACTTAAACCGTCACATTTAGTGGGTTTGCAGGTATATAGTTATTGAATAAGACGCAGGTTTTTGGCACAACTTCATAGGGAAAAATCTCATGTTAAAGGGATAGAAAATAAAAAGTAGTTTAGAATATTATTTATTAAGGTAATAGTTCACCTGAAAATTACAATTCTCTTATTGACTCGCCTTTATGTTGTCTCAAACTCTTATGACTTTTTATTCTTCCGTGGGACACAAATGAAGACATTTTTATGGAGAAATTAGGTGTTTCCTCTAAAAAGGACATAAAGGCAGCCCATATGACTCCGGTGGTTTAATCTATGTCTTCTGAAGTGATCTAGTTTTGGGTAAGAACAGATCAAAATGTAACTCCTTTTTCATTGTGCATCTTGCCATTGCAGTCTCTAGACACAATCGTGATTTCAAGCTCGATTACACTTCCTAGATGTCAAGATTTATAGAGAAAAAGGACGTTTTGATATGTTCTCATCCAAAACCAATCAGATCACTTCAGAAGACATGCATTAAAGCACTTGAGCCTTATGGATTACATTATGCTGCCTTTATCTGCTTTTTGGAGATGGAAAGTATGGTCCCCATCCACTTGCATGTATTGATGTATTCACATCACTTACATGTATACACCAAAATATCTTCGTGTTCTGTGGAAGAAAGTCTTGTGAGTTTGAGACGGCATGAGGGTGAGTAAATAATGCGAGAATTACCATTTTTGGTTGTAACTATTAATTAAAACACATTTCCTTCACTGAAAATGGTGCATTTCGAAAATGGTTTTCATTACTGCATACTTTGGAAAACGATGACAATAGAGAAACAACACAGAGAGGTCACCTGTCGACCCTCATGACTGTCTCTTAAAATATCTGATAATTTGACATGACAAGGCTAGTTCAGGATGCCAGTTCAGGTTGGCAAATTGTGAAACCCCAAAGAAACGAATGATGTTTTTAAATTAAAATTCTAAATTCATGATATTTGTACAGTATTATTCATTTTTACCTTACTCTTATTAAAAGCTGAAGTGTGTGCTAAAAGCTGATGTTAAAATACTTTTTCATATCCCAGCTTAATATGCAAAGGGACGTAAGCCCAAGGGTGTGGGTTTGGTTTGAAAGTTGGTAGGGACATATTGCGAGGAGGATGATTTTCAAAATGTTGGTATTTAACAAAAAATCCACAACCTTATCTGACAGTTTTCCTCATTAAGGCACTTACAGACCGAAGCAGAATCCTCCATTAATTGGGACGTATGCAAGCCCAGGACGTATTTTTTTATTTGGACTAGAAACATTTGTGCTGTGGCTCAGGTGATAGAGCGGGTCGGCTGCCAATCACATGGTTGGTGGTTCGATTCCCTTCCGACTCCACATGCTGAAGTGTCCTTGGGCAAGACACAGAACCACAAGTTGCTCCCAATGGCAGGCTAGCACCTTGCATGGCAGATCTGCCACCATTGGTGTATGAGTGTGTGTGTGTGTGTGTGTGTGTGTGTGTAAAGCGCTTTGAAAACCTCTAAGGTAAAAAAAAAAAAGCACTACATAAGTGCAGACCATTTACCATTAATTTCAGTGGGTGGATGGAAATCTGCCTGTGTAATCTCCAGAAAATGGTTTTAAAATGTTTTTATGCAATAATCCCAAACAACTGTGATTGGAGCAGCATGAACGGCCCAGAGAAAATGTACAGATGCCACGTGAAGAGGAGAAGTAGGTAGGACGATAATTTACACACAAAGAAACTAAAAAACTTTGATAGTCGTTAAAATGAAAATGAAAACCCAGTATAAAGTTAAAGCATTTAACGTTGCAACACTGCAATTCCGTTCAGTGGAGCAGAAATTACACACTTCAGCTTTAAGCTTATAAAACCAACATAAAAAGATGTCTTTTCTTAAAACTTAGCATATATGTTTGAACTATTTTTAAACCATTTTTCTTTTCATCAAACATCATTATTTGTTTTTTGAGCCATATACTGTATTCCCACTATTTTCTTAAAACCCCTCCTTTAAAGTTAATAAACAAAGCTGTGCTGAAACTCACCAGATTGGCTATAATATAATGGTATCCTCGGCTGTTCTTCCCCAGTGCCACCACCTACAGGAAAGAGAATCGATAACAGTTTACCATCCATGTAAAAAGAGCACTGGGGTATTACACCGCCCCTCAGGTGAGCGGCTCTTTCTGTCTTAAGTGACACAGTGACAAACAATCTCAAAAATGATGGATGTGTCTTCATACAGCCGATTCTGGTGTGACAGCTAGTTTTGAGCTGACTTTAGTATGGTGGCTAACAGGAATAAAGACACAGACAAAAACCCTAAACATACCTGCATTTGTATATTTTAATATTTACAGCAAATCTCTTTAGATTACTGAAGCACACTGGTCAATTCTGACAGCAGCATCACTACAAATTCACATCACGCCATGAAATGGCATTAACAGAGTTCCTAAACAGAAGATCAAGTGCATGGAGAAAGTGTGCAATACTTGAGCAATATAGTTCTATAACCATCCAAGACAGAATAACTCTAATTTAACTCTAATTTAATTGAATAGTTCACCTAACAATTACAATTACAATTCTGTGATCATTGTATCACTTACTATGGTGTTGCAAACTCGTATGAATTTCTTTCTTCAATGGAAGACAAAAGGAAATGTTTTGTGCAATGTTCATGCTACCATTTTCCATGCAGCAACAGTAGACAGTTAATGTATTTACATGCACGATCTTAAAGCGATTATGCTTGTGAGTGAGTGGTCATGTTATACCCCTTAAACTGATTATCTTTTATTGGGGAAAGGTGAAAAAACAGTTTAAGAATAAACCGATCGTACCCATAGATTTTGGCCCATTACTCTGATTTTGCAATGCATGTAAACACCTTTACCAAGATTCTTACCGGCTTATCCAGTGTGCAGAATTTTTTTTTGCACATACCTGTTTACATTTTGACGTCAAATGCAGAGAATAACCTGATGATTTAAAAATCTCATGTAAACATGTTTTTCTTGGGTTTTCGAATTTGTTGAATAAGCTCATTTTTAATAGTTATCAGCATATTAGTGTACAGCATCAGGCTCCAAAAACCTATAAAAAGTGCTGTAAAATTTGCACATCGCATTTCAAGTCTTTTGAGGACATATGATAGCATATCATTTACCATTTATCATTTATGTTAGAAACCGGAAGTCACCGTAGATATAAAATTTTAGTCACCCCGGGAGCCTGGGTAGCTCAGCGAGTATTGGCATTGACTTCCACCCCTGGAGTCACAAGTTCGAATCAGGGCGTGCTGAGTGACTCCAGCCAGGTCTCCTAAGCAACGAAACTGGCTCGGTTGCTAGGGAGGGTAGAGTCACATGGGGTAACCTCCTCGTGGTCGCGATAAGGGATTCTCGCTCACAGTGGGGCGTGTGGTGAGTTGTGAGTGGATCGTGGAGAATTGCATGAGCCTCCACATGCTGGGAGTCTCCGAGGTGTCATGCGCAGCGAACCACATGACAAGATGCGCGGATTGACTGTCTCAGAAGCGGAGGCAATTGAGGCTTGTCCTCCACAACCCGGATTGAGGTGAGTAACCGCACCACCATGAGGACCTACTAAGTAGTGGGAATTTGGCAATCCAAATTTGGAGGAAAGGGGATAAAAATGCCCCAGTGTGCGTTCAAATTTGTCGAATTGTTGGAAGATTATCAGTAAATAATGGAAGTTATCATATAGCTTCAGAAGACTTGGGATATACCGCATGAGTTGTATCGACTACTTTCAAAGTGCTTTTATTGACCTTCTCGGAGCTTGACAGTCCTTAGCCACTAAATGCTTTTGTTGTATGGGAAAGATCAGAGTTAAGATTTTTTAAATACACTGACTTCTGTGTTCCACAGAAGAAAGTAAGTCATACGGGGATTGAAAGGCATGACGGTGAGTCAATTATGATAAAATTTTGATTTTTGGCTGAACTCTGGTGGCTCTTGTGCCGTGATGCCCTTGAATGTTGGCTCCAGTGAAACCAGTGAGGATATCATTCCCGTCCCACAAACAAATACTGCAGCAGGCTCCTCACACCTGAGCCAGAGCTGGCTGAAAAACAGAGATTACAACTGAACTTCACAGCCTGTGAGCCAGCAAGACCTCTCCACAACCTTGATCTGGAAACAGTCAGAGTCTAATAACACTATTTCATTCACAGGGTCAAGGCCAACACCTGGCAGATTCACACAAAACCCACACAGCACAGAGCGTTAGAGGTAACATCTCACTGGCAACAATCGTCATTAGGTGAATCTCACAAAAACATGTCCAGGTCACATTTCACTCAAAAGAGAGAAAATAAATTATATTTTCAACCTGGTCTCATAGAATCACGTTACTTGAGTGAGATTTAAGATTACATTTATTTGATGAATATAAAACAGAAAAGTAATGTCTCTCTTTGGCATTTGGCATTTGGCGTTTGGCGTTGTACTCGGAACATCATATCCTGCCAGAGATAGGAGGCAGGGGCGAGGAGCCTACCCCCGTGCAGGACGGGACTCAACTGGTGGTGGTGGGGTGGTGGAGGTTGCAGTGTTAGCACATTGAAACAGCAATGTGATAGATTGTGAGCAGACTTATAAAGCAACAGCTTACACGTGATTGGCTGGGAATTTCCCAGCTAATGGTGCAATGATGTACAGCTGCTAGTCTTCCTGCTAGAACTACGCTGCACTTACATTTCTGCAAAATTACTTTTAGATGTCTCATCGTACTTATCTTGGCATTTACTTTGTGAAATAAAAACTAAGGCCTTACCACAATGACTTTAATGCACGTTCACACAAAATCACAAGTGAAACGGCAGATTATCAGTTCATAAACACTCACTTTTCACCCTGTTCCTCACATAATGCTATCTTATGACATCTCAACACTTTACTATAGTGCATGACTTGTAAGGCGATACATTTTAACATTTGTATTATATACTGTACGTAATCAACTATATTTCCAAGCTTGTTCAAGCGATCAAATTGCATGGTAGCTCAACTGATAGAGTACACCTGAGATCCAAGTCTCGAAGAGCATGTGAAGTTGCATTTTTCCTGTTAAATTTGCTTTTATGACACTATCAGTAAGGTTAAGGTTTAAGTTAGTGTTCGTAGTTCGGTTTTGTTGCTTTAAAACTTTATAGAGCATAAACCTTAAAAAAAAACAGAAAATGTAACTCGCTTTTAGCACCACACAGTGGACATTTCATCGCAGGTCTGCCACGATACGTGTAAGGAAGCTCAAATGTCGCCACAGTCGCGGAATTTTCGTGAGATCAGGTTCTGAAAAACATATGGGTTCGGAACACCGCGAGGATGCATAAACAATGAAAAGTAAACAATTTTGGGGTGAACTATCCCTTTAACTTGGAAATAAACTGGAAGATTCCTTTAAAAATGTTTTATGATACAGTTAAATATGGAATTAGAATAGACCACAACTATAATATTTCACAACAGCAGATTACTACTGGAATCTCTGGATATAATATTGAGCTTGCAGGCTGAAGTTGGGATGATTTCTGAGAGGCATAATGGAATTGGATTTAGAGCTTTGCTCACAGTTAACGTAAAGTAAATACCCAACGATTCTTCCACTCTTACTTTGTAATCTTCCTCAGCCCGCTGAAAAATTGATCCCACCTCCAGCAGCGGCACCTTTGTGTTAGCCAGGCAGAAAAGATTTAGTGTCCTTGAAGGAAGTTTTCACCTCTTTGTGATGGGCAAAGACAGATCGTAGAGACCCAGTGCTCACACACATCCAGAATCTATTCAAGCGGATCAGTCCAATTTATGTGCTGAAAATAACAGCAACGGCAATGCATTCAGGGTTAAGGTTCAATTAAACCAGACTCAAGTCTGCGGGCTCATTATAGCTCAGCTGTGACATTTAGCTAAATCAATTAAACCAAATTTCAGAAACATCCCTGTCTGAAATGTTTTATTTTGTTAATACTTTTTCTGAGGAAAGATAAGCATAAATGATGATAAAACACTATGGATCAATATTTACTGAGTAGCCTAATCTGTTATTTTGTAGAAGGGGGGGTCAAAATTACAATTATCACCTATGATTTGGAGCAAAACTACAGGTAAAAAAAACAACCTTACACAGGTGGTAGCATCATTATTTTATGCTTACACAGAGATAGGTAGGTCTATTACTAAAATCAGGTGAGGTCAGCACCTCTTGTTGAAATATATGCCAATGATGCGAGTGCAAAAATGGTAAATTGTTAAATCTGACCCATTTTCAATGGTCCAACAAAACAAAGGTAAAATAAAACTAGTTGAAACTAGAAATGTGCCTTATATTTACATAAAAACAATTATGCCAATATCTGGAATTTCGAGTCCAAAAATATACTATTATTAATAAATATATACATATATTTTCGCCTATGATCATATATATAGATATACATACATATACACACACACAACAGTTAGTTCCGGTCCTCGAATCTGATTGGACAAGAGACGTTCCATGAGCACTGATGGTCTGACAGGATCAGCACTTAGACGCTTCACTGTGTGTGTATCACTCCACTTGTGTCCACATGTGCATATATATATATATATATACATACATATACACACACTCACCTAAAGGATTATTAGGAACACCATACTAATACTGTGTTTGACCCCCTTTCGCCTTCAGAACTGCCTTAATTCTACGTGGCATTGATTCAACAAGGTGCTGAAAGCATTCTTTAGAAATGTTGGCCCATATTGATAGGATAGCATCTTGCAGTTGATGGAGATTTGTGGGATGCACATCCAGGGCACGAAGCTCCCGTTCCACCACATTCCAAAGATGCTCTATTGGGTTGAGATCAAAAATCAAATCAAAAATCAAATCACTTTATTGTCACACTACTGTGTACACGAGTGCAACAGTAGGTGAAATTCTTGTGTGCAGTTCCGAGCAACATTGCAGTAATGACAGTGACGAGACATAAACCACTTTACAATAACAACATATTTACACAACACAATTTACATAACAAATGTACACATACCTACACAAAAATTTACATATCAAATGTACACAATACACACAATGTAGAATACACATACACTAGATAAGGGTATAAATATATATATATACACTAATTGAATTGGGGAGAATATATTGACAGAATGAAGATTAATAAAGTGCAGTGCTGATTGTAGATCGTGAGAGATCATGTGTTCAAAAGTCTTATTGCTTGTGGGAAGAAGCTGTCATGTAGTCGGGTGGTGCGGGTCCTGATGCTGCGATACCGCCTGCCTGATGGAAGCAGTGAGAGCAGCCCATGACTCGGGTGGCTGGAGCCTCTGATGATCCTCCGAGCTTTATTCACACACCGTCTGTTATATATATCCTGGAGGGAGGGAAGCTCACCTCAGATGATGTTTCTGGCCGTTCGCACCACCCTTTGCAGGACTTTGCGGTTGTGGGCGGTGCTATTGTCGTACCAGGCGGTGATGCAGCCAGTCAGGATGCTCTCTACAGTGCTGGTGTAGAACCGTGTGAGGATGTGATGGTTCATTCCAAACTTCCTCAGCCGTCTCAGGAAGAAGAGGCACTGGTGAGCCTTCTTCACAACGGCCTCAGTGTGGACGGACCATGTGAGTTCCTCAGTAATGTGGACACCGAGGAACTTGAAGCTGCTGACTCTCTCCACCGGTGCTCCATTAATGGTGATGGGGCTGTGTTCTCTGTCTTTCTTCCTGAAGTCCACCACAAGCTCCTTGGTTTTACTGACGTTGAGGGAGAGGTTGTGCTCCTGACACCAGCGTGTCAGAGTGTGCACCTCCTCTCTGTAGGCTGTTTCATCATTGTCAGTGATCAGACCTACAACCGTCGTATCGTCAGCAAACTTAATGATGGCATTGGAGCTATGTGTCGCCACACAGTCATGTGTGTAAAGGGAATACAGGAGTGGGCTGAGAACACAGCCCTGTGGTGCTCCAGTGTTGAGGGTCAGTGATGAGGAGATGCTGCTGCCCATTCTAACCACCTGACGTCTGCCTGACAGGAAATCCAGGATCCAGCTGCACAGCGAGCTGTTTAAGCCCAGAGCCCGGAGTTTCTCATCAAGCTTGGAGGGCATTATGGTGTTAAATGCTGAGCTGTAGTCTACAAACAGCATTCTCACATACGTGTTCCTTTTTTCCAGGTGGGATAGAGCAGTGTGTATTGTAGATGCAATAGCATCATCAGTGGAGCGGTTGTTACGGTAGGCAAACTGCAATGGGTCCAAAGAGGTGGGCAGAACAGAGCAGATGTGATCTCTGATCAACCTCTCAAAGCATTTGCTGATGATGGGGGTGAGGGCAACAGGACGCCAGTCATTTAAGCAAGTGATTTTTGATTGCTTCGGTACAGGCACAATGGTTGATGTTTTGAAGCATGTGGGGACTACAGACAGGGAGAGGGACAGGTTGAAAATGTCCGTAAAAAAAACAGCCAGTTGGTTCGCGCATGCTCTGATGATGCGGCCCGGAATGCCGTCTGGACCCGCGGCTTTGCGAATGTTCACCCGTCGAAAGGATCGGGTTACATCCGCAACAGAGACGGAGAGTGAACCATCATCTATAGTATCGGCCGCGAGTGCTCTCTCCGCGAGGGCGGTGTTGTTGTTGTCCTCGAAACGAGCATAAAAAGTATTAAGCTTGTCCGGGAGAGAGGCAACGGTGTTCATGGCGGAGTTTTTATTCCGTTTATAGTCCGTGATGGTGTTAATTCCCTGCCACATACTTCTGGAGTCAGTGGTGTTGAACTGTCCTTCAATTTTGTGCCTGTACTGGCGTTTGGCTGTACTGATGGAGTTACGGAGGGCATAACTGGCTTGTTTTACGCTCCTCCGCATTCCCGGAATTAAAAGCGGTGGTCTGCGCAGTAAGTGCCGCGCGAACATCGCCGTTAACCCATGGTTTCTGGTTGGGGTAGATCTGTATAGTTTTTGTCGGTATAACGTCCTCTACGCACTTCCTGATGAAACACGTTACGCTATCAGCGTAAACCTCGATGTCGTCATCGGAGGCAGACCGGAACATCTCCCAGTCCGCGTGATCAAAACAGTCCTGTAGCGCAGAGTCTGATTGGTCCGACCAGCACTGGATCATTCTGAGGGCGGGTGCTTCCCATTTCAGTTTCTGCCTGTAAGCGGGCAGAAGCAGAACGGAAGAGTGGTCGGATTTGCCAAATGGTGGGCGGTGGAGGGATTTGTAGCCATCCCGGAAAGGAGAATAGCAATGATCCAAAACCCGGTCCCCTCGTGTGTTGAAGCTGATATGTTGGTGGTATTTTGGTGCTATTGTTTTGAAGTTGGCTTTGTTGAAGTCCCCGGCAACAATGAACGCGGCCTCAGGGTGCGCGGTTTCCTGCTCACTTATACTGCCATACAGTTCCCTGAGTGCCCGGTCTGTGTCGGCTTGTGGGGGGATGTACACAGCAGTGATAATGACCGCTGTGAATTCCCTCGGTAGCCAGAATGGTCGACACAGAAGCATGAGATATTCCAGATCAGGAGAGCAGAAAGACCTGATAAAATGTACATTCCTCTGATCACACCATGATTTGTTGATCATAAAACATACACCTCCACCTCTGCTTTTACCTGAGAGGTCTTTCGCTCTGTCCGCTCGGTGCACGGAGAAACCCGTGGGTTCGATGGCCGAGTCTGGAATCTCCGCGGACATCCAGGTTTCCGGAAGACAGATAACGCAGCATTCTCTCGTCTCTCGTTGGAAGGAGATCCGCGCTCTCAGCTCACAGAGCTTGTTGTCCAGAGACTGAACATTTGCCAGTAGTATACTGGGTAGCGGGGGGCGATTTGCGCGACGTCTTAATCTGATGAGAACGCCGGCTCTTTTTCCTCTTTTCCTTCTGCGTTTCCGCGGCCGGGCAGCCCAAACAAAGGGCTCCGCTGGCGTGTTTGTAAACCGCGGGTCGGCATTGAGGAATGTGAAGTCCGGTTTTCGGTGTGTGATTGCCGAACCAATGTCCAAAAGCGTTTGTCTGTCGTACACAATAAGGCAGACAACATCCAAGACAAAAAAAACACAGAACTGTAAACAAAACAAACAATAAACTGCAGTGTTTTGACGGAGCTCGCGACGCAGCAGCCATACTCGGCGCCATCTTGAGAAAAATCACAGATCTGGTGACTGTGGGGGCCATTTTAGTACAGTGAACTCATTGTCATGTTCAAGAAACCAATTTGAAGTGATTCAAGCTTTGTGACATGGTGCATTATCCTGCTGGAAGTAGCCATCAGAGGATGGGTACATGGTGGCCATAAAGGGATGGACATGGTCATAAACAATGCTCAGGTAGGCCGTGGCATTTAAACGATGCCCAATTGGCACTAAGGGGCCTAAAGTGTGCCAAGAAAACATCCCCCACACCATTACACCACCACCACCAGCCTGCACAGTGGTAACAAGGCATGATGGATCCATGTTCTCATTCTGTTTACGCCAAATTCTGACTCTAGCATCTGAATGTCTCAACAGAAATCGAGACTCATCAGACCAGGCAACATTTTTCCAGTCTTCAACTGTCCAATTTTGGTGAGCTCTTGCAAATTGTAGCCTCTTTTTCCTATTTGTAGTGGAGATGAGTGGTACCCGGTGGGGTCTTCTGCTGTTGTAGCCCATCCGCCTCAAGGTTGTGCGTGTTGTGGCTTCACAAATGCTTTGCTGCATACCTCGGTTGTAACGAGTGGTTATTTCAGTCAAAGTTGCTCTTCTATCAGCTTGAATCAGTCGGCCCATTCTCCTCTGACCTCTAGCATCAACAAGGCATTTTTGCCCACAGGACTGTCGCATACTGGATGTTTTTCCCTTTTCACACCATTCTTTGTAAACCCTAGAAATGGTTGTGCATGAAAATCCCAGTAACTGAGCAGATTGTGAAATACTCAGACCGGCCCGTCTGGCACCAACAACCATGCCACGCTCAAAATTGCTTAAATCACCTTTCTTTCCCATTCTGACATTCAGTTTGGAGTTCAGGAGATTGTCTTGACCAGGACCACACCCCTAAATGCATTGAAGCAACTGCCATGTGATTGGTTGATTAGATAATTGCATTAATGAGAAATTGAACAGGTGTTCCTAATAATCCTTTAGGTGAGTGTATATATATGCAGTTAATGGATGCCAATATTATGGTTTCATTCTTGAATGTAGTCTGTACTTTACATAGTTCGAGCTGAATTAAAGGTGCTGTATGTGTTTTTTTTTTTCATGGAAAGCTATGCAAAAAATGTTCCAACTCCCTGGAAGATATTATTTAAATAAAAGTTGTGAGATTTCTCACCAGTCATTGTGACAGCTCTAGACTCTCTCTGCCTGTCAATAATTTTGTGGGTTTTCATATTATTGTAGTTACAGTGAATTATTGAGGCTTAATGCCATTTTTATGCCATGTTGTTCATAACAGTTGTCAGTTGAGGGCGCTATTTTGCAGCTGTTGTTTTTAACAAACATTTCTTTGGAATTCTGCTAAGAGGGTTTTGGTAAGCGGGGGTGTGGCTAATCCATTGGCTCAGTCTTGTGGAAGTCAAGGTTGCTGCAGAGTTTAATTTAAGACTTTTTAAAACCTGAGCAAACAAAATGAATACCGCATCTCCATACCAAAATAAACAAACAAACACAATCGCAAAATCAATCATGTATCACAGACTCTTACTTAAACAGGCAAGTGCACACATTCAACATGGGCTTAACAATGCTTATCAGTAAAACGGTGTAGGCTATATGCATGTTTAAAATACTCAAGACATGTTTTCCACATATATATCATATTAAAATTGGTTTATGTACCATTATTTAAATAACTACAAATTAGAGGTTGACAGATATTGGATTGTGCTGAAAGCAAGCTAGTCTGCCAATAGTTTGTATTAAATTGGTAGCCTATACTAAATGTTCTTAGTCTTTCCTTCCAGTGATGAGGCTACAATAGTCCAAATTGAATTAAATTCCAGATGCACTTTATGGTTGCATCTACTTATTCAAATAAGGGAAATAAAATGTGCCCTCCCACAATCTATAAAATATAAGAATATAAACAATTAAAAGTAAACATTGTCATATTTCATCAACACTATAGCATCAACATCATCATCATCAACAGTTGATCTTTAGTGATAGTTTGTCTTAAATTTCCGATATGGCTTAATGATTGTGAACTGCTCTGCAACAGCAGGAAACACTCACAAGCCACCGCGTGCTTGGAGAAAATACGACAGTGCCGCGTATTCACTTTGAAGGATGCTGCGCATGCATTTATTGTTTGATAATCACATTAGGTCATTAGTGCCTTGCAAGAGCTGCACCTCAAACAAGTTGAAATTCACCTTATGATTAAACAACATTTATTTGGTTGTACATGCAACTTTCCATTTATAACGCTGATTATTCAGAATGCAAAAATAGTATTCATTTTCGGCAGTCATACGGGGCTTTGTCTTATCTGTCGTTTCACAGCAGGGGTGCAGCTTGGGTAACAAAAGAACTGCTGCATCATCAAGTTCTCCTCCAACTCTTACCTCATGGCATGACCAATCAATAACGGTTTTTCAGAAATCATTGAGAAGAGAGGCTGAGGGAGGACGAAACGCTTTCCAAAAGCTCTCTAGAACACTCAGTTATCTTCATTTTTCCTCCCTCAGGCTGGCTTTTATGTGGGCAGTCCATGTGGTCTTGGGGGGATCCATTCTAATTAACTGGCAGTAGCATCTGTACCTCGCCTCTACTCTCGCCCGCTTTGAATTTATACCACTGTGTGCTGAGCGGATCTGGCTCGTTTCCAGAAGAAAAACTACATTTGAATCCAAGTTACATGTTAGTGAAACATTAGAACTTTTTAAATATTGGTTTCTGCATAAATCACCATTGTTGCATCAGCCTGTTTTGCTAATACGAGTGGTGGTGGCGTAGTGGCTAGAGCACAGGGCTGCTAATCAGAAGGTCAATGGTTTGAATCACACGGCCACCACCATTGTGTCCTTGAGTAAGACACTTAACTCCAGGTTGCTCCGGGGGGATTGTCCCTGTAATAAGTGCACTGTAAGTCGCTTTGGATAAAAGCGTCTGCCAAATGCAGAAATGTAAATGTAATACAGTTCAAAACTTAATCCAAGTTAAATGTCTTAGTATTTACCAAAATACTAATACTGTAATGCCTACCCTGAAATATTAATATTGGATCTAAAAATTGCTGCAAACTGCAACTCTTCACAACACACTTAAAGAGACAGTTCACCCCAAAAAAATTATATTCTGTCATACCGTGTCTATCCGGACCCAAATGACCTTTTCTTCCACCTCGGTCGCCATTCACTCCTTTTCTTTTCAACAGTCCGCCTTGTTTTAACGCAGTGGTTGATTTAAGCTGGAGTATGTTATTTCTGCGATACTTCTGCGCCACTGACTGAATCGCAAAACTAAATGTTGTTTTTAAAACAGCTTTCTGAATGCGCCCCTTGCATGCAGTTGCTCAAACAGCCAGATAGTCCCGCCCCCATCTCACGCCATTGAGTGCACAGGCAGAGTGCGCGGAGGTAGGCAGGTACGTAGTTAGACAGGCAGGTAGGACATCTAATCATTGCATTCGGGCCGAATAAACTTATTGGACGGGGCTATTACAGGCCTGTGAGTGCAACAGATAATGGATTTTTTTGTTGTTGTTGTATCAGAGCACTTGATTTATTGATTGCTGCCAGGATGCAAAGAGATTTCAGCCAGCATAACAAAAAATACTTCTAGTATAAATTGCATCCTCTAGCTTTAAAAGGTCAGTAGTTGGTTCTTCGTTCCAGCCTGGGGCGCAACAGGCCTGTACGCTTGTGTGAACGCTGTGTTTTAAGATGCCCCACACTTGTATTAACAAGTGAATTTTTTAAATAAACAAAAAATTACTAACTTAAAATGTTATCGTATAAAGTAAAATTAAATACAACTTCTATATTAAACATCCAAAGAACTATAGTACCAAGTGTCACTGTCTGGGACATATACTTACAATTACCCTCCAAAAAACGATGTCCTATATGCTTGGTCCATTTGAAATCATTAAATCAATCAACCCTGTTACTAATTGTCTAAAGTTGCCATTTCATTTAAGAAGCATCTATGTTTTCCTGTTGAAGACTGTAGGGTCAGATCCTGACCTGCAAATCGATTTCGCCCTTGGTTCAGTGACCATTTACCCACCCACACCTTGACCTAGAAGACGACCCAGATAATGGTGTCTAGTCCCTGCTGAATCCTCAACATCAGACAGACCTTCTAAAATATCTGGTTGAGGAGTAGAGGTACTGGTAGGTGTATGATCTGGAGGTGCTCCTGTATTCCAGGTGCAGACATTATGGACTTAAATCAGGGCTGGACTGGTAATCTGGCATACCGGGCATTTTCTCGTTGGGCCGACGCACTTTTGGGCCAATCATGGGTGGAATGGCCATCGGAAGAACTGAGTGGGCCGGTGGGTCAGCCGTGAAACGTGCTGAATGGGCCGCGATACGCTAAAATGAGCCATCGGGTTATGCAGAACGGACCACAAAACGCCTCCACGATATGCAGAAAAGGACAACAATTTTTTGCGTAAAAATGCATATGGCCTGTACAGTCCCTTGATAATGTTTCATTACAATATGAACTTTGTCTCAGATGTTTCTCCAACATTTCCATAGAAAAATTTAAAAACAGACACAAAGCAGACAATTATTGACATACAGCAGGAACATAGCGCTATAAAATTAAAATGGATAGCATAGCTCAGATAATTTGGAGTTGGACAAACTTGATTAGAAAAACTGAGGTTCATATCTAACTCCATTATGACTTTTCAAATTGACTTTTAATTGCAGACTTTGGTATCTTGGCAAATCTGAGAACAGTGCAAGGGGGCTGTTCGCACAGAAGACATTTTTGCATCCATGTGTGCTGTTTTTCAATTGTTTTTCTATGTAACATGAGCTAGATGAACCTCTTTGACCGCTGTGCAGCTTCTCGTTGTTTTTTCTGCGTCTTAAGCAGTAGTGCCATGTTTTTTAGATGCCAAGTCAGGTTAAAAAGAAGGTCAACTTTTAAAAGCACATCTGGAGAAAACTGTGTTCTGTAATATTCATTGAGCTGCATCTAGCTATTTTTATCGTAATTACACGTTTGGACTAAACAGCCCCTTAGTTATGTTTCATTTGACTTTTCAAAATGACTTTCGATTGCAGACTTTGGTTTCTTGGCAGATCTGAGCACAGTGTGGGGCATTATAGATATCTCTACAGAAACTCTAGGGGTTGCAGTCTTTTTCTGAGGCAGTGGCGGAGCTAGGGCGTGGCTGGGGGTGGCCGTGGCCACCATGGACCGACGCCTGGTCACCCCATTGGCCACCCCACTCGCAATTGCTGTTTTAGTAATTTTTTTGGTCATTTTCTGGCACAATTTAGTTATTTAGAGGTGAAATCATCTCTGTACAAATGTACAAACATAACATGTGTGCACACCAAGGTCCCTAAACCTCTCCGTCCCGGGTGTCATTGTTGCCCGAATATTTCTGTGCCACCACAGACTGATCATTTGCCCCTGCCTGGCCACCCTTTTGAAAAACTCCTGGCTCCATCCCTGTTCTGAGGAGAGACAAACTGAGAAGCTGAGACTTTCAGACTTGTCAGCCTGATGATTGTTAATTCAGCAGATTCAACTTGAGCACATTCGACTATCTCAAGAAGAACCACAATAAATTGTGGCTTACATTGAATGTATTTTAATTACGATTTTGGATTACCTAGGATTTTGGAATCCTATTTCATTGCTGTCTCAGTCGCTTTGCCTCCTGCGATACAACTCTAACCCATTAATCCTGTTAGATTGTTAAAGTGACATGCTAAACGCTCTTCAGAGCCTGGGAGCTTTTAAGAGATTTTAAGGTCTCAGTCTTTAGGACTTTCCTCAGATGACTCAAGCTCTGCTTTATTTTTGCTCTCATGTCTTCGGTCTGCTTCTGATTGTAACGGTTTCCACAGTTTGGAGAGGAATATCTTTTTATTTTAATTTTGCAACTAACATTAGTTAGCTCTTTCTTTAACTGAACAGGATGAGTAAAAGCTATATCGATGTGTGGTATCTTGATACATATGTTCATATAAAATGCTGATTATTTGTGTTTTTTGGTTTGTTTTCATGAGGAATCAGGTTAGTGAAGTTTAAAAGACTTTTCTTCAATAATTTTAATGACTAGATGGATGAATATAGAGCCTTCAGCCTACAGTATGTCTGCTCCACTTTTTTGAGAATTTTTGTACTACTATAGATACTACTATAGTACAAAAATCAGTAAACATGGAATTAGGGGGGCTACATTATCAGTCACTGAGAATTAATAATAGACCAATATATTTGCCAGACCAAATAATCAGCCAATTAGCTTTGCCGTCAGTTTCAAAATCTACCGACAACCTTGTTAATGATAATTTTGATAATTGATCATTTTAATGAACTATTGTGTTAAGTTCATTCATTTCAGTAACTATGTGTCTCATTTTTATAATTAGTTATCATTATCATTCATTAACCAATGGATCCTTTGCCCCGCAAAAAACAATCTGAGACTGATCAAATCATGTGCACTTAAAAAAAAAATAAAAAAGCCAAAAACATTAAATTTTCTTAATAAGTTTTTTGTCTTGTTTTCCCCCCCAAAAAGTAAACATCCTCAAAACAAGATACCTTTTCTTGAGAAGCGAATTGACATGAACATCATTTTGCAATATATATATATATATAATTATTATTTTTTTTTTTTATTTATTTTTTTTTTTAAGCTGTTGGCAAATAGTTTTTTTTTTTGCAGTGTTGACCTTTTTAGCAATTGCACCAGGGTTATTCTATTTCAAATCAAACAAAAGTATGATTTTGTTTATACTTTCTCTGAAGAAAGATAAACATAAATGATAATGAAAGCCAAAATATTAGATGTCATGAATCAATATTTACTGAGTGATCCATTATTTTGCAGAGAGGTTTTAAAATGTCAATTTTCGCTTATGATTTTGAAACTACTTTACAAACTCTGTGTACAAATAAATAATGATGCTGCCGTCTTTCTAAGATGATTTTTTTACCTGTACTTTTGCTCCAAAATTCTAGGCGAAAATAAGTTGACATGGCATTAACACAATCGGGAATAAGAATGAGGATCATTTTGTAACATGTTTTTGCAGTTTCATACCTAATATGGCACATGAGATGTCACATTGCCTCATCACCTGACATCATGCTGTCACATAGTAAAATGACACACCCTGAGTGTAAAGCCCAGATCATAAGCTAGTTTTCCTCTTGAAAAGGCACAAGCCCCTCTGTGCTCCCACTGCAAGGGCATTGCTTATAAATTATTGCGATGGCTTGACATACTCAGTATAGCAGAGCAGTAAAAGCTGTCACCATTGCTCCTTGCAAAGCTTAACTCAGCCGCTGAAACCCCCTAGAGACCAGCTCACCATCCCCGGCCTGTGCCGAGCAGCTCAACATCACAAAATTCAGATGGATTACGGCGAGCAGAACTCTGTAGCACAGTTCTCCTGTCTGGCTTCAGCTTTTGATTCAGGTCTCTGTAGGGCTGAGCAGTCCAACAACTTATCTCGGCTATCAGTGTCAGCCGGGCCGTGGAGATTAGTTCAATTAGATCCAGTTTAGCCAATACATGCTGAGGTCGGAAAAGGGATTAAAAACACGCTGGCCCCCGGGAAGCAATAAATAATTTTCCTAATTCCTTTCCTTCTCACCCCTAAATTTGTGGCAATATTTAGGAGAGGTACAGCCATCTGCAAAGACAGGGTTTCGAACTGTTCTGAGACCAGTTCATACAGACAGCACACTGGAAGTTTAGTCATTCACTAATTAGGGAGCAAGGGGACACCAATAGCTCTCTATTGGGGCTTTTCCACTACACGGTACAGCTCGACTCGACTCTGCTCACTTTTTGGGGGTTTTCCAATGTGGATAGTACCTGGTACCTGGTACTTTTTTTAGTACCACCTCGGTCGAGGTTCCAACCAAGCTGAGCCGATACTAAATGTGACGTCAAAACCCTACAGATCACTGATTGGCCAGAGAGAATCGTCACTACCAGCATTACTGGATTTTTGACACGGGACATCAACCCGCTAGTTTTAAAGTTAGCAACAGTGATAGCAGCATCATTTTTCACGCGACTTTGAATCATAAAAAGAAATGGCTGTGCGCAAAACCACACCGTGGTCAATAAACGAGGTGCAGATGTTCCTCTTGTTAGTGACAGACGAAACGAAAAAGACTTTCAGGAAGTGTATCAGCTGTTGGCCGCACACGGCTACCACCGGACCTACCAACAGTGTGGATAAAAGTTAAAATAAACTTAAGTGACTACAGAACCATCAAGGAAGAGTGGAAGTGGTTCAACCAAATGGACGCTATCTAGACCGACGCGCAATGGGAGGGAGAGTGCCCTGGACTCCACGATGGAGGATGGTACGTTTTGTTACGTTAACTCTATATTCTGCTTGAAAGCTTCACTTTATTTAGTTGACCAGCTTCTGGAAAGCTTCTAAAACAACCAGGCCAATTTAACTGTTACACTTGTGTAAAATCACCATTCAACAACTGCTTTATGCAGCACAATGATCAAGTAGCTAACAGCTAGCGGTCGTGCAATTGTTTATTGCTTGTGTTGTGTTTAAGATGATGTCACGGCAGTAGAGGCGGCGCAACTGTGATGATCAGCCTATACTCCCACCCACGTTGAAACGGCACTAAACTGCAGTGGAAATGCAAGCTCAGAAAAGTAAAGCGAGTAGAGTCAAGTCAAGTTGAACCGAAACATGCAGTGGAAAAAAGTCATATGCAGCTAAGGGCATTCACTCCTAAAATCTCGGTTTTCAGGAGGTTAAAGTAAAACCACAGTAACCACAAAATGTATCATGGTTTTACCACAGTAATTCTATTTTAACCATGATATTTGTAATACAACCACAGTAATAATACATTAAGACCAGCACTTTGGTAATAAAATGTATATTATACTGCCAAAACTTTTACTTTTTTACCATAAATGTTTTTTTCTTTGAGACATTTCTTTTTTTAGCAATAAAGTATAAACCTTTCAAGATTCGTAACGGAGCTGGTTGTTTTGGTTTAAGGCTTAAAACACTTTATAGAATAATTTCCTGCTATGCCTATGGGATAAATATTTTCAGAACCAAGGATGCTTAAAAAGTATACAGTCACAGTTGACTGCTGGGCGCTCTGTTGATTTGTATGCACATTTGGGTACTTTAAAGAATTGGAGTAATGACAACATCTTTTGTCTGAAAATTCTTCAGTTAAGAAAACTGATTTATGTTGACCACAGTAAATTAAGACTAAATATATATATTCAGAATTCAATTTACTCTCAGATCAGATTCATAAAAGCATGTGAAACAAAACATTCAATGAAGAGCTATTATGCTACTGGAGCTAATACGTTTAAATTAGCGCTGACACGGACATTTCAATTCCATTCACAAAGGACTGCACTGATCTATTAGAGTCCAGAGAGAAGAGGAGAGTTTTGTTGAAATATCTGAATGCATATTCATTTTAATTGTACGCTCTGTGAGCCCATCCACTCTTCTGTAAAGTCATCTGTGTGGAAAAGAAACAGTTAGAGAGATGGACTTCAGAAATAACAATAAATCAGCAATTAAGAATCTTGCTAAATGAATGCATCACATCCATTGGTTTAATGAGTTTATTGGTACGGAAGAGATGTCTTACCATGTTAACACCAGTCACGATATGTCAAAACAAAATTACACCCATTATATGCACCCAATGTGTTGTGTTGCGATGCGCCTTCAATTGACGGTTATTTCTATTCCAGCCGCTTCATTTCATTTATTTACATATGGTGCTAGCACTGTCGCCTCACAGCTAGAAGGTCCCGGGTTCGAGTCCCGGCTCACCTAGGGCCTTTCTGTGTGGAGTTTGCATGTTCTCCACATGTTTGCGTGGGTTTCCACCGGGTGCTCCGGTTTCCCCCACAAGTCCAAAAACATGCAGGTTAAGTGAATTGGAGACTAAATTGCCCCGTATGTGTGTGAGAGAGTCCCCAGGTCACTGGGGGTTGCGTCAGGAAGGGCATCTGTGCCAACTATGCAAATCAAAAATATATTTGCATGGAAAGAGTCATCGACGTAGGTTAGACAGAATGTACACTCACTTTATACATTGATATTTTTTAGATACATTTACTTTAGAAGCAAATTATGCAGCTAGAATAAGAAAAATCTAATTTTCATTGATATTTTGACGTACAAGAGGTCTTTCTACAATAAAAATGTTACTGCAAATGTTAGAACTCAAAACTTAATCCCCAATGCAATAAAAGCATGTATTGAAACCAAGCTGCAAAAATACATCGATCTCTACTTCCGTGACTTCCCTACATCATTTGGGGGCTCATTAATACATGACTGCCTCTACAGCTTAAAAACATCAACACCTACTTAAAATCATCTCAACCTTGGCCCCGCCCACTGGTCAACTGAGACAGAAGGACAAACAAGGGCTACTGTGGCCTCACTATTCCTTAAAACCAAAGGGGACCCATCTGGACTATTTGTAATTATTTGTGTACATTAAACATGCACAGAGAGACGTCTTTGACCGCTTGATACATATCTCAGGCTGCTTTTAGTGTCAAGTAACAACACTGAAGAGGATAATACATATCTGTCATTCAGCTGCTGCCTCTTGGATGTGCTGGATGGATGACTTTGGCCATTTAGATGCATTTCCAGTGAAACTGGATGGAAACTGGATGTGTCTTTAGCATATTTCAGCATGGATTGTTTGTTTTTTTTAGCTAATGTCAAAGTGAATTGTTTGTAAACCATTCTTAATATGATTTAAGCTTAGCAAAGGAACTGTTATTGAAGGAAGGAGCAGTTAATAACACTTGGACCCAAAGCAAAACACAAGTAAACAGTTCCATTTATTAATATTTCAAATGTTATGACTGTTTGATTGTTTATGGTGCTGACTGGTGCTGTTTACACCGGGCATGTCCGGGCATGTCTACACTGTGTGCATCGACACAAACCTTCTTAAACGTTTATTGGTGTTGTTGGCAGTAAGTAGTGCCAGCTCGTTCAGCGCAAAAATGGAACGGGACATCAGTTTGCTGTTGGTGCAACATGATGCAACGCATCGGATGCTTCCACCGGTATACAGGATCAATGGTGTAGATTTGGCTATATTTGGCGGGGGGTGGGGGGTTGGGGGTTGCTGCAGCGAGAAGCATTTACATGTTTCCATTGATCATGGTATAAATAATGGAGGTGAGACTATAAAATACCCCCATCCACCCCAGAATCTTCACCCCTGGACAGCATCATTGATTATAATGGGTTCTATTGCTTTTGATGCAACGCGACTCTTGCGTCCAGTGTAGACAGGGTGTTAGTGTTAACAGTTGTGCTTAAGAGGATCAGTTTAATATATTCGGATGCAATGTTGGATGTGCATTATGTTACTAACATTATCAGTGGACCTCAGGAAAGATACGAAAAGTATAAAAAGAGCATTTCGTGACCCCTTTAATATACGGTATACAGTTTATATATCGGCGCATGTTTTGGAGTTGTGGCCGTGTAAGGTTTTCTGTTTTAATAAAGTTATAAAAATAAGTTACTTGGCGAATGCTCATAATATAATGTGGTACACAACGAATTTGAAGAATTAGACACAGTCCTACCACAATATATTTATGATATTGGTTCATACATGACCTCTAACCTGAAAATTCCAGTACATTTTCTGGAAAAGGCTGTATGTGTGAAAGGGGCTAACGTCTCCATCTCTTGGTGAAACCGCACCTGTCACAAAAACGTGACGATATCCTAATTTTGTGGATGGAATATTCCACAACTGTTGCAACATGACATTTTGAAGGAAAACAATACTATAAACATCCTAGATAAACTTCAGAATGGTAGATTTTTCACTTAGTTAAAAGTGGTTACAAGTATCGCTCCACAACTATAATCCAGACACCTGAATAGATGATTTTAATATGCAAAAATGTGCTTGACCACACCACATCTGGATATATAGCCAGTTGTGATGCTCTTCTCCATTATTTGATGAATTGCTGCAATGATCAAATGAGCAAAAATGTACACAAACATTGATTTTGAATAAAATGCGTTGATTTTGCACTGAAAAACCGCACACAAATGTGGCACAACGGTTTAGTGAATACACCCCACGATGTCAGACGTTTATAAAAAAGAATAGCCGAGCAGGAAACAGGAAGGTGGGAGCACAGACTTTACCTGCTCTAAGATGACATTGATTCTGTCCACTTCACAGTCGATGAGGTAGCGCTTCTCCTGCCTCCTGTCCATTTCCTCAATGATGCGCCGGAACTCTTGGGGGTCTGTTATGCTGCCCACCGACCGTGCCGTTACCTGCCAGTTGTTTGCCACTGCTGCTTCCATAATGGCTTGAAGGATGGAGAATCCTGGGAGAAAACAATCATTTTTGTGTTAGCTCACAATCCACGGCTTCATAGGTGTTGACATGCTGTCGTGCAAAATATATTCAGCGTGCGTATTCAATTTCCCACAAATGAAATTATGTATATAAACAAAGAGATGTTATTTGACTTTGTCATTCTGGATTAGATCTCTGCTGTTGTTCCAAAGCAGTTCAGAAACAAATGCACAAAGTACAAGAGTAATTACATGTGTAAACGGCTGCAAAACATCTTGAGTTGCATTATAAAATAGAGAGCTGTCCCTGAGAGCTGAATGGACTTTTAGTCATGTTAAAAAACACAATATGGTAACCAATTCCTAATCGATAAAATCGAGTCCTGTCCTACATTTCCCTTCTTACACATGTAAATACGTCACATTAGGGAAGTAAAATGCAAATGTAGTTTACATATCAGGGACTATTGATATAGTCGAGTGGAAGGATGACATTTAATGAATTTGCATGAATAAAAATCGTTTTTAGGAAATTTGTAGCCTAAATATACATACAATAATATAAAGGCACTCAAGGTCATGCTGTATTGGATATATAGACACTCCACTGAGTTTTGTGCCTTTAGCTGTAACATTTGAACAGCATTTGAACATTTAACTCTTTTATATTGTGCATGCAGCTTATATGACCTCATAATAATTGAGAGACCACATTGAATTAGCAATTTAAAAAAAATCGTGCAGGACAATTCAAAGCATTCAAAGGAATATTTTGGGTTCAATACAAGTTAAGTTTAATCTAGAGCATTTGTGGGATAATATTGATGACCACAAATGTTTTTTTTTTTTACTTGCCCTCTTTTTCTTTAACATTTTTCAAAAAACATTGGCTGTTTACGGACAGAATTGACTGAAAATGAATGGGAAAGACTCTAACGCAGAGCAATTTTTTGTTATATGTGTCCAATACAATCTATACATCAGCCACAATGCCGTACAAACACACACAGAAATGAAGGGGTGAGACTATAATACATCCAGAGTGCAAAACATACACATTGATTCTGCATGATGATCACTATTGCTATTCACTGATTTAACAGAATTGTAACGTTGAAAATGTTTGTCAAATGTTTTCTGGTTTATAAAATTTTATTTTCACAGTCCACAGTTGCTGTTCATTTCTGTTTGTTCATTTCCTTTCCGTTATTAATCATTTTGACATTTCAAATAAATTATCGGTAAAACTTCTATGCTTATTCTATGTCTTCTCTTTGCAACACGATGGTCCAAATGCAAAACTAGAATAGAGCTTTTCACAGACTGTGATGACGCATTTCTGCTTTATTATCAGCGTAAATCTCACATTTTAAATATTGAGTGTGAATTTATAACACTATTGTCATATTACCCTGGAATTAGTTTTAAAATGATCTGCACTTATATAGCGCTTTTTTAACCTTAGCGGTTTTCTAAGCGCTTTACACTGCGTTTCATTCAGCCATTCACACACACATTCACACACCAATGACGGCAGAGTTGCCATGCAAGGTGCTAGCCTGCCATTGGGAGCAACTTGGGGTTCAGTGTCTTGCCCAAGGACACTTTGGCATGTGGAGTCGTGTGGGCCGGGAATCAAACCACCAACCCTGCGATTAGTGGACAACCCGCTCTACCACCTGAGCCACAGCCGTTAAAAAACAAATGACCACAGCTGCTTAGGTAGTGGCAGTAAATTTGTCATCTTCTCCCATCTGACATGCTTAATCCATTGCTCTGTATTTTTTTTTTTCCTCTTCTGGAAAGTCATTCAAACGGAATAGTGAATTTTTTTCTTTTGGTCTTGGAGCAAATGGAAAGTAAGTGAAAGTAATATTTGCTGTGATCTCACATTCACCCCCATTCTCCACTGTTGAAGTTCACCCTGCAAACATTTACTTCCACGTTCTAAAACCCGGAGTGTGAAAAAGGTCTACACAGCTGGTGGACGCATGAAACACTGCTGCCATCTAGTGGCCATTACTGTCATCGCATAATTTTTATGTTATTTTCAGAACACCTTTACTGTGTCCGGTCAAAAACGACCGGGAACAGCAAAGGTGTCAACCATTATTGAAAAGCCTAACAAAATCTAGTTAACGGTGAAACACTTACACACTTAAGTGCTTTTATAAAATGATAAGCTTCACATTTCTGCGTTTAAACCCTCCAAAAATTGGCCCCATTCACTTCCATTGCCTTGACTGAGTCAAAATATATTTTTTTGCAGTAATCAAAACTTAAAGTAACAAGAACTTAACTTGCATTGAACCCGGAATATCACTTTAATATGATCAAGTGAAGGCAAAAAAACAAGACATGGTCATGAGTTACAGCACCTAAAATACACACAATCCCTTTTACATATTCATGACTTTCATCTAAATCTAAATGTTGATAAAACTAACAAACAAACAAACTGAACAAAAGTTCATTGACATGTTATGTGTCAACTTTCCATAAATATACATTTAAAAAATGCTGATTTTATTACACAGCCCAAGTAGTTCACTGCAGATTATGCAAATGCATCATTCAGGGGCGAGATCATGTGCCGCTGCCCATCTAAAGCCTTATCGCAGGCACTGAACACAGGCACGGCTGCAACAATGTCAACACTTTTTGGCAGCTCCTCTATACTGCAGATTGCTCAAACTTTTCGGTGGACTTCCATTATTGAGGCTTTGAATGGCTCAGTGGCTCTGCCCAGCCCAGGTGGCGTGAAAAGCCCTGTTTGCCTTCCCAGCATGCAGCTGCCAGTGTACCACTCCCAACCTCAATAAATGACTTTCAGAAAAACGGCACGCAAATGGCTGAAATATTATGCATCATACCATTCATGCACAAGAGCAAAACGCCCAAAGAGATGATGTGTTAGCCAGCTCAGGACAGCTCTGAATACATCCATGTGACGCTCAGTGGGACTGACATCCTCATTTGCACAAAGTGTCCAGTCCATAATTTAAAAGAGGCGGTGGTGTATTTTCACTGGGTTTTAGTTGATTTATTACAAAATGTTTTTATTTTAAATGCATTTTTTGCATTTTGTTTGTTTTTAAGCTATTTTTCTTCCAGCTAAGATTATGTTTTTGTAATATCCCTATACAAAAAAAAAAAAAAAAAAAAAAATTATTTATTTATTTAACCCCTTAAACTCAGCGGGCACTATATTGCGAATATATATTTGCGTTTAAAAGGTTAATGTTCCTGTAAACGTAAATCAGGCATATGAGGGATCATTCAAAAGCTTAGAATTTGACATTTTCAGATATATCCATCATTTCTGCATTTATGTTACTTAGAATAACAACATAAGGCCTCAAATCATTCGAGCTGAAAATAAGCGCCCCCTAGAGGTAATGGGGTAGAACTGTTATATGAAAATTAAAGTTTTGAAAATCTTTCAACAAATAAAATGTGTTGTTTATGCTCCAATAACGTTATAGTTACTTTTACCTTAAAAATAAAAATAAGAGCCATTTTGAACTGGCCTTTGAGTTTGCTTGGATGACTGTTAAATATCTTAATGTCAAGAACAAAATATATCATTTTGAAGGAAAAGCATGCAAAACAAATCATTAAAAAAATATGTTTTGCGCCAAAGAAAAAAAAAGTGGAATAAATGTACTTGTCTTGTACCAGAGGTACGTTTTACTTGTTTTGTACATTTGAAGTTAGGAATTAATTTTTTTCTTCTTAAAAACAAACAACAACAACAACAAAAACATTGTTTATCAAAAGATTATAATCACACAATATTCAAAATCAGAGTCTCTCTTTTTTTTTATTTGGGGGAATCTCTGAAAAATTAGACCAATTTTTAGCAATTAATCCATAGTATGTGTGAACGGTGAGCTTTTAAATTTGAGTGTGAAAAAATACTATTTTGGCATGTTTATATTAACATTGTACTTATTGTGTGACAGTTCACCAAAAATAAAATTCTGATCATTTCATTGACTTTCTTTCTTCTGTGGAACATAAAAGAAGATGTTTAGTGACCAGAAAGTCTCAGTCACCATTAACTTTCATGCATCATCTTCACATATAAATGAAAGTGAATAGTGACTGAGGCTAACGTTCTGCCTAATGTCTCTTTTTGTGTCCCATGGGGTTGGAACAACATGAAGGTGAGGAAATGTGTACATTTATGGGTGAACTATCCCTTTAATCATTAAGAATTATGGTGGAGTATGTAATGCTCTTCATTTAAATGCACTCCCTAATGAACTGTTGGGAAAATGAATGGACTTGAAAATGGTTTTGCAGCATTTTATTTTTCACCTATTCACTACAGCAGGGATTACTCATTTTAGCTTTATTCATTTATGTCAACATGATGTATGCTTGTGGATGGGGCTTTAATAGAAAATGTCTTTGTACAGCTGTGTATCTTTCTGATTTTCTCACGTACTCTAAAAGCAACAGATCATTCATTTACCATGAGAGTGTTAATCTGTTTTTTATTGATTCTGCATGATTTCAATGTGAAGAAAGACAGCTAAGAACAGCTTTTATAACCTCAGGATTCACAGGGGGATGACCGTATCTGCATAAGCATGGGATATAGTATAGAACATCCCTAACATCAAAACCCAGCTCATCCGCCATCATTATGGAATCCCATTTTGCAATTATTATGAGAGAAATGTCATGAATTATTGAAGTATTAAAAGTCATAATAAAAAAAGCCACACCACTGAAGCACCATCTGACATTATGTTTTGAATTCTCAAGAAAATATTCTTATTATTTTACATTGACATATCTGTACTGAATAAACAGTTTAAACAATCATTCAATTAATTTAAAAGGTATATTTCAAATTCAAAACGAGTTAAGTTTAATTGACAGCATTTGTGGAATAATGTTGATTGCCACAATTAATAATTTCGACTTGTCCCTCCATTTCTGTCAAAAAAGCAAAAAATCAAGGTTCACAATTAGGCACTCACAATGGAAGTAAATGGGGCGAGTTAGTTTGACAGAATTCTGTTCAAGTGTAATGTAGCATGAACAGAAGAGATTCCAGAGGTCTTTAGAAGAGGTGTTGAAACTCGAAAGAACGTAAAGAGTTACAGAAAGATTTTGAAAGTCTTCCATCAGTCTGTGTTTACAAGTGTAAGACATTCGGCTTCTTCCCCTGAGGGGATTCACAAAAGCTCAGTCTGAGAACACTGTAAAATCATCAACTTAATGACAAAGCCCCATCTTGCTGAAGATGTGCAGACATCTCTTGCTATTGATAATAGCTCAGTTCATGCATCTCAAGAGTGGCATTTATTGGATTCAACTACAAAGGAAATTGGGGTAGTGGACAAAAATCGATGTGGGCTACATCTTGAGCATGTAAACATACACAATCCTACACGATTATATTTAAAGATAAAGCACTGTATGTAACTTTTTCAGTGTTAAAATACTCTCTTCTTGCCCAACGTTATATGCAGAGACAACTATAAGTAAAACATTCATAGGTAAATAAAAAAAAACTGTAAACACTGTGTCTCTGTGGCGCTATAGAAATTCCTGTGTTTGTTTTGAGAGACCTGCTTAGACCCGGCCCAACAGCATTACTCAAACAATGGTGTGAGATGGGGTGGGGCTAACTGACTGTTTGAAGAACTGTAGGCGAGTGGCGTTTTCTGTTTTGAAAACATTGATTACTTTTGCTATTCTGTTCAGTGGCTCTAGTGTAGCTGAAATTATGTATTTCGGCTGTAATATGCCCAAAACAATCCGTAAACATCTTTCCTTTATTGGGGTAACAGTAGGTTGACTTTTCTTTAACTAAAATCTGTGCATACCGAAATTCGAAACACTGCCCCCAGTGGCCAAAGCGGTCCCCATTTTCCAGGTGTAATCTCCAAACCAAAACCTAACCCTCTGTGGAGTAAACATTTAATGATAGAGGGAAAATGCAATCACGCTCATCATTAATTATGCAAATGCAATTACTTCCTGGTGTCAACATTGGGATCTGAACCCGGGTCTGACGCAACACGCTTCCAGTCATGCCACAAGGGAAGGTAAACATGCTTGAGCTGATGTAAAAATGTCTGATAAGAGATGGCGCTTGTCCGTGAGTCAACATAATGTGGCCTATCCTAGGGTATTGGAACCATAGGAAACAACATGCCGACTACCCGTCTAATCATGCTGGATCGTCACAGGAAGATTTTTGCCCATTACCCTGATTTTGCATTGCATGTAAACACATTTTCCGCAATTCTTAACAGCTTATTCAATGTGCAAAAGTGTTCATGTGCACATACCCATTTTCATATATATATACACACACTCACCTAAAGGATTATTAGGAACACCATACTAATACTGTGTTTGACCCCCTTTTGCCTTCAGAACTGCCTTAATTCTACGTGGCATTGATTCAACAAGGTGCTGAAAGCGTTCTTTAGAAATGTTGGCCCATATTGATAGGATAACATCTTGCAGTTGATGGAGATTTGTGGGATGCACATCCAGGGCACGAAGCTCCCGTTCCACCACATCCCAAAGATGTTCTATTGGGTTGAGATCTGGTGACTGTGGGGGCCATTTTAGTACAGTGAACTCATTGTCATGTTCAAGAAACCAATTTGAAATGATTCGAGCTTTGTGACATGGTGCATTATCCTGCTGGAAGTAGCCATCAGAGGATGGATACATGGTGGCCATAAAGGGATGGACATGGTCAGAAACAATGCTCAGGTAGGCCGTGGCATTTAAACGATGTCCAATTGGCACTAAGGGGCCTAAAGTGTGCCCCCCACACCATTACACCACCACCACCACCAGCCTGCACAGTGGTAACAAGGCATGATGGATCCATGTTCTCATTCTGTTTACGCCAAATTCTGACTCTACCATCTGAATGTCTCAACAGAAATCGAGACTCATCAGACCAGGCAACATTTTTCCAGTCTTCAACTGTCAAATTTTGGTGAGCTCTTGCAAATTGTAGCCTCTTTTTCCTATTTGTAGTGGAGATGAGTGGTACCCGGTGGGGTCTTCTGCTGTTGGAGCCCATCCGCCTCAAGGTTGTGCGTGTTGTGGCTTCACAAATGCTTTGCTGCATACCTCGGTTGTAACGAGTGGTTATTTCAGTCAAAGTTGCTCTTCTATCAGCTTGAATCAGTCGGCCCATTCTCCTCTGACCTCTAGCATCAACAAGGCATTTTCGCCCACAGGACTGCCGCATACTGGATGTTTTTCCCTTTTCACACCATTCTTTGTAAACCCTAGAAATGGTTGTGCGTGAAAATCCCAGTAACTGAGCAGATTGTGAAATACTCAGACCGGCCCGTCTGGCACCAACAACCATGCCACGCTCAAAATTGCTTAAATCACCTTTCTTTCCCATTCTGACATTCAGTTTGGAGTTCAGGAGATTGTCTTGACCAGGATCACACCCCTAAATGCATTGAAGCAACTGCCATGTGATTGGTTGATTAGATAATTGCATTAATGAGAAATTGAACAGGTGTTCCTAATAATCCTTTAGGTGAGTGTATATAGCCAATAGTAAGCTAAATGGCTATATATGCTTTGAGGTTGAAAATGGGAAGTTTAACTCAATATCTACATTCCTGCCGTGTCTCTAATCAAACACACATTTTGCACACTAAACAATGTCTTAGGGTTCAATTGAAAATGAAAGGTAGGTGTGTTAGAGCAGGTTTGAACACATCTCTGCAGAGAGCTAACGATGAAAGTGAATGGTGACTAAGGCTAACATTCTGCCTTACATCTTCTTTTGTGCTCCACGGAAGAAAGAATGTCGTATGGATTTGGAACAATATCAGGGTGAGTAAATGATGACAAAACGTCTGAGCTATTTCTTTAAATGTCCAAATAATGAATGCAAACTATAGCAGTGCCCGATTTTGCATGCAAGTTATTTGATAAATAGGATTAACCTTAATTTATTTGACTTCTTAACGGAAAGTCAGATCATACTCTAAGAGCCATTTATACAGCAATCCAGATAATTCTCACCCAACTGTACATCATTTATTGTGAAAAACATGATTAATGCCAGCACTATCTCTCATTGGCAGCCAGACAGATTCTAAATGAGTACAATGGAATTAATGTATTAATTTTCAAAAAGATTCCATCTCCTGTCTGGATTCACATTTGTATGGAAATTAAGAGACGAAAAAATCTGACTAAACATTCTCCAAAGTATTAGACTATTAGAGTTCTACTTTTTCCTTCTTCAAAGTCAGCACAAAAGTTTTGCACAGACATCAAACCCCAAGGTGGAGCGATCGTGAAGGATGCGCAAAACTTTGACAGCTTTGACAAAGCTGTCTGCACCTACAAACAGAGAACCAGCTGAGCAGCCGTGCGAGTTATCAATAAATATAATGGCTTCTCACTTGCTTAGCGTGGTTTTTTTTGTTGTTTTTTTTTGTTACAGTTAATTAGAGAGCCAAATTTAATTGACTTTGAGGCTCAATTGGAATTATTTTGTGACGTGCCTCCTGCATTTGCATCCTGCACTAAATCAGTGTCAAATAACTAGGGCCCTGCCCATGTCAATGGTAATTTACAGCAGACGGGCACATTACCCTTGCCAGTTGCCATCTATGGCATTAGCAGGCCAGAAATACGATGCATCTTGTTCAGTTTTAACAGGCAGCATTGATATCTTTGGCACAGACATTGTTTTATTGATATCACAGTGACCCCCCTCATGGGACCCCCATAAATTGCACTCACTTCTTTAGTTAAATAAGCCTCAGCTGGGTGGGAATGCGGCTTTTACAGGAAAGTATTACAGGCTGGAACATAAATTCTTACGACAAGATTTCATGATCTATACATTTCTTGCCGGTGAAATGTGGACCATGTGGACTGTCTGATTACACCGCTCATGCTAATAATCGTTTTTGAGCTATTTGCCAAGATACCAAAGTCACCAAACAAAACTCTTTCCAAAAGAGACTTAAATAGGAACTCAAACAATCCTCACCAAGGCCAAAGTTGGGGTCCAAAAGTGTGAGAGCAAATGATAAGTATGTGATTTTATAATTTAAACCTGAAGTTTTAGGAATTTGAAAAATAAAGAAGTTTTAACATAAAATGAAGAAATAAAGAAAGAAATAATTAGTTAACATATTTATAGGAATTTTACTACATTGCCATTCTGACATTTTAACCTCAACTGTCATTCAAGCAAAATGGGTACATAACAAATATGCTCATTAAATAACTTTTTACTGAAATTGTTATGTTCTCAATATAATTGTTAATTGGAAAGTTTGCATTAAAGCAGTAAAGAATGTCAAATGGTTTCATTTTCACTAGTGCTTTCAGACTTTTGCTCCACATTAGTTTTAAAGCTCTATACTCGCAATGCATGTCAACAATTGACCCATTTGTGTTTATTTTTATTTCTCTAGCTGATACTTAAATGAAACAAAACTAAGAACTACATTCACTCTTTTGAGCGATAGAAAAGCAACCTCAGAGCAATAACAATTTCCTCTGGGGAAGAATGTTCAAACAGAGATCATTGGCTCTGTTTGCCGTTTAGATTCTCTGTTGATCCATTCTAAGCTCTCTATAAATGTAAGGCATTACGTGGCACACTGCTTGTTGCAACTTTCTCTGTACATTGCAAAAAAGAAATCATTTTCTTAATTAGCATTGTTTAAAACAAGGTACATTTACTTGTTTAGCAAAATTGTCTTGAATAAGTTGTTTTTTCATTTCTCAATTTGTTGCATAAACCTTTAAGCTTAAAAATAAATTGCCAATGAGGAAGAACAACTTAATTCAAGATGTACTCTCTAAAAACAAGTCTTTATAGAACATCACAGTGCCAAACAAAACACCTTTTTATGAAAATTGTTTTGAAAAAAAGGCATTATTTTTGTTAAGCAATTGACACAAAATGAGGATGTTTGATGTAGATCTAAATGTATAAATTTGTACAATTTCCTAGTTGACCCTAGTTAGTATTTAATGGTATTAAATGCAATTCCCAGGGACATATTGAGGCTTTAAGAATGAGGTACTGATTTTCATTTAAAATCATTGACTGCCAGCATTAGGTTGCATGGCAAGGATTTTTCAAGCTATGGTTGCAAGAATATTTTTTTTTATGTTCCGTATAGCATTAAAAGGACAATAATTGGGTTAATTGGGACTAAAAAAACGTTTGATTGGAGGAATATAGATCAAAAGAATTGCATTTTAAATAAAGTGAAGGAGGTTTCATATAAGACTGTCCATAGAGCATACACGGTTGAGTAAATTTTAGTACAGCTTTTAAAGTTAGTATGGAAGATAACTGTGTTTTTTTGTAAAAGTGCCCCTGAGACTATTAATCCTTTCTTTTGATAGCGTCCTAACCTGCAAGTCGTCTGGAGAGAATTAAGAAATTACTTCCAAAAAGAAGCCAAGATGGTTGCTAATTTGATAGAATCTGATGTCATTTTAGCACGTTTCAATTAATAATGATGAAAATGCAGTATTGATATGTGATTTAATTATTTTTATGGCTTGTAATTATACAGTAAACAAAGTTAAATGGACTGACAAAATACCTGCATTTAAACAATTAATAAATATCTAAAAGTAAAAATCTGAAATCAATATGAACTATGCAACTGTTTACTATGTACAGCATTTGTGCTGCTGCACTTTCATATATATATATAATATATTTATTTTTTTTTCCCCTCCTATTTACCCCTGACATATTTACTTTATAACAATGTTTTTAAATTTGTTTGTACAATTTGATGCCTGCTTTTTCAGCCGTCTTGGTTCTTGAACTATTTTTTCCATTAATTTTTTCCATAGGGATTCATAAAGTGCATCATAAAAAGTTCTTAACCATGAACCGTCCATTCAGCTCCAAGCTGAATCACAACATTACAAAATTTGCAAAAAGTATTTGCCTTTCATGATGGAATTAACTGCAATCCCAAGAAGCATTGCAGCGGTGGGAAACGATGGAAAAATATAAAACTATTGATTTAAAATGGTTGTTTCTAAGTATAGAAAAAACATTTAAATTGATTGCAAAATAGTCATATATATACAAATATAGAAGTAGTTTGAGAGTGTAGGAACTCGACTGCATATTTTATTTCACAGTGGAGTGGGCGGTCTCTCCAGCGATTCTCTTTGAGGATTTTTCCCCTCAGAATCATGGGTAGAGTAGTTCTTCACAAGGAATTCTGCTATTAAACACTACTTAAAAAAATTAGCATTGATTGGCTTTAACAGAAGTATATACCATAGACTAACAACCTCAGAGCACATGGTAGGTCTGTCTTTAAAGGTTTATGAGTTATTGCTAATAATGAATTCCCCTACTGAAAAAATGAATGGGATTGTTACTTCCAGAACCAGACTGTTCTCAAATAAATGTATCTTGCTTTAAGAATGTTTAGATAATTTAGCAGGAAAACAAAACTCAGAGAGCAATTGTTTTTGAAGAGTAATGTTTTGTTGTCTCAATATAGGATGAATGTTGTTGACACTATGCACAGGCACATAAACCCGAGCTCTGGGGTTCAGGAAGCCGGCAAAAAGTAAGCGCTCTATCCGTTGTGTTCTTAACCAGATCTTAACGAGATTGTTTGAAGCATTACCCATGGAGGCTTTGCTGTAATTGAATTGAGTTGTTTCTAATCTCCTCTCTGCTCCTGCGCTCTTCGCAGTGGCTATTTGAAATGCCACAGCCAGTGCGGGCCACATTTGAGATGCAAGCCATGACTTTCGTGCCACCTCCAGAGTGCTGTTTGAGCGTTGTTGCTTAGCATCCGTTCTGTGATTGAGTTGAGCTCTGAGACCACTAAAAAATCTTGCCGTTTGCACTGAATGCATTTATCGATATTCTCAACTCTGTTGGGGTCAGACAAAATGTTACAGGACCCACTCATTGCCATAATCACACGCTAGACTTAATTCTGTCTTATGGCGTTACTATTGATAATAAAGCATTTCTGCTCCAGAGCACATGGCAGAATCAAATCATTACCTATGAATGGAAGGATAGTGTCATTAGCTACAGACAGGTCTGCATATTTAAGCAAATTCACAGAAAATAACCATAACAATCCTACAGTAGGTATTTATTCAGTACCATGGCTAAATTGACAAGGAACAAAGCTTCAACTGAGCTAGATATTCCCTCGCAGCACAGTAGTAATGACTTTATGAATTTCTTTTATAATAAAATTGAGACCATCAGAGAAAATAAATTGGAATTATACAACTGTCTGCCACAGCACATTAGAAGACCGCATCTTAGGGTATGTTCACACTTGGCAGGTTTGGTTCGATTAAAACGACCTCTGGTGCGATTGCTCTGTTAGTGCGATTCATTTGAACAAGTGTGAAAGCTGTAACCTGAACCTTGGTGTGCAACAAGCGGACAGAGACCACCTGAAAAGTGGGTCTCGGTCCACTTCAAAACAAACTCTGGTGCGGTTTGATTGACATATGTAGGCAACATGGGCCAAAGACGTCTAAAACGGACTAAAAACAGTGAGTAATTTGCCTAATACTGACCTCAAGCATACCTGATTATTCTCATCATAGGAGCCATGTTGCCCATTTCAGTTCGGTACAGGCGTTGGCACCGCTGTCAGCAGCATATCCTTGTTTGTGTTTGCAATGGAGGAAATCCTGGCACTGTTTTGACTATACATGTATAAATCCAACGAGCACATTTCTCTCAGCCACCAGCACTGATTTGGATGATCGGCAAGTTCTGTCAAAAACTATACATCATAAAAGCTGACCAATCAGGTTGTGAATTTTCCCTGATGCCTTTGGTTTTGTATCGTTAGGTTCGGTGTTAAAAATGCCAGTGTGAACGCTAAGCAAATCAGGAATACATTTATCATTTTCTTTTTTGGTGCGGGCCAAGTGGACCAAGAGATCCAAACTACAAGTGTGAACACACCCTTATTCCCTACGAGCAACTTCAGTTCTTTGCTGTTATAGGTCAAGAAGAGTTAACAAAACTTATTAAAGCATTAAAAGTAACAACATGTATGCTAGAAGCCATACCCACTTGGTTACTGAAAGAGGTGTTTCCTGTAATCTCAGAACCTCTTCTCAATATTATTAAATCCTAGCTTTTTTCAGGACTTAGACACACTCTCTGTGTCTTAAGTATAGACTAAAGACTCATCTTTTCAGCCAAGCATACACCTCATTTATCCCTCAACCCATACTTATGCTGCATTAGTCAGGTCTGCCGGAACCGAAAACACTTCTCATATTCTACAACTCTGCTTTAAAGCGAATGGCATCTACGCAAATGTTTTTCTGTTTGTTTCCCTGTCTCATCCTCGGGATATATTTCCAGAGTTTACCAGAGTCTGCCAAATCCGGCTCCGGTCCATCTCGATGTTTGACTCCCACCACTATGTTTCGCTGATGATGACTGCTAACTGCATCCTGTGCCAAACAGATAGCGAGAACTGCTTCGATGTTCATTGTCAGCATCACTTCGATCTATTACGATGGGCTTCACAGAGGATGAACTGTGGCACTACTGATAGCATGTTGCGTGGGTAACCTCAGAGAAATTGGTTCTGATCCAGTGGGAACCAGGATTTTGTTTTATTAATTAAAATGTAAGTTTTGACACAATTAATCTCTATTTTTTTAAATAGATGAATCGAGGTTTTGCATAAAAATATTAGCAAACGCTACTTAGATACGTTGTCAATTTACCAAAGGCTGAATAAGTAAGAGAAAACATGTGTGTGCACTCTAAATGAACGTATCAGGTTAACAACATGAAGTCTGATATAAAAAAACACCGGTAATATTTCTAGTATGACTGTACAATGAGATTGTAGCTAAAATTCAATCGTGCATGTATACACTGGCTTAACACTTAACAACACTTCCAGCTTCAGCCACTGGTGGGCAGTGATACGAATTTCAGTGAGCACAGACCGAATACCGAACATTTTGATGTACTATGGCGGAATTCACAGTATGATCAGCCTGGTTTATCAAATGTGTTTTGTATAGATTTAGCTGAAATTACACAGCACCTTTAAACGAATAGTCAAAACTTTAATAAAATTCCATCATTTAATCACCTTCATGTTGTGTTATAATATGGTTTGTCAAGACGGGCTGTGGCAGGGTTGGCATTAATGACTTTGTCATTGGTTTTCGTGACTGACATCAAATTTGGCGTTACACTTCTTTTATCGCAATATTTTTAAGTATGTAAACGCCAATAAGATTGGAGAGGAATGGCAAAGGGGAAGATTTTAAACAAACACCATTTTAAATTTCAGTCTGTTCGTCACACAAAGCACACAGAGTACGGCTTCAAAAGATTTGGAATATAGCGCATAAGTCAAAAGGACTACTTTTTTTTTGCCGGTCACAGCATCCACCCTTGTTCACTGTACGGAAAAGTGCAGCTTGAACATTCATTCCACAGATGAAAGTCATATGGGTTTGAAACGATGTGAGGGTAAGTAAATGATGTTTAAAATTTTTGGGGTAAACTGTCCCTCAGCTTGATGTGGGCTATGGAATAAATCAAAATTCATCATGTCGCTGTCCATGGTGCTGAATCACCACTGGAAACGAACAGACTGGAATCCGTTATGATAAGAGCGCTGCAGATTATAGAGCTGGACTTTATGTAGCAGTAAATAGAAAATTCCTGCACACCTCAGAAATCCCATTTGAGTTAGTTTTTGAACACATGAAAGAGTGTTTCATTGCAGCACAATTGCAGCATACAACACAAGGCAAACACTGCAAGAACACAAAGAACAGAGAATGTCATTGAGTTTCAGTTAGTTTACTCATACTTCATGTTTCATTAGGCAGATATTGTTTTCCCCGAGAATACTCGCTTCCAGCGCTGCTGGTAGGAATGAGCACACATTACTGAGCAATGTATTCTTGGATATTTAATCTTCATTGTCCTTTGCCACAGCAAAAATAAATACCAGCTTAATGTTTGAGTGTTTGCGTCTGTTCATCTCATACTAAGAGTGGACGAGCACATCCTCTAATACGCGGCAACCAGCGAGCAGAGATTCGGAATTGTTTGTGCATAGGATTTTATAAATGAGTTTCCAAATTTTTTAGGAGAACTTGTTCTTAAGTACGATAGACTTTTGATTGTGGGGGATTTTAATATTCATGTTCGCTGCGACTCAAATCCGTTGGCAAGGGAGTTTGTTAGTCTTTTTGACACTTTTGATTTTATCCAAATGGTACATGGACCCATTGTCATACATTAGACCTTGTTTTATCACACGGATTTTCGATAAGTGATCTTAAAATCTGTGACTTAAGCTTTTCTGATCTCATAAGCCTGTCATGTTTACATGTTCTTTTTAAATGAAATCTCAAAATCCCAGAGGCCAGTATACTGGACTAGTCATCTAGTGATGATTTCTCAGTGTCTTTTAAGGAGGTTTGTCAAATGTATGACCTTGATTGCCCTTCCAGTAATTTAAATGCAGAAGAACATCTTGTGATGTTTAATTCTATCTGTACTGACATCCTGGACTCTATAACTCCATTGAGAGAAAAACAACAAAAATCGAAGTCTGATACATAGTTAAATAACACCACACAGGCACTAAGACGGGCCTGTCGAAAAGCTGAACGAAAGTGGAAAAAAGACAAGTTACGGGCGTTCTTTGAAATATTGAGTGACTAATTGAACAGATATCAGTCTAAGTATATCTCGGTTATTATAGCAAAAAATTATCATAGAACTAAGACTCTTTTTTCCACTATGAATTCTGTGATTAATCCTCCTGTTACTGTTCACTTGGATGCATCAGCTTTTCACAGACAAAATAACTGATATTTGACAGCTTATTGTACCTTCAGATCCATCTGATCCTTCTTGCTGTAAATCATTTACTGGACCCTTTGGAGTATGGACACAGTTGTAGTAACTTTTGAAAGACACTTTGGGCTTTATTTCACAAGTTTCATAATTAATATATGTTGTTATTTTTTTAAAGTTAGAGAAGTTGAAGTTTATAGTATTGGAAATATTTTGTGCTGAACATGATTTTTATAAAAACAATAATAAAAGTGCCAAGACAACCCAGAAATACAATGTTCTCAAAGCCACAAGTCTAAAGAAGTTACGTTTCAAATTTGAAGATGATTGAACAATAAATGAGGTTCCTGCAAGCTTTTATCTCTGTAAAATCACTGGCGTGTACAGAGTAAAAATAAGGCTCCGCCTTTCAAGACGACACAAAATCTGACTGCACTGCTTGGATATTATGAATAAAACTACGCCACATTTATAAAAATAGACTTTGGAGACGGGCTCATTTGGTTACGAGACTTTAATATATAAGATAATATACAGTTTTACAACATGAATGCTGCTCAGATTGCAGTTTGTTTAAGAACTATGATGAAGGGTAATTCATTCAGGCGAGATCTGATGTAAACAATGGAGAATATATCAATATTTCTCAGATTTATCACTTTTATGGACAAAAAGTGTTATTGGATGTTTTCAATGAATACTTGCCATGGACAATTGACCCAAGTGTGTTGAACTGGATTCATCTGGCGATCGTGTTTTCATAACAAAGGTATAAAGTCCCGTTTTGATATTGCATGTTTTCATTTGCACTTCTGGCAGAAATAACTAAATTGCTGTTTCTGGAGCATTGCTATCGTGAAACAGAGATCGGATATCAATGTTGAACCCTTAGACCTTTGAAAAGATGTATAATTTGTTAACATTCATTACATTTATAGACAGTAAATTATATATTAAATGTAAGCAGAGTGATGTCACCACCGCGTGCGGGGTAATTGCGTATCAACGGGTTAAAATCTACTATGTATCTGTATGATATTATCCCTACACATTTACTTATTCAGGATTATTTTAGCAATAATAAATATTTGTCTTCATACAGGGATTGCCCCAAAATACCTTAAACATGCAACTCTTAAACCACTGCTGAAAAAGTCAAATCTTGACTCGACTGTCTTATCTAATTTTAGACCAATTTCCAATTTACCTTTTTATTTCAAAAATTTTAGAGAATGTTGTTCTTGTTCAACTGCAAAGTTATTTTTTTTTTTAGAGTTAAATAGTACCTTTGATGAAACACTCCAGTCTGGGTTTAGGAAACATCACAGTACTGAGTACTGAGCCCGTGATACTTCTGCTTTTAGACTTAAGTGCTGCTTTTGATACTGTAGACCAAAGTTTTCTTATTTCACGCCTTGAACAATGTGTGGGCATTAAAGCTAATGCTCTCAACTGGTTTAAATCATATTTGGATGATACAAACTTTTCAGTTGTATAGATGGTTTTTCATTGTCCTAATCTACTCTGACCTGTGGGGTTCCTCAAGGCTCCATTCTGGCCACTGTTTTGTCCTCACAATACACGCTTCACTCGGGATCTATTTTTAACAAACATGGGGTGTCATTTCACTGTTATGCAGATGACACTCAAATATATCTGCCCTTGAAGCATAATGACAAAAATGTCTTGAAGTCCATATTAAGTCATGGATGTCCTTACATTTCTTAAATCTAAATTAGAGTAAACAGAGGTGATTGTGTTTGGGCCTTCAGGCATCTAAGGCAGAAACAAATCTGATTTGGGAGATTTGGCATCTTATGATAAACCCTCCGTGAAAAATGTGGGTGTCATATTCGATTCTGCACTGAAATTTGACAAACAGTTAAATGCAGTAGTCAAATCTAGCTTATTTTATCATTTGTAGAGTTTGAGAGAGTGATACATGCTTGATACATACATGTCCACTCGACTACTGCAATTCACTTTATTCAGGGATAAACCAATCACACATTAATCCTTTACAAACTGTTCAAAATGCAGCTGCTAGACTTTTGACTTGTACTCGGAAATATGAACACGTTCATTTTGTCTTATTCTCTATACGCTGGTTGCCAGTCCGATACAGAATTGATTTTAAAATCCAACTTTATGTTTTTAAAGCCATGAATGGACTGGCACCGAATTATCTCTCTGACCTTCTGAGTGCAAATACACTCATAGACGTCTAAGGTCATCTGATCAGAGAATATTGATGGTTTCTAGGTCTAGACTGAATTTGAAGGGTGATCGTGCTCGAACAGCACAGTGGTCAACTACTGATGTTTTTATTGTGCTCTATGTAAATGTCACAATATTTCTATTATGTGTCAATTCCAACTAAGCTGCATTTTTTTTCAAATTATGCTAAAATTGTGAAAATATTATCCTTCTGTGACCCCTCGCACACATGCATGGACATTGCATTTTGGCTCCGCTACATGCAACGCATAATTTAAATTCACTTAAACTGACTGATCTCCGTTGAGGAGACTCTGTGCTGTCAGTGAAAGGTTAAAGGAGTAGTTCACCCAATTCACTTACCCTGATGCCATCCCAGTTGTGCATGACTGTCTTTCTTTAGCAGAACACATTTGAAGATTTTTAGAAGAAGATAGAGCTCTGTCAGGTCCTTATAGTGGAAGTACATGGGTGCTAGCACTTTAAAGGTCCAAGGGGGACATGGGAACCGTCTGAACAGTCAACGTGAAGTTTAATAGTATAAATGAACTTAAAACAACATAAAACATAGGACGAACACACATGCAGTGTGGCAGCATGCGTCTCTATCTCGCTCTCTCTCGAACTGGTGCCTCCAGCTCCCCTTTATCTCGCTCTCCCGCTGATCAGCTGATTCAGCTCCGGCCATGCACCATGGCCCGGACACGCCCTCCTCCTAATAACAGGTGTGACACTCCACTCAATAACACACTCCATGCGTGTGTGCTCCACTCAACTGCTCACGGCCCAAGTAGACGCTCCGCTCAAGTACCGCGCACGCTCACCGGTAAAAAATCTCGCATTATCACATTACATTTCTCCGTAGTATACTCGGTTCCAAGCACATGCACAGGGGGTCGCTAAAGTGGCCCGAGCAATTGCCCCTTTGCCCACATGGAATGAGGTGCCCCTCTGGGTGAAATTTAGACTATAGGCCAACATTTATTAAATTATCAAATGCTTAGTAATGTACACATCTGAAATAATGTGATTGTATTGTTGTGTTTTAGTATGTAAATTCTCGCTGTTTATTTTGGACAGGTTTACAATGGCTGTTAGATAATCATTTGTAATCAGTCAAATATTTCTGTTCGCACATATGTCATTGAACATCTTCAAATAATGCCATAACATTTGTTTCAGTTCTAATGACCTTTACTTACTTGAAACAAGTCATCAAACATGCTTGTACAAGTGATAAAACACATGTGCATTGGCACAGAAACTCGCAAAGTTTAAACTGGACCCGAGTGACACAACCGACCCAGAAAACAACAATCTTTTCAACTTTAAAGTTTGTTTGAGTCATTTATGGCAATAATGAAAACATGGACTTGCACCAGGAAAATATTGCAGGTAAAAGTGAAATTCATAATTGTTTTTCAATTGTCTCCATGGAATGATTATACTGCAGATTTGATACATTAATAGGTTTCTGATTTAATCAGACTTTGGGTCTGTAAATTAAAATGAGCAATTTCTCATCCTAATTTTGTGTTCAGTTTTAAAGGGTTTATTAAGTTATCCAGAGAACAGCAGTAAATGTTTTTCTCTTTTCAGTGTTGCTTTTTTAATATTCCCTACAATGTTATATGTACGAATCATATGCAATCTAAAAGGACTGTGGTTATTTATATAATACTGATTATATTAGTAGATACCATGTGTTTTTTACGTTTCACTTCTCGTGTGTAGATTTGGCTTTGGGAAACTGACCAGCAGTTATGTGCCACTTTATCACGAAGCAGAAAGCAACAGGCGGTCGATTAAGTGAGATAAATTTTAGTAATCAAATGCTCAATTGTACAATGGAGGCTTTAATGCAGAATGTTTCACCTGCAAATTAGGACACACTGATCTGCAAGATCATACATAAATATTGTTTTTTATACAGGAATTTTGCATGTGTGTTCAGTTGGGATTCAAGGAAAAATTATTTGCCAATATATCGTTTTATTAAGCTTACATATTCAATTGAGGGTGCTCTAATGTTTGCAACCCTGCAGAACCAGGCCTGCATCAAGCTGGCAGCTGCACTGACAAGAAGGCAAAACAACAAGATACATTACTTATCTATTAATTTATTATCAAATAGTAGTGTGGCCTACTAACTCACCTTTTGCCGCACTACAATGTTCGCGTAGCACGTCCTCGTGCTCTCTGGCAATGTGATGCGCATGATTACAAAAGTATTTCATTAGCACAATTCCAAATGTGATATTGCTTATATACAACAGTTCCACGAACAAGTAAATTTTTTTTAAAAATTAGGAAAAAATTAGTACAGTCATAAAAACACATTTGTTCATGGAACTACTTTCTTACGCGATGACTCAGAATCTGCCGTTGCTGGTTCAAACCAAATGATGCGTCCAATCCTCTGTTAGTAATTCAAAAAAGTCTCTTCAGAAATAGTATCACGGCTTGTGCTGTTTCTACCAAGTTATTGGACAAACAAGGATGTGTGTGTGTGTGTGTGTGTGTGTGTGTGTGTGTGTGTGTGTGTGTGTGTGTGTGTGTGTGTGTGAGAGAGATGGAGCATGTGCGATCACATGTTGCCAAACCCAAGCAGAGATGCTGTCAGCTTTCTGAAGATCAGGTTTCTCAGTGGAAAAATAGCATCCAAGAGGGGGTATTTCTTCCTATTTCACGGTAGCTGGTATGCAAGGGTCGATCACTATAGAAACTGCAATGTCCTCCCCCATTTTAAACCGCACCCATTGTGTAATTAATCAGTCTGTTGTGTCTCACAACTGTGATTAGCCGTAATGCTGAAGTTGTTCGTTTAAAGCTATTTTCTAGCTGCAGTCGTGTAGAAGTAATACAAGCGATCATGAAGAGCTGTTGTATGTAAACGGCTGATGCGGATTCACTTCACGCCACTTAACAGGCACATATTACACACAAAAATTCTTTTGCCACCACCTGCTGGCTAACATATGTAATGCGAAAAAAAAAAAAAAAAAAAAAGACAAACCATATGTTAGCAGTGAACCAGACTTAACACATATGTTCTACTCTTACAGTTTAGTTTAGAACATCATGAACACAAGTGAAGTGATACACAGTGAAGCGTCCGAGTGCTGATCCTGTCAGACCATCAGTGCTCGTGTAATGTCTCTCGTCCAATCAGATTCGAGGACCGGAATTAACTGTTGTGTGTATATATATATATATATATATATATATAATTTATATAATACAAAATTATACAATTAGACAAGTCTCCTATGATGCATGTATATCAACCATTGGACATTGTTAGTAGACAAATACAATAATTATTGAGAGTGCAAAAAATGTGTTTAAACCGAGTTTATTTTCTAAAATTCCAAATGTGCCCATAATTGAAGAAACACCCAAATGAAGGAAATAGATTGCAAGTGTCCTACGTGTATTTCAGATTTGCTGAAGTGTTTGGGAGGGAGAAGCACGATGCTGAGACTTTGATGTGGTATGTTCATTCTAATTAAAACAGTCTGGAGCCAAGTACAGTTCTACTGGGCCAGACAGCTGATGTGAAAATCAAAATGCAAAGCAGCATGTAAAAGCATATCTACAAAAGAGCATGCATGAAGAAATGTGTAGGGGCTCTCGGCACGGTTTTACATTTACAGTGCCTACAGACTGCTGGAGCCAGCATGTATACACACACACACACACACCGACATTCAGTACTGTAGACACCTCCACAAAAACACATAGCCCACACTTGTGGATGCTGTTCAATTATTTGTTACATCAGCTGGATGAGTCATAAGATGATGTGAACACTTTTATTCTGTCAATTTTGCTATATAATCTATCTCAGCAAATCTTTTCCAGGAATAAAAACGTTTAATCAAATACTAAAGTTTAAAATGAAAACAGACAAGGGAATTTTTGCTTCCTCAAAGCAAGTGAAGAAAGGTAATTCTTTTAATTTGTGATTTGCATGATTTCAAGAGTAATACTTCAAGTGGTTAATCATGAAATATTCCATTAGGAATGAAAATAATCAACAAGACCAGCCTGAACGCCACAATATGTTAATAGAAAGTTCTGTAAGAAAAAAATGACTTTAGAGAAAAAACGTGTCCTTATTTTCATTTCCAAAGCTTTATTTCACCTACAATAGAAATCGTCTAGGTTACGTATGTAACCTCCATTCCCTGATGGAGGGATCAAGACGTGTGTCGAAGAAGCGACACTAGGGGTCTCTTGAGTGCCGAATATGGTATGCTCTGATATGCCTGGGGAATCGGCGTGTACCCGTGGGCTGCTCTGCCGTCGAGGGTAGCAAGAGCGGATGAGCAAGTGACTTTGTGACGAGTGGAGAGGGGTGCCCTCCACGAAGACGTCAGCTCATCATGCACTAACGAGAAAAATGGGACCGGGGGGGGGGTGTGTGTGGCTGTGAGCGGTGCGCAGGCCCCAGGAACTAGTCATCCAATCGCGATGGCTGTGGGGAGGACCGAGGGTTCCAGTCCAGCCCCACACTGGCGGCGGCACGGGAAAGCATGTCGGTCATCTGCGCGTCAGTCTCAGCCTGGGCATTCTGGCCCGAAGGCGGCAGCCCAGGGGAATCATCTGCATCAGAAGCCACGCTCTCCAATGCAGCGGCGAGCTCATCCACCATGAGCTCTAGATGATAATCGGGCTGGCCATGAGGTGAGCCGCGGTTGCCTCGAGCACGGACGGGAGTCAAAGAGCGTGCTGGGGGGCGGGTGGTCTGAGGGGGCGTACCCGGCAAGGCTGCACCCGCTGCCGTCCCCAGATCGCCTCCATCGCCAGCCGCATCGTCCTCAATCCCATGGGAAGAAGAAGCAATGCGGAGGGCGGCTGGAGTGACGAGCTTTCTATTGAAAGCGAGCCGCGACCGCAACGTTGCCATGGTCATGCTCTCGCAGTGAGAACATGAACCATCTACAAATGCTGCCTCGGTGTGATCGCTGCCTAGAAACACGAGACAACGCCTGTGGCCATCTGAAGCGGAGAGCACTCGACCGCTTCCAGGAACTATACAGGGGTGGAATGGCATCTTTATAAAGACACGTCCTGAAAAGGACGTTCAACACCGCTGTGTAAATGCTCTTTTAGATAAAAATACTCTTATCTTTCTGCACTGGCGAAGCACCCAGGGGCAAGCTGCACTGCCGTGCAGAGAAGGAGAAAAGCCACTGAAGTACGCCGTAGATCCAACAGCAGGCAGAGCATCAGAGGAACAAAGGCAGGAACAGGTGTGTGACTCGCAGCTGACTGCATGCACGACCATCGGCTCAGAAGAAAATTTCTGAATGAACTCGACGTATTTCCCCGCCTTTAATCCCGTATGTCCGGGGGTGGAGTATGCAAATACTGTATGCCAACTTCTCATTGGCCATTTTTTCATAGATCAGAGGCATATTCGGCGCTCAAGAGAGACCCCTAGTGTCGCTTCTTCGACACAAAGTGAGCGACAGACGGGGAACAGTCTCTTTACTCTTTAAAACAGTAAGATAAATTTGACATATGCAGAACAAAATACTGCTCATACATTTCCAGCGTCGGATCTATGGGATGTGTTAACAGGAACATCTCATTTTATGTTCCATGGAACAAAGAATGTCATACGGGTTTAGAATAACACGAAAGTTGTTTTGAGAGTTGAAATGTTGAAATCTGAAATCATTCTGCTCTTAACTAATCAGTACCTTTATGATGTCATCACTATGCCATTTAAACCTAACTTAATGTTAGTCTCAGTCACCATTTACTTTCATTGCATCTTTTTTTCTTCCATACAATGAAAGTGAATGGTGACTGATGCTATCATTTTGCCTAACATCTCCGTTTGTGTTCCAACAGAAGAAAAAGCCATAAAGGTTTGGATCAACATGAGGGTGAGTAATATAACACAGAATTTTCTTATACAATAACATCACAGCGATCAGTCCTGTTAGCTGGCAGTTCAATGTAAAGGGCAGGTCATTTTGTCTTGTATTACATTTCTAATGAAAAAAAAAAAAAAAAAAGAGCTCCTGGCAGCAATTTCATGGTTACTGTGGCTGGCGGTGAAGTAGGCGAGTAAATGGCCTTATTCCAGGTTCACTTAGCGGTAGACACTAGAAGGCAATCCTGCTCTTATTGTATAGTCTACCTCTCTAAACACGCTTTTGACAAAAGTCTCATGCGCTCACTTCGGAATAGCTCTGAGCCACTTTTCCATCTAGAAATTGGAAAGGAGCTACTTTCCCTCAGAGGCGATTTAACACAGAGTGTATCAGTACCACTGTGGTGGCGCAAAGCTAAATAAAAAGCCTGTTGTTTTTTTTTTTAAATATATTTTTAAAAACAAGCTTCTGTGAGTCTGCAGGTCCTGTCTCAAGTGTCCTGAGCTGTCATTGTGTCACAGCTGATTATTTCCACCGCATGCATAATTTATCTGATGCAGGAAACACACGATGAAAGATGTATTATACAGCTGATCTTTTTTGGGCTGTCACATCATAAATGGTCTTGTGGTAACATTTTACAATCCTTTTTCATTTCTTAATATTAGTTAACCCTATTGGTTAACATTTAACTAAAAATGCATATTTACATTACATAATTTATTAATCTTGGGTAATGTTAATTTCAACAGAGTAATACAAATGAAAAAAAATTCAATTTTTTCAATTTTTACACAAATTGTAGCGTTGATGGCATTCGCAAAGCTCAACCTTTCAACCCTGTTACCAAAGGCACTGTACAAACAAAAGAGCAAACTTATTTATAATAATTAATAATAAAAATAAATACAAATTCTTTCATTTATGGGAAGTTTATCAGTAAGTACAAAATCTACTGAGAAATATCTTAATTTAGGCTAAATTTGCAAGCCCGTTAAAGCATTTTCAATTGTTTATTTAAAACTTTAGACATTTAATTTATTTAATTTCAATGTTTTTTTTTTTTTAATGCTTATTGGGTAGCAATTTACAATAAGGGTCTATTTGTTAACATCAGTTAATGCATTATGTATCATGAAATATACAACAGTTAGTTCTGGTCCTCGAATCTGATTGGACGAGAGACGTTCCATGAGCACTGATGGTCTGACACCATCAGCACTCCGACACTTCACTGTGTGTGTATCACTCTGCTTGTGTTCATCATCCTAAAATAAAGTGTAAGAGTAGTGAATATGTGATAAGAGCTATTTTATAAGTGTAGCTCTCGTAAGTATATAAATTCTTACATGTATTTTAAATTTAATTTTTTGACATTCCATATGTTAGCCAGCAGGTGGTGCAAAAGATCATTTTTGTGTGTAATATGCGCCAGTTATATGACGTGAATCCGCATCAGCCGTTTACATACAACAGCTCTTTGTGATCGTATACAACACTTATTACACTACTAAAGCTAGGAAATAGCTTTAAACGGCTTTAAACGAACAACTTCAGCATTACGGCTCATCACAGCTGAGAGACACAACAGACTGATTAATTACAGAACTCAACGCACTTACCTCTTATTGGATTTTCCACATTGGAGAGGACGTCCTGTTTAAAATGGGGGAGAAGATTGCGGTTTCTATAGTGAAAGACTCTTGCACACCAGATACCGCGAAATATGGAGAAATACCCCCGCTTGGATGCTATTTTTCCACTGAGAAAGCTGATCTTCAGAAAGCTGACAGCATCTCTGCTTGGGTGTGGCAACAGGTGATCACACACACACTCCATCTCTCTCTCTCTCTCTCTCTCTCTCTCTCTCTCTCTCTCTCTCTCTGTCTAATACACACACACACACACACACACACAAACAACAACAACAACCACCCTTCACACCACAACGCTTGTGCCAGCCTATGTGCACGTTAAGGCCACATGAAGTGTCGAACGCCCGCTGGCAGGAGGTCACGGGACAGATCCAACAGGTGACAAGGGTCGCCTGACTGAGATGACTGGCTGATGCACTTTATTACTAAAGGAGGTTTGAACGCATCATTTGTTTTGAACCAGTAACAGCAGATTCTGATGAGTAAGAAAGTAGTTCCATTCCAGCAGCGATCCACAATTTATAAAAAGTAAAATTGAAGAAAAGGAGAGAAAAGGACAATTAACCATTATTGAAGTAACCGGAAAAAATGACAAATAAAATGTCAAACCACGTGGATTGGTATCGTCTGAAAAATGAATTGTAAAGCGTTACACGGACCCTTTAAACTCCAGACAAATAACATTTTCTGAAGGTTAAGCAACTCCTTTCAATGATAATTTGAAAAAGAACAAAAGTGTGACTTAAGAGTTTCAAGCCAAATTTTGTACGCTATTCGTGGAAAGATCAGGAATACAGTATTCTCTATAGATATCTGATATTTTTCCATTGGATATCAATCTCACTGAAAGTAAGAAAAATATATAATTCTAATTTGACAGAAGCATTGCAAAAGAAGATCCATTGTATACTGTGACTCATTATATGACTCATATAAACTCAAATATATTCAAAGAATAGTTTATCCAGCAAATGCAATGGAGTAATTTTTTTTTTCATCTGTGACTAATACTAAAATATTTTCATGAATAGCAAGACAAACAGTAGAGTGCCAGAGCACAGAAGCATGCAAAAACCTTTTTCTAAATTATTGACTTGTTTTAATGTAAAAATAAATAAAATAAATCTAAACATCCTAATGCAAATTTACATCTAAAGTAAATCGATTTTGTTTAAGGCATTAAGACTTGTTTTCAGATAATATATCTTGAATTGGCACTGGCATTTAAAAAGAAATCTTGTTTACAGAATAAATCGAAATAAAGGTTTATGCTTAAACCTAATTGCCAATGACGTATTTTTTATTTTTTAATAAACAATTTTATTCAAAATATGCATTCTCTGACAATCTTACAAATTTGTTACTCAAGTAAATGTAAAAAAAAGATTTTTATTTAGTAGATTTACTGGAAATCTATGGAGGACCAAACCTGCAAAAATAATAAATACATTTATAAATAAATACACAAATACATGTATAAATAAGTAAATGAATCCATATATTTGTGCATAAATAAATATATAAATAATTAAATGTACAAGGAGATATATAAATAATTAAATAAATAAATACAATTCAAACTCCCGCCAAAAACCGATACATCTGGTATTGATGATTTGACTTTGATGCCTGAACAGCTGTTGACATCCTCTCATAAGCATGTTGCATGAAGGAAAAATAAATACAGAAATAAAAATTTATTATATGATTAAAGAGATATAGAAATGTGGAATAAAAATCCACTTTCAATTACCTTTAAAAATGTGCATGTCCCCAACCATTTATTTTTAGTTTTGCATTGGTTGTTGCATTTTTGTCTCCTCACACATTGAATTATTTATTATTATATTATATTATAGATTTATTTATTTGTGTACTTATTTATATTTAGTTTTTGAAGGGTTTGTCCTCCATAGAATATACTGATTAAAATATATATATTTTTTGCACTTTGTAGAATTGCATATTTGAACAGCAGGGAGAAAAAAAAATGACAGAGGGGATGGGCAAGGATTTTAAAAGTGGTCCCTTTAAAAGCTGTTCATTGACTGGGGTGAACATGATATGACTATTTCCTCTGCCCATAGCTGACTAATGAAATGGAGTGATGGTCTAACTAAGTGTGGTCATCTAATCATCCAATTCACAGGCGCCTTGGCCCCTATGCCACTCATCTCTGCCAACTGTGCCAGGCTGCATTCATGCCCTCTGTTCAACTGAAAGCCACTAATCAGGCTCATTATTGTGAATCATGGGAGTTTAATGCAGAGTAACAAGCCTTTCATTCAGAGCATCCATTTAAGCTTCATCAATGAGCAGCAGAGCAACATTAAAGGGATAGTTCACCCATAATTGAAAATTCTGTCATCATTTATGTTGTACCAACCCTCAGGTTTTTTTCTTCTTCCATGCAACACAAAAGAAAGGTCTTAGAGTGTTAGGCTCAGTCCCCATTAACATTCATTGTATAGAAAATAATGTAACTATCCCTTTAAACCTATTCAAAAACTCTTTCATTCACACAGGTTCATTACTCTGCCTTTCAATTGATTTTTTTTCAGTCACTAGGCACATTATGAAGTACATGAAGTGTCTCTGGTACTGCAGCGGCGTGGCTTACATTAATGGAGGCTGTAAAATGTGTATTTTAATATCTAGTTCATGAGGGGGTGTGTGTGCTGACCTATCTCCACTGTAGGGTCGCTAAACATAGCACGCCTCAGAAATAATTAATCTTGAAGCAACACAAACTGTCAGTTTGTAAATCTGCTAGGATTGCTGAAAATCATTTACTACAATGGGATTTGAAGTTAAATAGTGCTCATCAGAGTGTATATACAGTATGTATCATATGTGTGTGACTGATCGGGGTACACTAACATGTAATGTTTGTGGGGTCTTGATTTTATCCATCAAGATTTGATTGGGTCATGAAAGGTGGAAAACATGCTAAGCTGTGACATTATTAATAAAGCTTTCAAAGGCAAACATCAATATTAATGATCATACTGAGGGTTAGGAATGTAAATGCCACCGTTCCTATTCGACCCGCCCCGAGCTGGATTCGAACCTGCGAATGTGTCCGAATGACTCCCCGGCATGGGAGTCGGACACGCTAGCAAGGAGGCTATAAAAGCCATGGCCTCTAGCCTCAGTCGCTAGTTAAGAGATTCAACTTTATTGTCATTGTGTAGAGTACAGGTACAGAGCCAATGAAATGCAGTTGTTTTCGCATATCCCAACTAAGCTGGGGGTCAGAGCGCAGGGTCAGCCGTGAAACAGCACCCCTGGAGCAGATAGGGTCAATGGTCTTGCTCAAGGGCCCAACAGTGGTATCTTGACGGTGCTGGGGCTTGAACCCCAAAGTAACCCAGAGCCTTAACCGCTGAGGCACCACTGGCCCCAAAGCCAGGAGACATACTGTTACATAAACATGCACCAAAAAGTATAAAACTTTACCATGCAATTCGTTCTACAACAACAAAAGATACAGGAAGTTTTCTCTCCCACTTCCCCCCAACCCTCCTTTTTAAAAATTGAAGAGCATGTTTATATGAGCCCATTATACTTATTATCTTGGGGTAATTTATTTCTATTTCAGAAAATAAATTCACTCCCTGTTCTACACTCACATGTTCGTCTAGTTAGTTAACATTTTTCCGGTTTCTTGGTTACATCAACAGAAAAATCCTTTCAGAGGCCGAGCGAGTTAGTACAATAAGACCAGGAACATTTATTAATAAAGTAAACAGGGTCAAATTTGATTTCAAGCTGTGTTCAAGACAGATACTTAGCCATTTGTATTGTTGTTTTTCATGTGAATGTAGATGTGTAAAGCTCTAGCAGTGTCAGGTCATTGATTATTCAGACATGTGAATTGCATTGATTGATTGCATGTAAGAAATGGTCACGGGTGGCTAGGTCATTTGAAGGACACTCACCAATTTGAGTCTAATTTGTCTCATTACTATGCACATGCAAAATATGCCACTACATTGGTTGTAGCATGGGAATATTAGCCAGGATATAAAGGAGATAATGCCCCTGGGGACAAAAAAAAACAAACAAAAAATACAAAAATAAAAAAGCTAGATGTATTTCTCCTCTGTGCACCTTAAATCTTTATATATATATATATATATATATATATATATATATTAGTTTTATATATTTTTTCTTCACTAACTGTGAAGATGGATTTTAATTGAGCACTGCAGTAGGGGGAAAGACTCTCGCGGTGGGAGGACTTGGCTTCTCCATTTTATTTACGCTAATGAAAAGCTTTTAGTCAATAACGGAAGGATATTGCTGGATTTAGCCTGACACGCATCACAAACCATCTTCACTTACAAGTCCTGCGGTACTGAGTGCTGTTGTCTTGGGCTCGTTTATGGTTCATCGCACAAGGCTTCGGAGAAAAATGCTGTCCATTTGAACACTATTTTCTTTCAAGCCTGACCAAAATGTCCATTTAAAGGAATAGTTCATCTAAAAATGTTAAATCTGTCATTATTAACTCACCTTCATGTCATGTGTTCTGTGTTACACAAAATAAGAATCTTTTCCATAAAATGACAAGCTTGAAATAGGGGAAAAAACCACATTCAGATAAAAAAATGCTACACCAGGTTTGACATAATTTATACCAAAACTAACTGACTACTTTAATGGTGCTTTAATTGTGTTTTTGTCCATTTTTAGCTTTAAAGCGATGGTGAGTATTAACTGTCTATGAATGGAACAGGGTTGTGCGAAGTTTCTATAAAAATTTTTGGGTGAACTATTCCTTTAAATTACAGATCTAAAGCAGCTATTTTTCAGCTATGTTTCCGTACATATTATAATATTACATTTAAACCTTCTAATTTATTCTTTTTTTAACAAACAATGATCCTGATCCCAGCTTAATGGATCCACTGACTGAATGGTTTGTTTTCCAAGATGTTTCACTTTTGGTTTTTCCCGTATCAGTCATTTGTTAAACAGTAAATCGGTGTGGGCCAGTGAAAAACAATTTCTGCATAGCGGCTGCAAATGGAAAATGATAAATTAGTTTTTTCATTAAACAAGCCTGGTATTGACAGTTGAAGCAGTGCTTGGTAGTTGTGTATGTGCGCATTATGTAGATTGGTGTTTGCTATCGTACGTCAACCTCCCTCTCACATTTAGTAATGGATTGTAGTCATTACACTGAAGATGTTCTACCGCCTGCTGAAATGCTCACAAACGCTGCACAGCCTCATAACACAACCATTATGGGAGTTATTATTTATTTATTTTTTATGCGAGGAGTGGTGTAAATTCATTAGAAGTGAGGAAACAGAATTATACTGGAAAACACAATCTCACGGAATTCATGACGGATAACTTCAATGTGGATTTTAAATGTATGCAGATTTTTCACATTTACAGTAACTACAGCCTGTTTTATTTGAGTGACATACTGTTTGGCTGTAAATATTTGTATCTTATTTTTATCTTATTTTAACATCTTTCAGGACTGTTTTGACTTAATGATGATAGATAGATAGATAGATAGATAGATAGATAGATAGATGTTTTTATGCATGGATGGATGGATAGACAATATATGAATGGATGGATGGATGAATGGAGAGATAGATACTGTGGATGGTTGGGTGGATGGATGGATAGACGGGGAGAAATATACTCTGGATGGATGGATGGATAATGGATAGACGGATAGATAAATTCTGTAGATGGATGGATGGATAGATGATAGATGAATAGACAGATAGATACTAGATACTGTAGATGTATTTATGTATGGATAGATGGATAAATAGATACTGTGGATAGATAGATAGATAGACAGACAGACAGACAGACAAATGGACGGATGAATGGATAGATAGATACTGTAGATGGATGGATAAATGGATGGATATACGGATACATACTGGATGGATGGATGGAGACATAGATACTGTGGATGGATGGGTGGATGGATGAATAGATAGGTAATGTGGATGAATTGATTGATGGATAGATGAATAGATGGGGAGAAAGACACTCTGGATGGATGGATGGATAGACAGATAGATTCTGTAGATGGATGGATGGAGAGATAGATATGGTGGATGGATGGGTGGATGGATGGATGAATAGATGTATAGATAGATACTGTGGATGAATTGATGGATAGATGGATAGACGGGGAGAAAGATACTCTGGATGAATGGATGGATGGATGATGGATAGACAGATAGATAGATTCTGTAGATGGATGGATAGATGATAGATGGATAGACAGATAGATACTAGATACTGTAGATGAATGGAGGTATTTATGTACAGATGTATGGATAGATGGATAAATAGATATTGTGGATAAATAGATAGACAGACAGACAGACAGACAGACAGACAGACAAATGGATGGACGAATGGATAGATAGATACTGTAGATGGATGGATAAATTAATGGATGGATATACGGATACATACTAGATACGATAGATAGATAGATAGATAGATAGATAGATAGATTCCTGCTGAGATAAATGCTATTCATCTCTTAAACAGACGACTCGTGGGCCTCTCCCACAGAATGTCACTTGTATTACCTTTCCAAAATTGCCCGTCACAAACGTCAAATGAAGGCAAAAGTGCTATCATAATGTCAGAGTGGCACTCTGCTCTCCTCATTTGCTTCCTACTCTTTCTCCACTTCTCCCGCTCTCTTTCCCTTTATTTTTCATCCTCCAGTCAGGGTTGGTTAAAATTCTGAATTTAATTGATAAAATAATTTGCAAAGTAATTTGCTTAGTAAACACTCCATCTGTATGCCATTGGTTGAACAAACAAATTGGAGTCCTGCCCCAAATTCAAGCCATTGGTACATTGCTGCTGTGGCAGGCTAGTCAGGATGCTCAAACAAACCATTGGTGATTGCACCTTTAAATTCAAGCTCCAATTATAACTCTACACCCTGTTTGCTTCCTCATTTTGAAATCAGGAATTGAATTGGAATGTAAAATGACAGAAACATCCGAGGGAGAATGGAAATGCACATGTGTAATGGAAACGAGGAAGCAAGTGTACAAGAGAGAAATTTCAAGCAATATAGTGGCCATGATAAGGCCTGAGCGAGGGTGAGAGAGGGCAACAATGTGTTCGAGGAAATGGAGAGAGAGAGAGAGAGAGAGAGAGCCACCGAAGCCCATAAATCAAGTGGCGGTGAGTGTGCTGAATCAGGCAAATGAGGTAAGGTTGATTGTGCCTGCGAGAGACAATAAACCCTGTAATCATCCGTCTCTGCTCCACAAGCCCGGCAATTATCTGCCCATACCTGACCGGCACTTCGTAAAGGGCAAACTCTATCTCACTTCTTCCCCATTGCACCCAAACACATATTCTTCCCATTTACTTGCCTAAATACAGTGCCGAAATATATTCACAGTGAAGCCCAACTTAAGACAAAGAGAAACTGAAAGTCTGCAGGAAAGATTGGTGTTGGGTTTTTTTTCTTTTTAAAGGTCAGAAACACTCCGTTGATACACAGATGCAGGCATAAATGTTTGGCCAATGTGTTACTGTGGCTGTAACACCCCTCAGTTCTCAAGAAAGCTATAGAGTTAAATGTTTATAGTTAAATATTTAAAGCTAGCTATACTGTCCAATTATTTAGGTATCTAGCTATAACATAGCTATCAACAGTTTAATTACCTAAAATATTAATGGTTGATTACAATGTTGTTCCATGACCAATAAGGATGTAGGAACATGTCCTACTTGGTGACAAGACACTAAGCATAGTGGTGAGAGACAGTATACTAATATTTAAAATAAATAAATATATCTAAATGGAACTGAAATTGTGTATTTATAACAGCTTAAAGTCCTTTTTGATTTGATCAGATAGCAATCATGCCAAAAACTAATAAACATCCATGGCCAGCGTGCCTGTGCCATACATGTCTGTGTCACGTCAGGGTCATATCATTTGATGTACATTTCTGTGTGACATGCCAAGTGTCAGCTTGATTTAAGGTTCCTGACAAAGTGCTTTATTAAACTCTGTTAATTCTCTCCTGGGGTTCCAGTAATAAGGATAACATTTCACTGCTGCCTTTAAGGGAGGGAGACTGGCTGGGCTCGATGCTTGGCGTAGATCTGAGCCAATAACGAGAGCAGGACTCTATAGTGTTTTAATGCAACATCATCACCACATTATTATTAGTTTTGCTCTTTCACTCTACATGCAGGTGCCTGTTGATTACAATTCTGAATGCATGCTAAAAAGAGAGAATTCGTGATGCTGTGCAATGTGACAACATTGCTTACATGTGCCTATGTCAATGGCATGCTATCGTAATTATCGTACTTACAACAACTGCATTGGTAATTACAAGTATGTCGAATTCAAGTGCTTTGTTGTCGAACAGGAAACATGGATGATGCCAGGTTCAGTCATACATATTTCTTGAGGAGCCTACATTTTGACACCAACAAACTCAGTTAGCTTGCTGACAATACAAGCTATTTTCACGGTGTACAAATACATAAGTTAATATTACTGAAATGGCAAGCGCTAACAATTAGCTGTATTTAGAAACATTTATAAAATCTGTTATTCTCTACAGAAACCGTACCACCATTTCTAGCATTCTGGAAACTTGGATATCAAAATTATCTCAGGAGTTTCCCAGTTGTAATTACGACCTGAGGGGTCGTTCATGTGCAACTTCAGAGTGGGACACTCGTATTTACGCTAATTCTGTTAGCACGTGAAGGGAGCATTACTGTAGCAGTGTTGGGAAGTATAGCCAGTGTTTTCCATTAACTACCAAGGCTGTGGCTGCCAGTCACAGTTTCATAATAAACCTAAAATATTTGTACACTTCTCATAATAACATGAAAGATGTTTTGCGCCGTTGCTTCGGCAAAGCATCTCTCACTCCCAGTTAGTCTCATCACTTTCCTTCATGTATGACAGCAGCAAAACAAATGCTTGAAAAGCTTGTTGCAGTCACAGCATATCCAAATGCATAGCTGCCATAGTAACAGTGTAAGCATCTCCGCCTTGTCTCCTCCACGTTGTGCGTTCACTATCAAAATCCTTGTCTAAACATTCTTGTGACCGCAGTCAGCACACATACATCACAACTAGTGTTTACTCGTCATCCTGTGTGCTGCGAATGTGACACAATATTCTGTGTTTATACAAAGAATCCCTAACATTCACTTAAAAACTTGATTAGTTGTGTAGGAAAATGTGTTAAGAATTTGAAATGCTTAATAGGCTACAAATCTGAAAATTTGTATTTATGCTAAACACTTCATAAAGTTCATAAAAGTTTTTACTGATATAAAAAGGTCACTTATATAGATATGTAAGCGCAGAGTAGTTCTAGTGGGAAGACTAGCAGCTGTACATTATCGCACCATTAGATAGGTAACTTCTAGCCAATCACATGTATGCCATTGCTTTATAAGTCTGCTCACAATCACATTGCTGTTTCAGTGTGCAAACACAGCAACCTCCACCACCCCACCGCCACCAGTTGTGTCCCGTCCTACACGGGGGTAGGATCCTCGCCCCTGCCTCCTATCTCCGACAGGATCTGATGGTTCTGATGGTTTCATCAAATAAATGTAATCTACAATTTTACTCAAGTCTGCGAGTCTTCCTGATAAAAATAGACAATATGACAAAAATGGCAATTTTCAAATGTCATTTTTTTTTAAACACTTGTGGAATTTATACATAAATGCTCAAACACATGTGAACATGTGAATACTCAAACAGTGCAGCTTTCCAGTGACAAGTGAATTTTTATAATGCAAAATGCTACGTTACCTTTTTTTTAATATGCCAAAGCAGCTTTGTAGCTGAATGATCTGTATAATCAAACATGCTTCCCTGAACTGTCCTCTCTTGTTGCTTTATGAAGTCTGATTCATTTTAAAAAAATCGATTTGTTAATGTGAATCAAATGATTAACTTTAGCTGTGTTCAAAATTGCATACTGTCAAAGTATGTACAGTATTGAATGAAGGACGTACTTCTGGGCCTGTTGAAAAATTAATTTTTTGCATGCAAGATTCATAGATTCTGGACAAACTTCATCAGGGACCGTGGGCATTGTCCCATGACCCGAATATATGAAGTAATATCAATAGCTACGAAAATAATCTATGAAACTAATTTTGTTAAACAAGTACCATGTATATGGCACTTACACTGCTAATGATAATTATCTGTATATTGTATATAGAGTATATTGGTCTGATTTTCCGGTTATAATACCTAAACATCCTTAAAAAATAAATACATTTAAAAGCAGAATTAATCAAGCTATTAAGTCTTGTTTTCGGAGAAATATTTAAGTAAATGTGTCTTGTCTTACAGGTGAATGTTTAGATATTGTTACTGAAAAACGTCTTGGATACTGTCGTAACCTCTGTTCCCTGATAGAGGGAATGAGACATTGTGTCAGTGTAGTGACACTATGGGCCAATCATTGGAGCCCCAAACACCCCTGATCTCTGAAAAAAGGCCAATGGGAATTGGCGAGTGGCATGCCACTCCCCTGGACATACGGGTATAAAAGGAGATTCGATGCCGGCTCAGTACGTGTGCAAGTATGCACTGTACTGGTAGGTGCTCCACATGTGCTGGTTGCCCGAGGGACTTATTGTACACTGCTTCGTGGTGCGCTGCTATTGGGTGCCAGATGGTGCCCCGTCCCTGAGAAAGAAGGTCCTCCCTCAGGGAAAATTGCCAGGGAGGGGCTGTCGCGAGGAGCGTGAGCTCCGAGAATCAAGTCTGGGTGGGCCAGTAGGGCACCACCAGGATGACCTGTTCCTCATCTTCCCTGACCTTGCACAAAGTCTTGCGCAGCCCCTGGGACCAGCTGTGTGCCACCGCGTCTGTGCCGAGGGGAGCCTCAATCAGGGAGCACCAGAGCAGGCAGTGGGAGGGTTCCCAGGATCCCAGGGTTCCCAGGCCTACCTGTACTTCATATCAGCTGGACCACCTGGGGGTAGTGTCTCCACTCTCCCCTGAGCGTAACCTGCCACGACAGCATGTCCGCTGCATGGTTGAGTTTGCCTGGAATGTGAGTGGCCCACAATGACTTCTGTCGCTGCTGACTCCAGAAGAGGTTGCGGCATGCGACGCGAGCGAAAGCTGCCATGGTGGTTATATACGCTACCATTGCCGTATTGTCCATCCAGACCAACCAGTGCTTGTCCTAGACAAAAGCCTCCGCAGGGCCAGCAATACATTTATATTTATGCATTTGGCAGACCTGGAGTTAAGTGCCTTGCTCAAGGACACAATGGTGGTGGCTGTGGGGATCGAACCTGCGACCTTCTGATTAACAGTTATGTGCTTTAGCCCACTATGCCACCACCACTCCAATACCACCAGCAAATCGAGTTGATATGCCAACGTAGTCACAAGCACAAGCTCCTGTCCAGGCCCCCCAGCCTACCTTGGAGGCGTCTGTCAGAACAACGACACGCCTGGACGCTTGCTCTAAGGGGACCCCTGCCTGCAGAAATGCAAGGTCCGTCCAAGGGCTGAACATGCGGCGGCACATCAGTGTGATAGCCATGCGATGCATGCTGTGGCGCCATGCTGTGCCAAGGACGATGTGGAATTACAGGCCTTGTATGGGCATCGTGGCGGAGTTTTGTGGGCACAGGTGCACTGCAACCGCCTTGTCCACCAGGGAAAATGCCATGTACACCCTGGCCGCCCCACTGTCGAGGGTAGTGAGAGCAGAGAAGCTCAGAGGTCAGGTCCGGGCAGTAAAAGGTGCCTGCCACGACTTCGTAAGCTCCTCATGCACCTCTAGGAAGAATGGGGGCGGGGCGCGGCCGTGACCGTAACCAGGAACTATACACAGATGGAAAGGCCTTTTAAAAAGACGCTCTCCATCAGTGCCATTCATTTAGAGGATAATACTCTTTTAGAATATACTCTCTTTTTAGCTGTCAAAGTGCCCAGGTGCGTTCCCTGCACTTATCCGTGCACAAAATGCACCATATACCTAACAGCATTAGCAGAGTTGAATGGAACGGCAGTGGAAATGAATGAATGAAAACCGCTTGGCTCAGAAGAAAAAATCTGAATGAGTGGTTGCAAATCAGCTCCTTATATACCAGTATATCAGGGGGAGTGGCATGCATCGACACAATTTCGAGTGAGTGACAGATAAGGAACAAGACAAAAATACTTACCATGAAAATAATTTTTTTGCAGTGTAGGCCTTTGTTCAGCTGAATATTTTGATAAGTTTCAATTCACCAGTTTTTTAACTCGGTTATCGAATTTAGCATGATTTCTATGCTTTTATTAGATGTAAATGTATCTGTTCAAGTTTAATGCTGTCATTTAATTGAGATCCATACTGATCTTGTGATAATACTCTTCCAATTGTAAAAATAAATTATATTACCTGAGATATATATTTTAAAAGATATAGTCCCCTTAATTAGCTAAGATGTTGTTAGTTACTTTACTTTAGCTTGTAGTGTAGCTAAATACTCTTTCAAAAGGATAGCTTGACTGTACACGTCAAACTAAATATATATAACTTTATACAATTTATATTACTATTACATTAATATAAACATAATCAGTATTTTTATGCATTTACCTGAGATACATTTACCTGAGACACAAAATTACAACATTATTGTTTCGAGTCAAATCTAATAAAATGCTGTATGATTTATTTTCCAAAAAAAATACATTCATTTTCATCGTGAAATAATTTTATTAATGTGATTTGCTTCTCAAGTAAATAATCGTTATAATCGTTTTTTTTAGATAGTTTAGTGAGTGAGAATAATTTTTTACACAGTTGTTTACCTGGTCTAAATTATAAGTAGCTTATAGCTTGTGAAGCTAAAGTTTTAAAGTAGTTTCCCCAACACAACAGTTAAAGAGGAAGACTAAAACTGCTCTTTTATGCTTTATCTTTAGCTGATTAGAGACGCTTCTTGGCCACTTACAGAAACTGACCTTTGAGTCGGTAGTGAAACAAATCCAGACAGAAGCTGTTCTGAAGAAGACATTACGATGGGAAAGGGAGAGAGACATGTAGATCTTATGTGCCAGCTTTCTGTGTCTCATCTAATTAGTGATACATTTTCTGGGAAAACCATTGTGAACTCATCCGCAGGATACGAGCGGGCTTTAATGGACCTGAAATGCCACTGTCCTGCCTCAAGCTTTTGTGCCATCATGAGACGCTTTGACTCAACGCAGATTTTCCTCAACAGAAAGCACTTGAGTTTAATTAATTGCTCGATCCGTCTAATGTGAGCGATGGGAAATGATGATTTCCATGCGTGTAAATGAATGGTTTAATACGACATGGTGCAGAAAGGCGGACAGTTGAACTGCAATGCAGCGTGCGGGGTTGACACCAAAATGACAGCGCAGATGTTATAACTAGACGACAGTCCCAGAGGAGTTAACTGCAGTGCCACCTCCGGAGTCTAGAGGAAAGAAGAATTATTGGCCAGGTGTCTTGGGGTGAAACAGAGACTGTGACCTCTCCATGATTAGTAAACACAAACCATGATCCAAGAACAGGTGCACTCATGGAATGGAGGGTGATGAGGCATTGGCAGCATTATGGCCTTGAATTTTAATTGGATGACAAAGACATTTCAGGATCCTGTTGTTTTACTACCACTGCTCGTAGCTTTGCAAGCCCATTTTCTTAGACAATTAATGAAAACATTAAAGGAATAGTTGAGCCACATAAGGAAAATTCTGCCATTATTTACTCACTCTCATGGCTTCCGAATCTGTACTTCTTACTCAAAAGGAGAAGTTTAGCTGAATGTCCTGGGTATTCTTTTCAATGCAGTGAAAATGAATGGGGACGGACACAGTCAAGCTCCAAAAAAATGACTGACATTTTAGAACTAGTTCCACCAAGTTCACAAGATTTGGAAGCATTAATGGGGTTGCTGGGTCAGGGGGCTTTAAAATATTATTTTTTTTTTAGATAATATTGCATATTTTGTCTCATTAAAATTGCACATTTAACAGAAAAACATTGGACCAATTCAAGCTTAAATGTACCAGCAGGCAACACCCCTCATCAAACCAATGAGCAGGCAGCACAGCCTTCAACAGATGACACACCGAGCACAACTGAATACAGGAACCTCGAGGCGGGTTTTTCAAAATTTCTAACTATGTTTGACTTGACATAGCATCCTTAAAGCACAGTGCTTATGACTAGAGGTGCTGAAAACTAGACGCAATGCAACCAATGTGTGCAGTCCAAAAGCGTCCGTCTGAACCACGATTACATAGACCAACAATTAAAAATAGAGCAGAGGGAAATGTGCAAATAACTGGGTTCTATTCAATAAGAAGGAAATAAAACAAACAATATTGTCACTTTTAAAGGAATAGTTCACCCAACAATGAAAATTCTCTCTTCATTTACTCACCCTCGTACCATCCCAGATTTGTATCAATTTCTTACTTCATCAGAACACAAACAAAGAATGTTCTAAAGACAAATTTAGAATAATATTTCAGCTCTGTAGGTCCTTATAATGCAAGTGAATGGCGACCAGACCTTTGTAGCCCCAAAAACCACATAAATGAAACATAAAAGTAATCCATAAGACTCCAGTGGATAAATCTATATCTTCAGAAGCGATATGATAGGTGTGGGTGAGAAACAGTTTAAAATGTAATTCCTTTTTTTACTCTAAATATCCACTTTCACTTTCAGCTGTGAAAGTGAAACTAAAAAGGCACCACATGTGGCGTTCAGATGTAAAAGTGAAAGTAGAGATTTAGGGTTAAAAAAAGGACTAAAATTTTAACATTTATTTTTTTTTAATGAAAGTTTCTCACCCACGTCTATCATATCACTTCTGAAGATATATATTTAACCAGTGGAGTCATGGGGATTACTTTTATGTTTCCTTGATGTGATTTTTGGAGCTACAAAGTTCTGGTCACCATTCACTGACATTGTAAGGACTTACAGAGCTGAAAGTCGTAGACATCTAGGATGGCATTAAGGTGAGTAAAAAAATAAAAGTAAATATATATATATATATATATATATATATATATATATATATATATATATATATATATATATATATATATATATATATATATATATATATATATAATATATATATATATATAATATTTATTTTATAATAATATATATTTTATATATACAACTTTGAAACACTTGCCTGAAATGTTTCTCATGATCTTAAAAATTTTTGGATCTGAAGGCATATGCTTAAATGTTTGAAATTAGTTTTGTAGAAAAAAATATAATTGTGACACCACATTAATTTACTTCATTATATATATTTTTTTAAAATGATGACTTGGACCAAATAATAAAGAAAAGCAGCCAATGAGTGCCCAATATAGATGGGAACTCCTTCTGGAATGAGTAAGTGTTTCAAAACTTTTGACCGTTAGTGTATATATACAGTATATATATATATATATATATATATATATATATATATATTCTAGAATTACTTGAGATGTTTATTCCAGAGGTGGTGATTTTTGGCTGAGATATTCCTTTAAAATTCCTTTAGGATTTTGGGTGATGCAGGGTGAGAAAGAGTCTGCAAGATGCTTTTTTACAAACTACTTGAATTCAATATCACTGCGATTCAGATAACTGTGTTAGGAAAGTAAGATGAGTGAGCTATTTAATAAGTGGAGTACTTGAGGGCCCCAAATTCTTCTATGCCGCTCAGAACTGGGGCACATCAGTTCTAAATTCATCATGTATCCAGAGATATCTGGACCTTTGCAGTTTGCACCAGCACAGCCGGTGCTCTATCTAGACCCCAAGGACTCAAATGGGGCATCCATCCTCCATCATGCCAGCTCCTTCTGTGCTACAAACCCAGCAAAATCAGTAGATACTGTATGTCAAGGTTGTAGTCCTAAGTCCCGGATGATAATTTAGCAATATATTAGGAATAATTGTGTTTTTTTCATTAAATAGTGAATTATGTGTAGAATGAGATCTGTGGTTAACATGACTTGATTAAAAATGTAAGTTGTTATTGAAGGACTACACCTACCCCAATGATAAATTGACAACCATTGTAGTCCTTATATATGTGTCTATAAAAAAAAAAAAACATTGGCTTAAAATTTCATGTTTGATGTATGACTGTCTGTAATTTATCATGTGGAACAAAATGTGAAAGCCTCCTAAAAAGTAACGTTAAACACATTTTTACCTTATTTAGCTCAAAAATGTAAAAACTCTATTGTAAAAATCCACTGGAAATTCCACAGGGATGAATTAGCCTTCCGAGTTGGCCTACAAACCGACGTCACCAACAGCTCAACACAAATCAGCACTAACTCACTGGTCTAACTGAGGTATACAAAACTCCATGTAGGCCAAACAGTTTTGCTCGGAGTTGGAGGTAACTGAGAGCACTCACCTCTGTCTGTGTCGTAGAGGTAGACAAACTTGTCCCACTTGTAGTGAGATAGGAGACTGAGGACAGCACCCTTCAGCGGCGGCCGCATCTGAATGACAAACTGCACGTCCGAGTCGATGGGGTAACTGGGTGTGACAAAGGAGGTGTGAAGAGCCCCACAGAACGAGGTCAGGGTGTTCATGGATTTCTTATCGTAGAAGCCGAAAATGGCATACACCCCTCGGGAGAACTGCGAACAAACTAGAATCAAAGCATAAGGGACAAGACATAAGGTTATTGTCATTAATAAAAACTACTATAAATATGAAAACTAGTGGTGATCAATATTTCCGTTACCTAAAATAAAAAAGTGAGTTTGCAAAAGGACGAAAACTATACTGAAACTATAAATATGAACTAAAATACAAACGAAAACCCAAAACTAAAAGTCTCATAAAGAATATGATTTTCGTAAGAAAATGTAAATACTACAAGTGTGAACTAAGAAAAATGAAAACTCAATGAAATGTCTTAAAATATAACTTTTGTAGCAGAATATGTTACTGGACATAAACTGAAATGTGCACCACAATATGAATGTAAACTCCATAATGAAAATGGTACTTTTAATAAAGACTACTAATAATTTTACTTTTGTAAGACTACTAAGCTAAAACTATAAGTGTAAACTAAAAGACTGATTAAAACTCTAAAATTGAGCTTTAAGAATTCTTTTAGTTTAATTAGACTTCTTAAAGATCAATAATATAACAGAAATAATCATTAAGATACATTTTAGTAAGGAAATATGACTAAACTGAAACTAGACATGTGTATTCAGGGTTGGGAGGGTTACTTTTGAAATGTATTCCACTACAGATTACAGATTACATGCTGTAAAATGTAATTTGTAACCTATTCTGTTAACCTGTCTAAATTCTTTGGATTACTTCTTCAGCACTGGCGGATTTTTTCACTTGTTTTGACTATAAAAACTGTCAGTCCAGTAAGACAAAATACACATGTTAAAAATACATTCTCTGAAAAACCCAAATATCTTATGCAGTGTTGTTTCTAAAACAAGATAAATCAAATTGATCTTGTTTTAAGGATATTTAGATATATTTACAGGAAAACAATACAAAAATTATTATCAAGAACATGATTTTTACCCTAATATCAAAGGTCTTGCTAGAAAAAAGAAATTATATTCTAACGTGAATTTTCTTGATAAATAAATATGATCGTGTTTGGTAACATGTGCATGTAAAATGGCTAGAAATAGCATTTTAGCTTAGCGTAAAGATGACAATTTACACAAGTTTTATTTCTATTTCTTCTGCTCCAAACTTACATCAAACATACTTCTCTGTCTGCTCGTATGAATGTAACACATCATAAGAAAGTGTTTCACCGCTGTTCAAATGCACTTTTGATCACATCATTTATATGTTTAAATGTTTTCCATCTGAAAGGACTAAATATTAAATGAAACAAATGACAATAAAATGCAAAGTAATCTCTTCAGTAATCAGATTACATTTAGAATGTAACTGTATTCTAATTACCAATTATTTAAATTGTAACTGTAGTGGAATACAGTTACTTATATTTTGTATTTTAAATATGTAATCCGGTTACATGTATTCCGTTACTCCACAACCCTGTGCGTAATTAAATATGAATTATAAAAAATTATAAATGATGAATTTCATAAGCAATGTCTTCGTATGAAAATTTTATTACTAAACTGAAACTGTAAGTGTGAACTAAAATACTAAAAAACAAAATAAAATGTCTTAAAAATATAATTTTAGTAGCAGAATATATTAATACTAAACTGAAACTATAAATGGACACTTCAATATGTGTAAATGAAAATTTGTTCATGAAAAATTGACTTTTTAAGACAACTTAACTAAAAATAAGTGTAAACTAAATGACTAATTAAAACAAAAAAATACTTTCATAAAAGATTTTCGTAAGAAAATATTACTCAATAGAAATTAGAAATGTGAACTAAAACGAACGAAAAGTCAAAATTGCGAAAAATGACATATAAGAAAATATTTAGTAAGAACATTTTATTATTAAACTGAAACTATAGCATGAAATTTAAGACAAATGAAAACTCAAATGTCTAAAAATATATATTTTTTTGTAGAATATTTTAGTACTAAACTGAAACTATAAATGGACACTTCAATATGAACAAAAACCCATTCATGACATTTATTTTGTAAGACTACTTAACTAAAAGTGTAAACTAAAAGAATAATTAAAACTCAATAAAATAACAGAAAAAAGGGGGTGTGTTCGCTGTCCTTTTCAACATATCGCGGCGCCGTTTTGTGGTCCGTTCTGCATAACGCACATGATTGCTTATCGCGGCCCATTCGGCATGTTTTGCGGCCAAACCACTGGCCCGCTCGATTCTTCTGATGGCCATTACGCCACTAATCGGCCCAAAAGTGTGTTGGCCCACCGGGAAAATGCCCGGTATGCCAGATTACAAGTCCAGCCCTGGTTGTATCACATTTGATTTTTTTGAGTCATTATGTCAAAACATTTGTTGAAAAGGGCAAAAAAGTTTTCAAAACCATATGTAACCAACATGAATACAAACATTAAATATCTAAGAACTTTTCTTTTTTTAAAGATTTTCTTATTTTTGCTATCTTTGACACCCTTATTTGACTCTGACCTGTATACTAAAACTGAACTGATGAAAACTCACAGATATTAGCACGCAATTTTTGCAACAACTTCTCAATTTGTTGTCAAGATAACAGATTATGCAATGTGAAATTGAATGATTTTGGCATGTACTTAATTGGACAAATAGGAAAATATGAATATGAGTGGAGACATACTAATTGCATTATTTCCAGCAGATGAAAGAGTCGTGTTGAGTCTGTGAGCAAGAACTCATCAAATGAAGCCCAATTATCTCTGTGAACGATAACAATTACTGATTTAGAGATGTAATGGTTTGCTGTGCACTTCTGATCATTTGAGTTATTTAGCTGCCAGCAACAACATGGTTAGTTTTGTATGCAAGACATAATCTTCATTTTACATAGATGCTAAATGTTAATTGTTCCAACAGTTGCAATGCACTAACATATTGTGCAATATCCATTGAATGAATAAATGTAAAGATGGCCGCTTGAACACTTCCGGTGGCTTCACTTCCTGCTGGCAGTTTAACGTTGCGTCAGTGATCCAGTTCTGTATATATATAGATATATCAGTGCGCCAGACATATTTAATATGGGAATGTGGGCATTGACCTGTGACCCAATATATGACTTAAAAAACCAATTGTGCAAAAACAGCTTAATATAGTTTGGTTACAAGTACATTTAACCACAAGGAACAACTTTGTTGGTATACATCTCACAATTACATTTGAAAATAGCCGCCTGACACCAACATACTGCTTTGCCATACTATATAGTAGGGATGTATGCCTATTCGGACAATAGGCTTGTCTCTACAAAATGTAATGTCTACACCAGTGCTCACCCAATACTCAGACAAGTATGCGAAAACAGGCCTGTAATGGAGTGACAATTATACTCTAAAGGGGTTAGTTAAACTGCCCGTCTCCTCACGGCTCTGTTGGTCTTCAACATTCCCCTCGGTTTACTCTTAATTTGGGCCGGCTCTGACAGAGTCTTTCTCCTCTGGGATAAAAGTTGGCTACCTCCCTTCCATCAGTTGTGGTGGACTTATTAGAAAAGGCTTTGATCAAACTCAAACCCCTCACATAATTGATGTCACATGCACTGCTTGCCTTCGTCCCGCCACTCCGACAGACCCTGTTTTTGTCAGCCTGTCTACACCAACCGTCAGGATATTCCCCATAGCATATATTTTTCAGGCCTTGCACTTTTCTTCTTCTAAATACCTCTCTTCTCAGATTTTATCTCAACGTTTCTGTGTTTCTGTGTGTGAATCAACACTTCAAAATTTAAATATTTAATTATTCAAATGTAAAAGTGCATAGAGAGAGAAAAGGCGCGGCTGGCACGACTTGCTCCCATGCTTGGCACGTCGCCTTGTTCCCCCTATCGGGGTGTAAAGAACCAGAAGGTTTTGACGATTTTATGGGGCGTTGGGGAAGGGTATGTGCAGTCTGTCACAGCCTGTCGTTTCGACACAATGTCGAAGTGAGCGATAGACGGGGAACGCCTAGGTTTCTGTTGTAACCTCCATTCCCTGATGGAGGGAACAAGACGCTGTGTCCTACCGGCCACGTTGCTGAACCGAACCATTGTTGCGGCCGAACCTCATTGTCGGCTCCTCAGACAAATCCTGAATGAAATAGACGATTTTCCCTCCCTTTATACCCGTATGTCCGGGGGCGGGACATGCAAATTCTGTCTGCCAATTTCTCATTGGCCTTTTCTCAAAGTTCAGAGATGCGAAAGGCTCTCAAGAGAGACCTCTAGTGTCGCTTCTTCGACACAACGTCGAAGTGAGCAACAGACGGGGAAAGTGGCTTTTAGAAGTCAATATATTGTTTTGTTACATTTGCATATCATATAAAATACATTACGCATAGAACTGAAAAATGACTAGGACAATTCCTAATTACAGAATTTATGAATCGTCGGATGCCCGATTAATTGTGTTATTTTTTTAATGCATAATTTTTTTCATAATTAATGTCCATGAATTAACTCATTAAATATGTATGCCACAGTGCTATATGAGAGCACTGGTTAAACTAGTGTTTAGTAAATAAAACACAAGTTTTTGCATTGAAACACATTTACATTACATTTATGCAATTGGCAGATGCTTTTAGTCAAACGCGTTTCTTAATGTGTGGTAGATAGTTTTGAACTGCTTGGTCTTGCTTCTTTCCTTAAAGTAAATAAGTGAAACAAATATCAGCATTGGAGTTGGTAGCCCTGTTTTCAATTGCGAGCATTGTCTCATCACTTTTCATTACGTAGAGAGTCCCATGTCATTATACAATTTGATAACATGTTTATCCTGGTTGGCACAGAGCATGTGACAGAGCTCGTGGCAGTTTGGGGAACAGTGGTAAAACAACGTTTCCGAGCACTCTTAAAAAAAATCACACTGCTCCTTCATTCTGCTAATCAGGACACTCACTGCACTACAGCAGGAACAATGCATTGCCCATGCCTGACTGCTCGAAATGTCCTCTCGGCCACTGGTGTTGAAATGATAAGAATCATTAGAAAAGACTCCATCCCAACGGCTGCCTCTTAGACTGAAATAATGTAATCTCAGTGTTGTGCACTTGAAGCTGTCATTCGCCACCATAATCATACATGGCCTAGAGATCTGGAGCACATCGCTGCAAATGTCACAGTAGATCATCCAGCACTATGTATTTACTGTCCTCTTTCCACCCTCGCTTCTCGTTCCACAGCTTCTGCAGTTCCACCCACCCCTAAAACAACACCTCCCCCCAAACATAACATTCACCCTGAAAGATGCTCCTCTGGGGGGTTGGGTAAGTAATTGTATCTGCTTTTGTGAGGAGACATGTGAGGACCTTCAAAGCATTTATTCCAAATGCCAGCAGAAAATAAGCAACCCTGTCTTCCTAACGATGCATGCAATCAAGATAGTCTTTGAAAGGCAAAAGCTTTCTAATTCCCTGTCCTCCTGCATGCGCACACATATGTTTTTGCATTTTAAATGGAATTCTGGTATGCTGGTAGGCTTCTTTACAAGATTACCCAACAAATCTTTCTTGGCCAACCAGCTTCTCCTGGAAGACCGTGCTGGTTCACAGACTTCACCTGCTACGTTTTGCTGGTGAATCGCACGGATATGTTGGTCCACCAATTAGACCAGCTCAAAACCAACACTAACCAACATAAACGGTCTGGACCAGAATGGAAATGTACACTGGTCTAAGCTACACTTTGAATTGTGGGAATGCCCGATTACTGTTTTTTTTAACTGTAATTTTAACAATAATTTACTGTAAAAAAAGTACATGTACTCTCTTGTTCTTTTTACCATTAATTACACAGGAAAATATTGTCTTTTAAAATATATTAAAACATTTTACTGTATATTTTACAGTTAATATTTGTTAATCAATTAACATTTTATTTCTGTAGCATTTTTACAGTATTTTACTGTTAAAATTACTGACATTTTTTACAGTGTAGAAGACGTCTGCTCCAGAAGAAGACTCAAATAATGCTCACAGTTCATTCTAATTGCTTGCCGATAGCAAAAGTTGCTAAGTTAACCAAACAATACTCTGATAAGTACAACGATTAGTGATATGGGCTGGGTTAAAGTATTCATTTTACGATTAATCATATGGTATATTTTCATTTATTCATCCAGTCAATTTTGATAATTAAATTAACATGTTTGCAATATGCAATGATCTAAAAATCGAATAACTATATTATGAATGTTATTCAACATGTTAGATATTTAATCATTCAATTTATTGATTTAATTATTATTTACTCAGCTTAATAATCAAAGTGCAAAAAAAATGCAGCTTGGCTTCTCTAGGGAGAATTACAGTCACTCTCTCTCTCACTCTCTAAGGCCCTTTCTGTGAATGCTTTTAATAGAATAGAGTCAGACAATGCATGATTTGTCTGTGTCAAGGAATAATGAGTAAATGCTTTTAATAGAATAGAATCAGACAATGCATGATTTGATGCGGACAATATGTGGAATAGGGAGTATTGGGATGAATCGGGATGCATGCGTCAGGAGAAATAGGGAGTCTCAAGGATAAAAAAGTGGCAGCACACAGACTTTTCCATCTCACAGGGATGTGTTGTGTGTGACCAATACACTGAAATGGGGAAATCTTTTAATATACTAATAAAATGAATGCAGAAAGTTATGATGTTAGTTAATATAAAATATGTAACCATATGAAGTGATTACAGTGTGTATTATGCATATAAAATTAAATAGTTGTGCTTTTGCCACCACTGAAGTAAGTTAAGCCAGGATGCCCTGTTAGAAGGAGAGATGACGTAAATAATCGAGGCGTAAGATTTCATTGGATGATATTATGGGTTAATTTTATTGGACAAAGAGGCCATCATCAAAAGGCATGTTCTAATGTGTAATTTCAGATGCTTCATGAACCATCTCGGCTTTGTTATTTTTATAATAAAGTCTAGTTTTGGAATCAGGAGGTGCTGTTTTGAAGAATCTCCCATGACAATCACTGTTTTAATTTGAATTTTATTCTACGTGCAACAATCTACAATAGTGTTTCCCAACCTTTTTTTACCATAAGAACCCCCACAGCACCATCAGTAAGGCTCAAGTACCCCTTCATCGACACAAATATGTGAATGATATTAATAAATGATATACATATCATTCACATATGTGTATAGACTGTATATTGGAATTTTATTAAAACAAAAAGCCATGCAGGGCATAATTTTTTTTTAAACGGCTCACAGAAACAAAAGATTTCAAATTGGACTTTCCAATGCTAACAACAATACATAGAACAAATAAATAAAACAAACAAACACACACACACACACATATATATATATATATATATATATATATATTAAAGGATACATGTGAAACTGCTTCAGAAGTTGGCCAAAACTAGGTTGGATTTGCAAGGAACTGTAATTTTTTGGAACAGGCTTTGTGTCATGAGTGTGCATCTGATGCTTAACAATGCCGTCTTGGTAGGCAGCTCACTAGGATTTGGAACAGAGCCATCAAGGTCTTTCCTCCTCTATCCAGTGGTCTTGATTCATTGTACTTACACACTCACACACACACGTAATACATAAACCTCCTCTAGACCCATCAGTCCCACGCAATAGGAAGAGACATCGGCAGACAGTCTAGCCAGTGACCAATCAGCTAGTCACTATCCTAGCGATGTGTCATGATGTCTGAGCTACACAGACTGGCACCTATTGAAAGACTCACATTAAAACTATGACAGGCCCAGAAACAATATTTTAATGAAGATAAGAAAATTGATACAGTTAAAGTGAAAAATTTGAATTCTACAAATCTCATGCTGTTCCAAACCCGTCTTACTATTTCTTTCTTCCATGGAACACAAAACAATATCTAAGGCAAGATGTTAGCCTCAGTCACCATTCACTTTTATTGCATCTGTGTTCTATACAATGGAAGCAAATTTTTCACTTTCATTAAGTGACAGCAAGCAAAAAAAGCACATCATATCTCGGCCGTTTGGTCCCAAACTTAAATTGCTTTCCAAAATCTAAGTGTTTTGGATGACTTAATATTTACCATTATGCTTTATTTATAATTATCATTATCTTAATCGCTGTTTGGAAAAGATTTGCCTGTGAGGTTTATTCATTAATTTATTTGCCTCCATTGATTTCAATCTTTTTTCACAACCATGGGAAATATGTCTTTGTAATCATTATAAATATCTAGATTTTTTCAGCCTTTGTGTCTGTGTTAGAGAGCATATTTTAACAGAATATAACCAATATAGCAGAATATTTTTTTATAATTTTTTGTTTTTAGTTAAAATGTTTTTGTCACATGTTTTTGTCACTGACTGTGGCTGTCAGTCTGCCTTATGGGGCAGCTCCACTCGACTCTGCTCGTATCCACTGTGGATAGTACCTGGTACCTGATACTTTTTTTAGTACCACCTCAGCTGAGGTTCCAAGTGAGCCGAGCCGATACAAAATATGACGTCAAAATCCTGCAGATCACTGATTGGTCAGAGCGTATAGTCACTACCAGCGTCAGTGGATTTCTGATACCACCCACTATTTTTAAAGTAGAAACAGCGATAGCAGTATCATTTGTTCACGTGACTTTTGAATTGTGAAAAAATAAATGGCTGTGCACAAAACCAAGCCATGGTCAATAAATGAGGTGCAGATGCTCCACTAGTTAGAAACGGAAAAGTCTTTCAGGAAGTGTATCAGCTGTTGGCCGCAGCTAACAGGGACCTATCAACAGTGTAGGGAAAAGTAAAAAAAAAAAAAGTAGAACCATCAAGGAAAAGTGGAAGTGGTTCGACCAAATGGACGCTATCTTAACCGATAAGCAATGGGAGGGAGAGTGCCCTGGACCACGATGGAGGATGGTACATTTTGTTATATTAACTCTATACTCTGCTTGAAAGCTTCACTTTATTAAGTTGAGCAGCTTCTGGAAAGCTTCTAAAAGAACCAGGCCAATTTAACTGTTACACTTGTGTCAAATCACCATCAACAACTGCTTTATGCAGCACAATGAGCTAGCAGCTAACAGCTAGTGGTCAAGTTATTGTTTATGGTTTTTTGTCGTATTTAAGATGATTTCACGGCTGTAGAGGCGGCGCAACTATGACGATCAGCCTATAATCCCACCCCCATTGAGGCGGCACTAAATTGCAATGGAAAAACAAGTTTATTCATGTAAAGTTTGTTGAGTCGAGTCGAGCCGTAATGTGCAGTGGAAAAGTGCCATAACATTTCCTTTTGAGTTCCACAGATGAAATAAAGTCATACAGAGGTGCATTTCCAAAAGCATGTTAGCCAATTATGGTTGGAAGTTTCATCATTACCAACACAGTTCAATGATTTGACATTTCACGAAACCGTAGTTCCAACGAAAACTCGCAAACAGCGCCACAAATTTGTGTAGTTGGAACAATAAATTAACACTAATTGTAGAAATATTCATGTATGGCCATATATATGATTTATATGGCTCCTGCAGGATGCATTTAGACTTGATGTGGGTTCAGTGGATCATCATCATTATCAGCGCCGCCACCAGCATGACCTCTTCCTCCTCAGGTAGTTGAACAATTTTCTGTTAGATTTGGGGAAAGTCAGCGTGGTGTTACTGCATTCACAGCCTTGCTGACCCAAGACTTGCTGAGCCACAGGCCATCACCAACCACCTCCATAAAACTTCCCACTGCACAATAATGCAGTGCAGCTAAGAACTGCACTGCTGGACTCAAGGCGTAGTTTCTTCTTGTGGCCCTCTGAAGGTGCGGTTTCACAACCTGCAGCAATTCAAGGATCTTGGTCCTTGGAATCCGGAATTTTCCTATGATGTTGTCATCGGATTGAGGGTCAAGTGGGGAGAAATTTGTCCTTATGTAGGCATTTATATACACTACCTGACTTCTGAGTAACCTTATGTGCTCAGGCTGTAGGATTATTTCTAAAGCCACCATTGTTGAGCATTTGATACACACATAGATATTGTATTTGTTAGGAAAGTCATTAATACACCCGCTACTGGTGCATCTGAGGAATGGATAGAAACACCTTGGTGGCTAATAATCATCTAAATTAACTAGCTAAATGTGAGTGTTTCATCAAAGAATTGTGACAGTAATAGGGCACAGCTTAATTTGATTATCAAATGATTGTATTCATCTGTTAATGTGTTTTTGGTTTTAAAATAGGCTGCTTTCATGCTGTTTTTTTCATAGTTATCATGCTGTGGCTTGGGAAAAATGAGAAGGCCTCTCTTTAGATTTGTCTGAGGATTTAAACAAAGGATGTGTCTTGTGTCATGTTTGGCCAATATTATCATGGCTATTATCTATACATAGCCAGCTTTAGTTAATTGACTGTAGTGTACAATCCCAATTCCAAAAAGTTGGGACAGTATGAAAAATGCTAATAAAAACAAAAAGGAGTGATTTGTAAATTATATTCATCCTTTGCTATATCGAAAGCACTACTGCACTTGAAATCCGGCAGTATCTGGTTTGAAGTTGTCATGCTGGAAAATGCAGGGATGTCCCTGGAAAAGATGGTGCTGGATGGCAATATATGTTGCTCCAAAATTTTAGCATATCTGTCTGCATTCATGTGTTGTCAGGATTGTATGTGTTTTTGTTCATGTCTTATACTTTAAATTAGTTCCATGCCATGTTTGTTCCTGTTTCCTTGTCATGTGTTTTCCAAGTTCTTGTGTCTTGTCCCCATTGGTTCATTGATTCATTAGGATGTTAGCAGTCTTGTTATCTTATTTAGAGTCCTAAGTGTTCATTGGTTATCATTGTTATGTGTTCTCCCAAGTCCTAGTATTTAACCCTCATGTTTGCCTTTGTCCATTGTTGAGTATTGTGAATGTATCGTTGTTGGTGTTTTGTTTCATAGTCAAGTCAAGCCAAGCAAAGTCATTTTTATGTTTTGTTTCATAGTCAAGTCAAGCCAAGCCAAGTCATGTCAAGTTTAGTCAAGTCATTTTTATGTTTTGTTTCATAGTCAAGTCAAGCCAAGCCAAGTCAAGTTTAGTCAAATCATTTTTATGTTTTGTTTCATAGTCAAGTCAAGCCAAGTCAAGTCAAGTTTAGTCAAATCATTTTTATGTTTTGTTTCATAGTCAAGTCAAGCCAAGCCAAGTCATGTCAAGTTTAGTCAAAGCATTATTATGTTTTGTTTCATAGTCAAGTCAAGCCAAGCCAAGTCATGTCAAGTTTAGTCAAATCATTTTTATGTTTTGTTTCATAGTCAAGTCAAGCCAAGCCAAGCCAAGTCATGTCAAGTTTAGTTAAGTCATTTTTATGTTTTGTTTCATAGTCAAGTCAAGCCAAGCCAAGTCATGTCAAGTTTAGTCAAATCATTATTATGTTTTGTTTCATAGTCAAGTCAAGCCAAGTCAAGTCATGTCAAATTTAGTCAAGTCATTTTTATGTTTTGATTCATAGTCAAGTCAAGCCAAGCCAAGCCAAGTCATGTCAAGTTTAGTTAAGTCATTTTTATGTTTTGTTTCATAGTCAAGTCAAGCCAAGCCAAGCCAAGTCATGTCAAGTTTAGTCAAATCATTTTTATGTTTTGTTTCATAGTCAAGTCAAGCCAAGCCAAGCCAAGTCATGTCAAGTTTAGTTAAGTCATTTTTATGTTTTGTTTCATAGTCAAGTCAAGTCAAGCCAAGCCAAGCCAAGTCATGTCAAGTTTAGTCAAATCATTTTTATGTTTTGTTTCATAGTCAAGTCAAGCCAAGTCATGTCAAGTTTAGTCAAATCATTTTTATGTTTTGTTTCATAGTCAAGTCAAGCCAAGTCATGTCAAGTTTAGTCAAATCATTTTTATGTTTTGTTTCATAGTCAAGTCAAGCCAAGCCAAGCCAAGTCATGTCAAGTTTAGTCAAATCATTTTTATGTTTTGTTTCATAGTCAAGTCAAGCCAAGCCAAGCCAAGTCATGTCAAGTTTAGTCAAATCATTTTTATGTTTTGTTTCATAGTCAAGTCAAGCCAAGTCATGTCAAGTTTAGTCAAGTCATTTTTATGTTTTGTTTCATAGTCAAGTCAAGCCAAGCCAAGCCAAGTCATGTCAAGTTTAGTCAAATCATTTTTATGTTTTGTTTCATAGTCAAGTCAAGCCAAGCCAAGTCATGTCAAGTTGTCAAATCATTTTTGTTTTGTTTCATAGTCAAGTCAAGCCAAGCCAAGTCATGTCAAGTTTAGTCAAATCATTTTTATGTTTTGTTTCATAGTCAAGTCAAGCCAAGACATGTCAAGTTTAGTCAAATCATTTTTATGTTTTGTTTCATAGCCAAGCCAAGCCAAGTCAAGTCAAGTCAAGCCAAGTCATTTTTATGTTTTGTTTCATAGTCAAGTCAAGCCAAGTCATGTCAAGTTTAGTCAAATCATTTTTATGTTTTGTTTCATAGCCAAGCCAAGCCAAGTCAAGTCAAGTCAAGCCAAATCATTTTTATGTTTTGTTTCATAGCCAAGCCAAGCCAAGTCAAGTCAAGCCAAGTCATTTTTATGTTTTGTTTCATAGCCAAGCCAAGCCAAGTCAAGTCAAGTCAAGCCAAGTCATTTTTATGTTTTGTTTCATAGTCAAGTCAAGCCAAGCCAAGTCATGTCAAGTTTAGTCAAATCATTTTTATGTTTTGTTTCATAGTCAAGTCAAGCCAAGTCATGTCAAGTTTAGTCAAATCATTTTTATGTTTTGTTTCATAGCCAAGCCAAGCCAAGTCAAGTCAAGTCAAGCCAAGTCATTTTTATGTTTTGTTTCATAGTCAAGTCAAGCCAAGTCAAGTCATGTCAAGTTTAGTCAAGTCATTTTTATGTTTTGTTTCATAGTCAAGCCAAGTCAAGTCAAGTCAAGTCAAGCCAAGTCATTTTTATGTTTTGTTTCATAGTCAAGTCAAGCCAAGCCAAGTCATGTCAAGTTTAGTCAAATCATTATTATGTTTTGTTTCATAGTCAAGTCAAGCCAAGTCAAGTCATGTCAAGTTTAGTCAAGTCATTTTTATGTTTTGTTTCATAGTCAAGTCAAGCCAAGTCATGTCAAGTTTAGTCAAGTCATTTTTATGTTTTGTTTCATAGTCAAGCCAAGTCATGTCAAGTTTAGTCAAGTCATTTTTATGTTTTGTTTCATAGTCAAGTCAAGTCAAGCCAAGTCATGTCAAGTTTAGTTAAGTCATTTTTATGTTTTGTTTCATAGTCAAGTCAAGCCAAGTCATGTCAAGTCATGTCAAGTTTAGTCAAATCATTTTTATGTTTTGTTTCAGTCAAGTCAAGCCAAGTCAAGTCATGTCAAGTTTAGTTAAGTCATTTTTATGTTTTGTTTCATAGTCAAGCCAAGCCAAGTCAAGTCATGTCAAGTTTAGTTAAGTCATTTTTATGTTTTGTTTCATAGTCAAGCCAAGTCAAGTCAAGTCATGTCAAGTTTAGTCAAATCATTTTTATGTTTTGTTTCAGTCAAGTCAAGCCAAGTCAAGTCATGTCAAGTTTAGTTAAGTCATTTTTATGTTTTGTTTCATAGTCAAGCCAAGCCAAGTCAAGTCATGTCAAGTTTAGTTAAGTCATTTTTATGTTTTGTTTCATAGTCAAGCCAAGCCAAGTCAAGTCATGTCAAGTTTAGTCAAATCATTTTTATGTTTTGTTTCATAGTCAAGTCAAGCCAAGTCATGTCAAGTTTAGTCAAGTCATTTTTATGTTTTGTTCACTTTAAAGTTAGGGTTCTTGGATATCACATTTGTAAATAAACTGCACTTGGGATCACCGCACTTCAACATCGTCTCATCGTTTACCTTGTTGCCGGCCAACGTAGATGAACCCCGTAGTTCAACTTCTTTGCCTACACCAAGAAAACATTTCCATTGAGGAATCTGTTGAGAACTTTTGTGCTCTGGCCAGCAGGGTCGATTTGAATGAGATTGCCCTAAAGAATTTGGTTACCGTGGAGACGTAGTGCGTGTGGAGTCCCACGCTATTCTCCGCAGCATTCAACCACAACTCACCACACGCCCCACCGAGAGTGAGAACCACACATTATAGCAACCACGAGGAGGATACCCCATGTGACTCTACCCTCCCGAGCAACCGGGCCAATTTGATTGTTTACGAGACCTGGCTGGAGTCACTCAGCACGCCCTAGATTCGAGCTTGTGACTCCAGGTGTGGTAGTCAGCGTCAATACTGGCTGAGCTACCCAGGCCCCCGCCAGTTTCATTCTTGTATATTTCTTGGGGAACTATTATTTTGACACGACACGGAAACTACAGTGCTCTCCTCCACAATGTTAAAATGTTCACGTGTCCTCCCAACTAAGAAACTTGTGTGCTCTTAGCATATCTATCGTGACTCTCAGCTGTGATTGGCAGTAATGCTAGTTAGAATTAGTTAGAATTTTTTCTCAGTTGTAATGTAGCAGTAATTTGATCAATCATGGAGTTAGAGACAATGACGTCAATGAAACTGATTGACAGCTAAGTCTCTCAATGGCAACTCATAACCAGTCATCAAAGCCAGTCTTTTGTCACCACCTGTTGGCTGAAATCACAGGGATTAATCAAAATCCCCACACCTAGCTGCTCTTACACATCTGCACTGCTCCAACACTAGTTTGGAATGCCATGAACACAAGCGGAGTGATACAAAAGTGAGGTAATATGACTCCTTTATCAACATTCTTGTAATGCCTCTCATCCAATCAGATCAAAGGGCCAAAACTAACTGCTGTAGATTTAATTTTAGCATATACCATAAAAGCGGACAGTGCATACTAATTTTTGCTATAGCACCCTTTGTGGCATTGAGACTGCAACAAGTACTTCAGTTGTGTAATGAATTGCAGTTTCACACAACATCGCACAAAATGTAGCTTTTGTAGCTAAAAAGACCTGCATTCACAAAGTTGTGTAGAGTATGTTTCGGCCTTAAAGGTTCGTCATTAGTCGAAACCGATCTAGAGGATATGGGTTTGGTTTTGCTTCATGTTAGCTGTTTTCATTGTGTATCCTGCAAAATGTGCTACTATGTTTGGTCAAATAGTACATTAAAAGTAAGTTCACAGCACCCCCTCTTGCTATTTGATTATTACAGTGGCATAATGGTGCTGCACATTTCCATCGCTCTCTGCTCGGCTATAGGAACATGCTCTGCTCTGCACTGCTGATTGGGGATTAGGCAGTTGTGGGTGACTTTGTCAACAGCTTTCAGAAAATCCAATTACAGAATATCATAAGCTGTACATGCATCAACCCCACTCATAAACCCCCAAGGGGAAAAAAGTAGGCTTCCTTTGCAACCATTGCCGTCGTAATACATTTCCTCTGTGGAAAGTGTGTGTTGTGTTGAATATTCTAGGTGTAGCTGTACAATACTACCACGGCAGCTAATTGTAGCAAATTCTAATTAAAGAGATATTTCGGGTTCAATAAAAGTTAAGCTCAGTTGACTGCATTTGTGGCATAATGTTGATTACCACAAAGAGATAAATATTTAGACTCGCCCCTCCTTTTCTTTAAAAAAAAGCAAAAAGGCTCAGTGAGTGTTGATGCTGACTACCACACCTGGAGTCACGAGTTCGAATCCAGGGTGTGCTGAGTGACTCCAGCCAGGTCTCCTAAGCAACCAAATTGGCCTGGTTGCTAGGGAGGGTAGAGTCACATGGGGTAATCTACTCTTGATCGCGATTAGTGGTTCTCGATCTCAGTGGGGTGCTTGGTAAGTTGTGCGTGGATCGCGGAGAATAGCATGAGCCTCCACATGCTGTGAGTCTCCACGTTGTCATGCACAGCGAGCCACATGATAAGATGCGCCGACTGACTGTCTCAGAAGTGGAGGCAACTGAGACTTGTCCTCCACAACCCAGATTGAAATGAGTGCGACACCACAAGGACCTACTAAGTAGTGGGAATTGGGCATTCCATATTGGGAGAAAAGGGGATAAAACAAAAAAAAAGCAAAAAGGTTTATACAGTGTAACCCACTTACAATGGAAGTGAATGGGGACAATGTTTTGGAGGGTTTAAAGGCAGAAATGTGAAGTGTATAATTTACTACTATAATAAAAGCACTTAAAACTTGTGTCTTATTTGAGCTGTAAAGTTGTTTAAAATAAGTTTCAGTTGATTTAGTTTACAGTGTTATGTCGTCATGGTAACGAAGTGGTAAAATTGTATATAACGTTATACAGATAAGGTTAGAAAGTGATTTTATCACTCTAAAATGAACTAAACTTAAAATACATATTGTTTAGATCTTGTGGCTATACTTTTGAAACAGTGAGTATTTTAACGTTTACGGATTGGCCGCCATTCACTTCCATTGTACGTGGGTTACACTGGATAAACCTTTTTGCTTTTAATCAACATGCTGCTTCCAAAATTTCAGTCACCCTAAAATAAACCCCATATTGCTGAATTACTGACATGCAACAATCCCCATCAGAAATGTAGACATAATTTTGACCATAGTCACCTTCAACTGAATTAAACTGCATTTAGCAGCTGATAGGTGCAATATCCTTTTTCCTCTACAACTATAAGATGAAATATAGACATGTTTAAAAAGTCACCAGAATTGGGGTGACCATATCCAACTTGAACACATATTTTCACAGAATATACAACGAATAAACCAAAAACATATCCTAATTTATATAGCCTCAACAGTGATACACAGCAGTGTTTTACTCGATATATAATTAGCATAAAACTGACAAAGTGAAATGCTGCGTGTGCATTTCCATTTTCTGTTAGCAAGTGCTTTCTTTACTGATCAAATACTAGCTGAAATCACTGAACAAAAAAAGTTTACGTTTGCAATATTTCAGGGTGGTTGTTCTAGGAAAAGACTTTGAAAGCAATTTCTGTAGCACACAACAAAAGATCTTAGACTGAGTTTTTCTAGCAGCTAACTTCAGCATATCGTGCTAGTCGCCCCTGTAGCGGGAACTGGAGTGGGCACCGAGTCTCGTTGCGGAGAGATCTCAAGGGAAGTAGTGAAGGAGGCCATTTGCAAATCGCCTCCTCCTTTGGGTAACTTTGCTGCAGTTTCCAAGAGACGCCATTTTCAAAAGGGAGAGCTGAGAACTGTGGGTGGTGTGTGCTTTAACTGGGATTCATGTAATGTGCAATGCTCTTAATTCTAATAGTCGACTCATACAGTTTCACCCACATATCCATCTATCACTACCTTCTCCACAACACTGATGCTTACCTGCAAACCACTGACCACCAGGATTTAAAGGGATAGTTCAGCCAAAAATCTTAATTCTGTCATCATTTACTCACATTTATGTCATTTAAACCCTGGGATCTATTCACTTTCATTCATCTTTTGCCCATGAAAGTGAATGGTGACTGACACACAGAAAGCACAAAAGCAGGGCAGTCTCATAAGTGAGGTGTCGACATAGCGACATTTTTTCTCTCCTCAGTTCGGACAATTGCTTCACAGCCTCAGCAACCTTCAGACATTATCATGTTTTTAAGATTACCGCAGTAGGTTTTAATATACTAAGAAAACATTTTAAGAACATTGTACTACCATTTCGATATTTTAGATACCCTAACCAACCCCATTTCGAAACCTAATTATTTAAAAACAATATAAAAAAAATGTAGTCACACCTCATTCAAAAATATACATTGAAATAACTTTTATGGTCATTTTTTAATAATGCTTTTGTAATTTCTTTGTGCCTCAACTTTGTTTTCCACTGCAAACTAAATAAAAATTAAATGATAAAGCAATGAGTAAGTGATGACAAAATTTTCAACTTTCAAATGCAGCCTTTAGTAACGTAATGGAAGTCTCCGAAATGAATTGAATATGGCATCAGAGTGACACTTAACATGCAAAAACATTTTGGCTGCCCCAGTGACATTTGTATTGAGAGTGTTGACAGAAGAAAGTTACACAGGTTTGTAACAACATGAGGGTGAGTGAATGATGACAAAATATACATTTTTGGGTGAATTATCCTTATAAATGTATGCATGAGAGAATGTACAGTATGTGCTAAATAGAGACGGAATGTGTGAACTGGATCAAACAAAAACATGAATGGAATAAAATTAAAAATTCTAATTAAATAGATGGACAAACAAACTGCCAGTGTTACTTTTCTATTTTAAATCAAACCCAGGTCAAAATCCCCCCTGCCTTCAACATATTGTGTTCTCAAATTATTCTATAGGAATTCATGAAAAGCAGTGCCTGTTAAAAACCCAATCCAAGTCAGAAAGGGATTTACATTGTTTGCTTGATTACGGGTATGAATTTAAAGCAAGTCTCCCAGGGCACTCTCTTTCAGCTCGGTCATCTCTGTGCAGAATAACTAAACAGGCCACGGGTTGCAGGGGAGAGAGAACTCTCTAACCTTGAAGCAATCATTTAAAGAATGCTCTCTCTGCCTCTCTCTCAAGCCCACTTTCGGTCTTTAAGTGTAAGGAGTCCACTTCTCCATCTCAGCAGCTTTCAGGAGTCCTTGCTGGGCTTGTAATTCTAGAGCAAACAGGGACTTCTGGCCTACTTCGTTATAGACTGAAATTCACGATCGCTTTATTTAAGTGGATGGCAGTATGAATATATCTCTGCATGTCTTGTGTCTTGCCTGCAGGCAGCTCACAGATGTGTCTTCTAGGAGAGGCTCAGTGATTTGAGGGAAGAATTTCAAGACTGTGAAATGGACGCCAAAGAAACGTGGGTTGCATCGCATACTTCTACCATGCACCAAAAGTATGTACTTCATACTTTGAAGTATGCTGTTAAATGGTAACAGTTATTTATTAAAGTAAGATTTATTACTTTTGTTTGTCATAGCAAAACAATCCTTTCAAGCAAACATTCTTTTTGTTTACATGCACAATATTTCGCAATATACATGTACTTTAAATATGTTGATTCTATACATATAATGAACTCCTTTAAGTCAATACTTCTATATATTTTCATCATTTTTAATTTCATTCATTGGTATGTCATTTACTTCTATCAGGAAGACTCGCAGACTTGAGTGACATTTAAGATGACATTTATTTGATTAATATAAAAGAGAAAAGTAATGTCTCTCTTTGGCGTAGGCCCCGTATAGCGGTCCGAGGAAGTTGTACTCGGAACTGTCATATCCTGCCGGAGATAGGAGGCAGGGGCGAGGAGCCTACCCCCGTGCAGGACGGGACTCAACTGGTGGTGGTGGGGTGGAGGAGGTTGCCGTGTTAGCACACTGAAACAGCAATGTGATAGATTGTGAGCAGACTTATAAAGCAACGGCTTACATGTACGTAAATGGCTGGGAATTACCCAGCTAATGGTGCGAAGATGTACAGCTGCTAGTCTTCCTGCTAGAACTACACTGCGCTTACATTTCCAGAATCATGATGGCTAAAAATGTGGACAGACATTATTGCACTCTACTAAGAATTTGGCTGAATTTTTTACACCTTGTTGATGAGAGAGGTCAACGGAGAATGGTCAGACTGGTTTGAGATGACAGAAAGGCTACAGTAACTCAGATAACCACTCTGTACAATTGTAGTGAACAGAATAGCATCTCAGAAGGCACTACACGTCGAACCTTGAGTCGGATGGGCTACAACAGCAGAAGACTATAGTGTTCCTAATAAAGTGCTCAGTGAGTGTATATGGCTCACACATCCAGCAGATCCCAGTGAGTGTGAAACCAGTGGGCAGCACTGCAAACGAAGTCCAGTGATAGAGACAGAGGAAGCAGTGTTCACAAGAAGTTGCAGTCCAGCATGAACAGCATTGGGGATGTGACACACAGCCTACAAGAGGCCCGGCTATTACCCAAGGGGGTCTCTTGGGTTAACACAGACCAAGGTTCACGGCCACACAGGGAATATGCAGGTGATAGAAGTGACCGCTACTGAGCACTGAGACAGCCAGAGTCGCTGACTTGAACAGAAAGGAAAGACTGGCTGCCCTGCAAGTCGGTACTGCTTATTTTGTGCAACCAAGCTCTCAGGTCACCTAAACCAGCATAAAAGCACAATGGAAGGCTTAGTATTCTTTTCATATGCCTTTAAACAGTCTTTCACTTCTGACAGATCACATTTTACCCCCTTTCTATTTTTCCATATCTCAAAAATGGGCACAGAACATCTGAGCCAAGTGCAACATCGGGAGGTTTGAGCATGGAATTGCTCCGGATTGTCTTTTCATTTTGCAACTGGATGGGATTAGAGATCATCTCTGCCTCGGATGAACTTTCCACACGCAAGACTAACAAGAAAACAATCCAATTGAGGAACTTGGGAGAAGGCACACACAAAGAGAGAGAGCGCGAGTTATAAATAGGGGCCATGTGTCAGGCCTTGTATTTGCAGATTGGCTTGAGAGTGACTTAATATTTCATTGCCTTGTCACACAAACAGGCACGGACACATCGCTGCACGCTGAGAAGTCTTCCTACAGAATCTACCCACAGCTTTTGCGTGCTGATGCGTAAAACAACGGCTCAAATTAACCATTTCCAAGGAACATTGAAAGAACATGCACGAGGGAGCACACATCATGCACATGGGTGAGGTCAGGACAGCGCTACAACGCTATTAAACAGCAATTCCAACAAAGAGTTACTGAAATTACAGCATCCAGACTGCTTTAGCCATGCATGTTTTCAAACCTAGTCTCACTGCCAGCCTGATCTCATGAAAACCATGTGACTGTGGCAACATTTGTAAAAAAATATTTTATGTGATTCATTACACGTATTGCGTTATAATAATAATAATAGTGCTTTACATTTATATAGCCCTTTTCTAGGCACTCAAAGCGCTTAACATAGTATAGGGGGAATCTCCTCACCTGGATGATGCGAGGGCAGCCATAGTGCGCCAGAACGCCCACCAGCTATTGGTGGAGAGGAGAGAGTAGAGTGATGTAGCCAATTCAGGAATGGAGATTAATACAAGTCCATGATAGATAAGGGCCAATGGGGGGAAATTGGCCAGGACACCAGGGTTACACCCCTACTCTTTATAAGAAGTGTCCTAGGATTTTTAATGACCACAGAGAGTAGGAACTCGGTTTAACGCCTCATCCGAAAGACAGTGCTTTTTTACAGTATAGTGTCCCCATCACTATACTGGGGCACATTAGGACCCACACAGACCGTAGGGTGAGCACCCCCTGCTGGCCTCCCTAATACCACTTCCAGTATTAGTTCCAATGTGAAATGGTGCTAAAAGTGAGTTAAATGTTCATCCAAACAGATTCAAATTTTAAGGTTAATGCTCTATTGAGTTTTTAACCAACAAAATGTACCTCCCAAACCTAAAACTTAAACCTAAACCTAACTGATAGTGTCATAAAAGCAAAGGTGAGATGGAAAACGCAATTGCTTAAAAAACTGCATCATTCTGTGGTGCTTCTATGACACTTTCAGCTCCCGTGTCGACTTGCGTGCTCTTCCTACCCCAGTCCGTTGCATTGTAAGTGCATTGCTCTATCAGCTGAGCTACCATACAATTTGATCGCACTTGAAGAAGCTTGTAAATGTAACTGGTTCATGTGAAAGAGAATAAAAGTTGTTGATGTTGTAGTGCCTCTACTTTATATTTCAACAGGAAATTGCTGCGATATGTACAATGAACCATGTATAAATCATTTTCGCCAAAAAATGTTGATATAGTAATGTGATTTTATCAGAGAGGTTGGGATTTTATTTTGTGAAATAACTTTAATTACGGATTGTTTCTTACCAGAACAAATCGTATGCCTTCAGCAGACTTGGAGTAGGACGCATGAGATGCATGGACTATTTCTATGACACTTTTAGGAGCTTTATTAAGTGTTTAATTGAGTCACTATGTACTGCCATTGTATTGAATTCAGCCAAATTTATTCAGAGTAATTTTTAGGTGAAATATCCCTTTAAATAAGAGATATAAGGAGATATCTGAATTGGGTAGTCTTGTAGGCACTCCAGGACCAGTATTGGGAAACACTGAACATGAAAAGTGCCTATAATTCCAAACCAATGGTGTAATGGTATGACTATTCCACTCAATTTCTTCAACTGCCACTGAGGAATCAATAGAAATGTTATCAAAATTGCAATGCAGTTGGGTTTGTGGGGGTCCAGAATAGCGCAACTGTCAATACAATGGATGGTATTGATGTTAATAGCAGCTGCAGCATGTCTTTTTTGTAAAAGTAGTCTTTAGAGAATGAATCGCAATCATTTCCACCAGTCTATTAGATACCTCTTTCAAAGATCAATGATATATAATCAAACTCTTACATTGTGTCCAAGCCTACTTTTGAGTTGAACTACAGCCAGCTGTATTAACTTGTGATTTGTGCCAGCATGCATTTAAAACACTAAAAGCTCCTGATGATAAAATATGCATTTAATATTAATTCTATGCATAAATTATTGTTACATAATATCACATTATATATTCAACATACTTGGCTATTTTGTGAATATATACAGTACAGTACAATCCTTCCAGGTGTTGGGGTAGACACAGAAAATGTGCTAATCTTAATATACATGGTGGTTATATTCACTTATATTCAAATATTCACTTTCTCCAACAAGACGTCATCATTCTCAAAAGGGCAATGGTTTAGTCCTTTAGGATCAGTACTGAATCCATGGATCTATGTTAATCTTGACTGGGTTGGAATATGTATGTGTGTTCTCTTGGCACATCCAATTGAAATCTTGCCAAAATCATGTTCCATTTTAAACTAGGATGGAAACTTGAAAGACTGTGCTAGTTTTATGCACTCTATTCATACAGGACGTTTGCCATCTTTTGTTCCTTTCCTGTGCCTCCTAAATGCATGTTCCACAAAGCCACAGTGAGGAACAATAGAGGAGTCCTGGTGCACCAGAATGGATTGTAGAGCGAGAGAAAAAAATCACGCTGTTAACAGTTTTCCATTATTCCCACAGACTGTTAAATGCAGTTGAAGACATTGCTCTGACCTTCAGAAGCACAACAGAACCAAAATACAGACCTTAAAATGCTGCTGGGAGTCCAAAAGGCAGAATACATGAGAATATGGACGTGCACTACAGTAGAGATCACAGATTCTCTGAATACTGATATAGTGAGGATGTTTTGGAATGTCTGTCTCTCTCTCTCTCTCTCTCTCTCTCTCTCTCTCTCTCTCTCTCTGTCTCTCTCGCAGTCTCTCGCTCTCTCTCTCTCGCAGTCTCTCTCTCTCTCTCTCTCTCTCTCTCTCTCTGTATATATAAAAGAATGCTTTTCAAATGAAACAATGTCTAGCCTGATCTCATGACATTTTTGCAAAATTATATTATGTAGCTCCTTACACAAATCGCGGCAGTTCTGATGTAAAATGTCCACTGTGTGGCGCTGAAAGTGAGTTAAATTTTCTTCCAAACAGGTGAGGTTTTTAAGGTTAATGCTCCATTGAGTTTTAATCACTAAAACTGACCTCCCTATCCTAAACCTTAAACCTAAACCTAACCGATAGTGTCAGAAAAAGCAACTGTGACTAGAAAAATGGAATTGGTCTTCAGGACTCGCACCCCGGTCCTTTGCATTGCAAGTGCAACGCTCTATCAATTGAACTACCTTGCGTTTTTACATTTAAGCACATTTTTAACAAGCTTGTATAAGTAGATGATTATGTAATGCAATGTTAAAGGGATAGTTTCAAAATCCCAAAATTCAGTTATTGTTTACTCCCTGTGTTGTTATAACCCGATCTGACTCTTTTTCTTAACGCAAAGGGAGAAATTGTGGAAACAGGTTGTGCTCAGTGATGTCATAAAATGGCCATTTATGGTGACTAGCTCTTCAAGCTTCAAAAGAAATAAAAATGTTTAAATTCAGAAGTCATGAGACCCATGATCAATATGAAAGCATACAATGTTTGGTGAGAAACAAACCGAATGGGGCACGTGGGTTAGGATTAGGGAAATCACCTACTCGTAAATTACGTACAAATTTTCATGAGATCGGGTTGGTGAATCAGTCCACTGTCGGCCATCTTTGGAATGCTCTCGGGTGGCTATATCCAGTCATACCAATGCAGATCCTATCTTCTTGAAGGGGGAAAGACCGAAATCTCCTAAACGGTTGGTCAAGATTATGATCAAAGAACATATTTCAAATCAGCAGTCAATTCTGACAGCACTGGAAGCATAAATTGTGGTTCTTTACCTCAGATTACGCTAAAAAAACACCGTCTTGTATAGCTAATGCTCTTTGTCAAGTTGATTGACAGGCGACGTCTGTATCTAAAGGCAGGACTTCCTTTCTACATCCGTTGGCAGTTGGCTGCCATTACACATTCCAGTTTCTCCCATTCGTTTTAACAGAAGTGCCCGTCTCTGCTAAATAATCTCTGGGAGTACAAATGAGAATATTCCACACACTAGACCATCTTTTATCATCAAGCAAGGGCAGTCTTCATTTAGCTAACCCAGCCCAAATGTGGCCATTTATCACAAAACAATTCTGTATAATATTAGAGGTTTCTTCTGGGCCGCTTGTCTCTCCAGGGCCCTTAGAGTTGTCCTAACTTTCCCACGTAATGGCAACCCCCGGTCATAAAATAGGATTGTGTGAGGAACAGGGCAAAAAGTGAGTGTTTATGCAGATTTACTCGGGATTTGTGTGAAATGGAATAAAAGTAATTGTTTTTGTAGTGTTCTGTCACTCCCTCTGCAGCAACCCATTACAGAAGTGTTAACAATTTTTTTTACTAACATCAGGCTACGATAAGAATAAGGTTATTCACACAAAATAAATATAAACATATAAAATAAAAAATATAAATGCTTGCTAGATTTAAGCTTCTACATAAGGCAGAAAATGCATCATCACAACCTGTAAAAAGGGTTATTAGACCCAACAATGTTTACGAAGACGCATTGGCTCGAGGTTGTCAATACTGGAAACAATGAATCTATACGACATCTCAAAATATTTAATAACATGATCAATCAGCTGTAAGCTTGATGCCAGACTTCAACAAGGTGAATAACTGTGTATCTTACTTTATTTGGAAGGAGAAACATTTACATATCTGACCTGAACAACCAGATGCATTTACACTTGGCCGTGTCATGTCTTGTATGCGTCTCAAACCATCACCCAACCACCTTCATTCTCTCTGAACAATTTCTCGGGTCTTTGAAAAAAAAAAAAAACTAATGTGGTTGTAACGTCGTGTAGCAGTCAAGGCAAGGATGAAGACGATATGAAGGACCCAAGTGCAGATTTATTAACAAATCAGTGGTGGTACAAGAACTAGACGAGAGAACCAGGAACCAGGAACTAACTATGGCACTGCTACACAAACTAACTTCAAACAAACAGTGAGCTAACAACAGGCTAACAACAATACTCCACAAGAGACAATGCAAACATCAGGACTTAAATACATGAACAAGGGAAACATCAGCCAATGGACAAACAGAACTCTAAACAAGGCAATTAACTAAAACCAATGACAAAACTAGAACTGATAACAAAGTAATCAAACAATAAACCAATGAAAACCAGACACATGAACATGGAGGGAAAACAGGACATGACAAGACTGGGAAACAGGAACTTTAGAATTTCAAAATAAAAGTACACAAAAGACTACTGGGAATATGTGACAGCGGTCTTCCCCAACCCTATTTTGTCGCAATCAAAATAAGACACTTTTTTTTCCCTCTACAGATGCGATGCCTCCGTGATAAACAGTCCATAATAACAAGTCATTTTCAATTGTGTGATTGTACTCACCAGGAGCGTGTCATAAAGTTTCTCATAAAACATCTGCAGCTTTGCAGCACAGATAAACGTTTTGAAGCATAAATGAGATTTTATGAGTGTGTCGCAATATTTACTCTTTACACATATTTCCCCCTTCTGTTTACCGATGATGTTTATGGTCAGCTGTGTATTCTTGTCATATCATCATGCTGATATCATCTTCAATAACAACAAAGGCTAGATCTGTCATCTGTTGTTGTTCAGCTTCAAAGTGATATAGGGGGAAAATATCATCTTGGAACGTGCAAAAACAACCGGCAGATAAGAGCGGTGCTCCATCTAAAAATGGCTCAATGCCACTAGCACCATCGTTAAAATGCTGCCAAAATGGTAGTGGCTTTCAGCTTTACTTCAGCTGGATATGGGACACAATTTAGCACCTCAAACAACTGCAGATTTAAAAGATGTTGATTTATCAAACATCTGTGAGCATCGGTGATACCAGGATAAATAAAATGCAGCTACAGGTACTACACTCCTCAGGTTGCCTTTGATATTCCCATTAAAAATGACTGTGTTTTATTTGCCTTCAAGTGAGTAAAGTTGAAGCAGAATGTGAAGTGAAGCAGACCGAATCATATTCAAATGAACTGTCTCATAAGAGTCATTTGTTCTGTATGTTTTGCTCTGTACATTGACAAGAACCGGCTCTCAGAAGTGATTCACACACAAATCTGAATACACTGGTCATGCTTTACATTCAAAAGAACCAACTCAAAAGAGTCATTTGTTTGGGAATCAGACCATACTGGTCACACTGTATATTTCGCACTGTAGATTCAAAAGAACTGGCTAACAAAAGTGGTTCGTACTGGAATCTGACTACACTGGTCACGCTGTAGATTCAAAAGAATCAACCTACAAAAGTGATTCATATGGGATTCGGACTAAACTGGTCACACTGTAGATGTTAAAGAGCTGTCTCATAAGAGTCTTTCTTTTTTGGACTCATACTACACTGGTGGTGCTGTATGTTTAGCACTTTAGATTTAAAAGAACCGGTTTACAAAAGTGATTCATAGGGAATCGGATACAACTGGTCAAAAAGTAGATTCATTTTGGAATCTGACTGCACTGGTCACACTGTTTGTTTTGCACTCTAAAATAAGAACAGCTTTATATAAGAACAGCTCTAAATAAGAACAGCTTTAATTAAGAACAGCTCTAAATAAGAACAGCTCTATATAAGAACAGCTTTAAATAAGAACAGCTCTAAATAAGAACGGCTTTAAATAAGAACGGCTCTAAATAAGAAAAGATTTAAATAAGAACAGCTCTAAATAAGAACAGCTCTAAATAAGAAAAGATTTAAATAAGAACAGCTCTAAATAAGAACAGCTCTAAATAAGAACAGCTCTAAATAAGAACAGCTCTATATAAGAACAGCTCTAAATAAGAACAGCTCTAAATAAGAACAGCTTTAAATAAGAACAGCTCTAAATAAGAACAGCTTTAAATAAGAACAGCTCTATATAAGAACAGCTTTAAATAAGAACAGCTCTAAATAAGAACAGCTCTATATAAGAACAGCTTTAAATAAGAACAGCTCTAAATAAGAAAAGATTTAAATAAGAACAGCTCTAAATAAGAACAGCTCTATATAAGAACAGCTCTAAATAAGAACAGCTCTAAATAAGAACAGCTTTAAATAAGAACAGCTCTAAATAAGAACAGCTCTAAATAAGAACAGCTTTAAATAAGAACAGCTTTAAATAAGAACAGCTCTAAATAAGAACAGGTTCTCGGATCCAAAACCCTAGCATCAACATACTGTACTTATGGCCCTGTCATGTAGCTCTAAATAAGAACAGGTTCTCGGATCCAAAACCCTAGCATCAACATACTGTACTTATGGCCCTGTCATGTAGCAGGAGAAATAAAGCCTTAAGTACACTACATTTCAATAATACTGTACCCTACCACCTCACACTAGGATGATGTCATGCCACTCAATGGTATGTGATGGCGTGGGCTCTGAAATCACTCCGCTTTGGCAAGGGTGGTTATTCAGGACCAAGGACAGCGACAAAACACGCTGTTCAAAAATGCATTAGAGAGACAAAGCATGCAGTTATGAAAGTCTTGACTATTGTACAATACTTTGTGCTCTTCACTGATGAGGATTAGATCCAGTCCCAAACCATGTGACTGCCCAAATCACTCTTTTGGGATTTCAAATCCTAACTTTAATGCATAGCATTGAATATGCCATGAAATTCCAAATTCAAATTCAATGACAAACCATCAGCCGTTGTTGACTGTGTACAATGAATGATTCTCATGGGCATTTTCAGCATATTGCTCTGCATATATCTGCATATATTTCAAACCATATGGTGCCAAAATATTGCTTCATGTTTGTCCTTTTACATGTTTCCAGTTTTTAATTAGTGGTGCTCCCTAATGCAAGCCTCACTATTACTATTGCTCTTAACTAAGGGTTTTTCTAGGAACCAGAATATTGAGACTCAGAGGTGGGCTCTTTGACATGGCCTGGAAACACCCACCTAGCAACCACCTAGAACACCCTAGCAACCATTTGTGTATTAGGTTGGGAATTTTTTCTTATTGCATAGACTAACATAGATTTGAAATGTACTACTCAGAACACCTTAGCAACTGCCTGGAAATGTGCTAATAAGTACTCAGAATTCCTTAGCAACCACTTTCTTAAGATTAGATAAGATTTTTAGAAGAATGAAAGTGAATCTGTGCTAAAATATTGAAGCTCCACATATCATATAAATCAGCATAAAAGTAGTCTAATCCATGAGCCTCCAGTGGTTTAATCCATGCCTTCAGAAGCGATATGATAGATGTGGAGAGAAACAGATCAATATTTAATTCCTTTTATATTAATTCTCCGCCCTGCTCAGTCAATCTCCACTTTAGCTTTCACTTTCTTCTTGTGTTATTGGTGATTCACATTCTTCATGCATATCGCCACCTACTGGGCAGGGAGAAGAATTTCTAGCAAAAATTTACTTAAACATTGATCTGTTTCTCACCCACACCTGCCATATCAATTCTGAAGTCATGGATTAAACAACTGGAGTTGTATGTATTACTTTTATGCTGCTTTTATGGGCTTTTTGGACTGTCAAAATTATGGCACCCCTTCACTTACATTGAATGGACCTACAGAGCTGAAATATTCTTCTAAAAATCATAATTTGTGTTCTGAAGAAAGAAAGTCATAGACAGATGGCATGAGGGTGAGTTAATGATGAGAGAATTTTCTCTTAATGTGAATTATTTCTTTAAGTAGCACATGGGGGGCACATTGTCCTCCTTTTGAGATACAATGTTCCACAATGATTTAGTTCTTGTATCTTTTAAGCCCAGAAACAGTTGTGTTCTCATTCTAATGCATGATGCACAACTTTCTGAAGTTTGTGACTGGTGGAATATTCTGTTGAAGTATTGCTCTGCAAATGTTGATACTTTTCTATCTTTATAAATATATGATAATTATACATTATTTTATCATATCTACTTTCCTGGTAATTTATTATACCAATTAACACTCTCTCTACATCAGGGGTCAGTATCATTAAAAAAACGAACAATGTTTTCAACAAATATTTTTATAAAAAATGTCACTGTTTTATTCTATTACATTAATACTTTTAAAGCTACTAAAGTTATTCAGTTATTCAAAAGTAGCGAGTGGTTTTCTCATTTCTTTGTTAATGTTGTTTGATTAATAGCCTTTATATGACATAGCCTACTAGACAGTGCTCGATTCAGTCACATGTACACTTCAAGTCCAACATTTTGATGCAAATACGCTAGTTGTCCCACTGTTTAAGTTCACTTTAGACATAAACGACTGCGTTTACATTAAATCCACATCAAGCTGGGCATTGGTGGAATTATAAAGTGTATTTGAGCATTAGCGCTCAAACATTAGCTGCCTGTCAATCAAACATCATGCAGCTACAGACGACAGGAAATAAAAAGTCAATCTTTTATATTTCATCTAGATCAACCAACCAGTGGTGCTCTTGCTATCATGAGTTGTAGATGTAAAACACAGGCTAAACATAGAAAATTACTCAAACACTTGATCGAGGACATCTCTCTTTTTTCCAATAAACAAAAAGATAATTTTTATTGCCCAGCCCTATTGATAACATTACATTAATCTCTCACATCAACCCAATAATTTCAGTGATAGATAGTTAAATTACAGGCTATGTTATAGACACACAGAATCTAGTAAGCAGAAATATGAAATTTACCTCGATATGTTTCTTCAAATTAGAGGCAGGATTAATGCTGATATCTGGCTTGAGCAAGTTAAACTCACACGATCATGCAATTGGTCTTTTTCACTGTGAAAAGCCCTTTCAGGTGCAGCCGCGTTGTTCAGCTGTAAACTGTGTTTGAGGCATTCTCCACATCCATAACAGTTGGCACCAGATCTGCAGCTGCCATTCAAGTTTTTTATGTGTGATTTGATTGGACAGGAGTCACAAGACTCTCTCTAGCCAATCAAGTTGATAGATAAAATTAAAATCAGGAGAACACAGACGGTGGGAAAATAGTGCAGGAAAAGTGCAGATACAGCACTTAAAATATACTCAAGTAAAAGTATACAATTTTTAAGTACAATTCTTGGGAAAAGTAGATGATTACAGTAACATGAGTATTTGTAATTTGTTACTTTACACCCCTGCATATAAGCACTCAGAACACCCTAGCGTCCACTTAGATACATGCTAATCACCAGTCAGAATACTATGGCAACTGCTTATAAACATGCTAATAACCACTGTGCTACTAACTACTGTGCTAATAGAACACTTAGCGACCACTTAGATACGTGCTAATAACCTCTCAGAAAACCGTAGTGGTGGTGAGTTTTGGACGGACAAGCACCACTCACATTTTCTTCAGAACATTTTAAAATCAAGTTAACATTTATATTAATATACAAGGACCAAGGTGGGGTTGCACCAGTTGTGCGTAAGGTCTAACTTAAGTTGAGATGTAAAGTTCACACTAAGGGCTACTAGTTTGTTTGTTAGTAACTACGTCAGTGCTTCATTTGGTTGCACCACCTGTTCTTAAGGCAAGATTTAATCTGTAGGTCGTAAGCTCTCCGTTAAGTGATGCATAGTCGCATAGTATGATGTTTACCTGTATTTATCCAATAAGCAGCCTTCAGATTTGTATACAGAAGTGTTAAATAGCCATGAATTTCAGTTTGATCTTGTTCAAACCTTGTTTGTTCGTAACTGTCAGCTTTAACAAATGATATCCCCTTAAAATATGATACGTAATATCATTAATAGTATATTTAGCCCATGTAAATAGCAATATTCAATAACTGTATCTAATATGAAAAAGGGCAATAAATAAACACATATTAATACAACAGGCGGGAATTTTAATAATCTTATATATTTCGTATACGTTGAATCTTGACACCCAGCGTCGTACACAGGAAAGTGCATCGTTAGATCGGTTTCATGCTGAAGAAGTACGTTTATACATAATGTTTTTTCCTGTAAATATCAAAATGACTGAAGCTTGTCATTAAAACTTGAGCTCATTGATATCATTAAGTGAGTCTGCTTTTTTATTCCATCCGTTACTCCTGGTCGGTGGCTTCCATAAATATTTAGTTTATATGTAGGGTTACGTTCTACCTAAATTTAATGTTGCAACGCTCATATATTTAATAGTGTGTAAATAGTGACTTAATGCCCATTTACACCACAACTAGGCTAAGTTGAAACTTATGGCTGGTGCAAAAGAAGCGGAGGAGTAACTTTATCCCCGGAAAGTGTTTATGTCTCTTTCTGTGGACAGTTCTTCTTTCATAATGCCTGAACAGTTGATCCATGGTGGGACAGCAACTGTCCACCTGCCCTGAAGACATCCTCCATCCCAAGTGACAGATCTCCCCAGACTTCAGCAATGCTGGACACCACCAATCTAACAGGACGCCCAGGCATCAGGAGCTATTCCTGTATAAAGAACTAGAGGGTCCAATAAAAAGAGGTAGGCACATGTAAAATCTTGGCAGAGGAGATGCACGCCATTAGTCTAATGACAGAATGAATGATGGGTGACTTTGTGCAGACGGAGGAGTGAGAATACAGAGCCTATGAATGCAAATGTTTTCTTTAACAGAACTAAAGAAAGGAAAGCTTACTAATAGCACAAAATGGGTCCGTGACTGTTCTCACGCCTGCTGCTAGAAGGAAGACACTCTCAACTTTAATTCAGCCGCGGCCATCAGAAATAAAGCGCTGCACCGACAGTCCTTTCATGTTGACTCTCAGGCTTTGAACTGCTTGTCTAAATGTACCTGCGACTTCAAGCCTTGAATGGCGTAATGGGAAAACAGGAGTAATTAGACATCTTCCTCTGTCACCTCCCCTTTCACCCCTTCTCAACTGAACTTCAAAGTAACTCATCTGTCTCAGTCTTGGGTGAGAGAATGTACGAAACATACAAAGCCCCATCTGGAGGATTAACACGCAACACTGTTTTGCCAATGGTCACTGATTAAATTAACAGAGAAGCTTAGAAATCACTTAAACATGCAACTGTTTAAGTCCAAGCAATGTAAGGAAAACGATTAAGCTTTTAATCAAAGATGACAAAATTTAAAGGAGTATGTCACCCAAAAATCTCAGAAAAAACACAATCAAACACAAAAACAGAAAAAAGCACCATTTAAATAATCTATAATGCTTTTGCGCTGTATTCAAAGTCTTCTGAAGTCATACAATAGCTTTGTGTGAGACACAGTCTGAAATTTAAGTCATTATTTACTGATAATCCTAACCTCCACTGAAGCTCTCAAATCAAACACAATGTCTATGGTGCATATGATGTCAATAGCATCAAACGTCAATGGTTCTTAAAGGGATAGTTTACCCCAAACTTTAAATTATCTCATCATATACTCACATGTGTATAACTTTTTTTCTTCTGCTTAACACAGAGAATATTTTAGAAGAATATTTCAACTCTGTAGGTCCATACAATGCAAGTGAATGGTAGTCAGAACTTTGAAGTTCCAAAAAGCATTTAAAGGCAGCATTAATACATGTGACTCCAGTAGTTAAATCCATGTCTTCAGAAGTGATATGATAGGTGTGGGTGAGAAAAAGATCAATATTTAAGTCCTTTTTGATTATAAATAGTATACATTTTCCTCCCTGCCCAGTAGGCCGCAATATGCACAAAGAATGCAAATCGCTAAAAGTAGAAGAAGAAGAATCTGAAAGTGAAAGTGGAGATTTATAGTAAATAAAATACTTATTTATCTGTTTCTCACCCACACCTATTAACTCGCTTCTGATTTAACCACTGCAGTCATATGGATTACTTTTATGCTGCCTTTATTTGCTTTTTGAACCTTCAAAATTCTGGCCACCATTCATTTGAATTATATGGAAACCCGCTTATCAAACCTGCTGAGGTGCAGATTATCAGTGAATAATGAATTGTGTTTTTCCTCTCACAAAGCTATCGTATGATTTGAGAAGTTTTGGTATATAGTGAATGGGACATATGGGCTCTCTGTTTTGATATTGAGTAAATGATCACAGATTTATTTTTGGTTTGTTTGGGTGTGCTGTTCCTTTAAGAACTAAATTTGAACTGGAATCTCTATTTCTTCAAAGTGCCACAATTTTAGTCTGGCTAAGAGGCTAAAGAAAAAATTCAAATGTACTTTGACAAGGTCAAACAAACCTAAGGCTATTTAGTTCACTCACAAATTGAACGGTACAGACTCGAGCAAATAAACAAGCTGTCAGAAGCATCCAACTTCAATAGCAAGGGTCTTTGCTTATTTATTAAGAGACAGGCCTACACAGGCCAATTTTATATCAATTTGACCACATTGAACTGATAAGAAAAGCAATTTTAAAAGCAGTAAAAGGCGACTGCTTCATATTCCAATTGAGGGAATGGATTCCGGTGCATCATTTAGGCACATGACTAAATTGTTTCGAAAAGTTGAACGAGTTATACAGACTACATCTGAGGTGGTTCAAATGTTACATTGATTTTTGGAAGAAAAAATATTTATATATGATCTTTAAATGCACCATTAAAAAGGTTTGTAATAGACACACTCTAAATAAAGGGAAACAGATTCAACAATTCATGAACCTACAGTCACACCCCATAAAAGCGAGCAGGGCTGGACTGGGAAGATAAATTGGCCCGGGATTTTACATGACAACTGGCCCAAAACTTGTTGAGGAGGGGGAGGGTGTAGGGGTTCGCTGTCCTTTTCTGCATATCGCGGGACCGTTTTGCTTATCGCGGTCCATTCAGCACATTTTGCAGGCAGACCCACCGGCCCGCTCGGTTCTCCCGATGGCCAGTCCGCCCATGATCGGCCCCAAAGTGCGACAGCCCACCGGGAAAATGCCCGGTATGCCAGATTACAAGTCCATCCCTGAAAGCAAGTACTCATTTATAAGCAAACTCTGTTAGTTTGCCAGTAATATAGCCTGTCAAACAAAGTTGCGAATGAGCTATATGGTCAAAGTAGGGTGTAATCTGATTACAAGTAATTCATCACAGTAATCGTTTTAATCTTTAGTAAAAAAAAATGCATTTAATGCATTGCATTTTAAAATTCTTTAATCAGGTTGAAGTTACTAATTTTCAATTCAAAACATTACTTGTGTTCTAAAATAATATTATACATGTAGAAAACTTTTAAAACATGAATTATGTTCATCTGTACATCTGTTTGGGTTTTTGTGACAGGGTTTGCACCCTCTAATGAGTCGTTGTAGACATTTACACACAAGTATAGAAGCAAAACCAAACTATACACTGAAAACACTAATAAATTAATTGCACTCATTTGATTGAGTAAATTAGTTCCCTCAATTCCATTGAGTAACGGGGTCTCCCAAAACTTGAGTATTTAAGTTAATTGAACTTGGTTTTCAAGTAGAGTAACCTTAACTATTTAAGTTAACTATATGCAAGTACTTAACTCAGATTTGAATTTAAATGTTGTTTCTACTGTTGTACATTTTAATTGAATTGATACAATTTTAGATCAAACAACAGCACAGCTCAAATAAAGATGATAACTGAATCTAGGTCAGTTATTAAATAATTCTTTACAGAAATGCATATATGCGCTTCAGCTGCACATGCACAAAGAGAACTGAGATAGTGTGACCAGGGTCCAACTTGACCAAAGAGACACAGATCACCCTAATGGTGACTACACCAAACATCTATTAAATCTTAATAACAATTATTTACCAAATCTGTTCCCTCGCACCAAGGAAACATAATTCAAGCAGCAAGGGATTGTGGGTATTCCCCGTAGCCTCAAGAGTTATTACACTTCAATTAAAACAACTTGATTTTTTCACAGTAATGACAACTTTAGGGTTTACAGTGTAGATGGTTTCAGATCATCTGGCTGGAAGTAAATATAATGCGTCTTGTCAGATCAAACCTCTGTGAGAAATTTTACAAAGTTCAATTTCTCCAAAGTTCCACTGCCAAGCCGAGACTTGCTTTGGACTTGATTTGGCATTGAAGAAAAGAAGGACAAGCAAACACAGACTTGTGAACGACCAAAACACATGAAGATGAAATGTAAATGTTTGCAATTGCAACAGATGTTGTCTATTAAGCGCAATATGTTCAAATCTCAAATACGCTGTTTTCGGCAAATATAAAGGTGTTATGTCCTATCAGAAATAATAAATGCTGTCTGGATAGAGTCACATCTCATTACAGTGATGAGTGACAGAATGCAAAATGGACTTTGGTGGCAAATAAATGTAAACAAAACATGCTTAAATGCGCTGTTTGCTTTGCCTCCGCAGTAGCCACATTGTGCACACTGTCTACACAGTTCACATCACAGCTGATTTCTTATAGCTAACAGGGCTCTTATCTCGGATCAAGCAATATCTGTACTTTGTTATACTCAATATAGTTCAGTGGCTCAGAGATCTGTCTAAGTCAATAGGCAGTGGAGGTGAAATGTCATTTTGAGTCTATTTATTCTATTATTTTTGTGAGCCTTGCATTCCTGCCAGAACATTTCGCAGTGGATGGTCATTTCATTGTGCTTGTGTGGCAGATGGTTTTGACAGTAGTGTCTTTGGAGTACAAGCAGTTCTGCTTGAGCATTACTTTAATGCATCGACCTTAGATTCCTCGACAGCTTTTGATATGAGCCGAATTTTTATTATTTAACAAAAATGTATTAATGAATAAATAAAATGTGAGAGAAAAATAGATTAAACGACTGTAAAAAGATAAAAGAATACTCTGTGGCACAGCTCATAAAATCTGTCGAGAACATTTTCAGGTCATATTTCAAACCTTAAAAAAATAAATAAAATACAATTCTCATTACATTAATGGGAACAATTATATCATATTTAAATTGTAAAGTATTTCTATGTCATGGTGGTATTTGTTGTACTGTCTTTCATTTATGTTGATGTAAATAAAACAATTTAATTACAATAATGCTAACTAATTACAATCACTATTAAGAATAATGGGACTTCAAATAAATAAATAAATAAATTCTCCAGATGAATTACAGTAAATAGAATTAGGAAAAATGTGTTTAATTGTCATTCAAATAAAAATGCCAAAAATATTAATTGTTCTAAAATGCAAAATATAAATTCTTAGTAGTACTTTACAATTATGTCGAAATTAACATTAGCTAACTACATTTGTGAACATTAACATTAAACAACACTTTAACAGCACATAATGATCTTGGTTGATGTTAATTTCAACATATACAACTTTTCATTTAATAAATGTATTTATAGGCCTAAATGTTAGCACTAGTTAATGCATTATGAACTAACATGAACTAACAATTAACAGTTCTAACTTCATAAATTGTCTTTAAGCTATATGAATAAATGCTGCACAAAAACAATGTTCATTGTTAGTTCACGATAGTCATGCATTAACAAATAGAACCTTATTGTAACTCTCTCTCTCTCTCTCTCTCTCACACACACACACACACACACACACACACACACACACACACACACACACACACACACACACATACAGACACACACACACATGTTGGTCTATCTATCATTATGAGGACTTTCCATAGACATAATGATTAAACCCAACACATCCCCTAAACCCAACACATCCCCTAAAACCAACACACATCCCCTAAACCCAACACAACCCCTAAACCCAACACATCCCCTAAACCCAACACATCCCCTAAACCCAACACATCCCCTAAACCCAATCCATCCCCTAAACCCAACACAACCCCTAAACCCAACACATCCCCTAAACCCAACACATCCCCTAAACCCAACACAACCCCTAAACCCAACACATCCCCTAAACCCAACACATCCCCTAAACCCAACACAACCCCTAAACCCAACACATCCCCTAAACCCAATCCATCCCCTAAACCCAACACAACCCCTAAACCCAACACATCCCCTAAACCCAACATACATCCCCAAAACCCAACACAACCCCTAAACCCAACACATCCCCTAAACCCAACACAACCCCTAAACTCAATCCATCCCCTAAACCCAATCCATCCCCTAAACCCAACACAACGCCTAAACCCAACACATCCCCTAAACCCAACACAACCCCTAAACTCAATCCATCCCCTAAACCCAATCCATCCCCTAAACCCAACACAACGCCTAAACCCAACCCCTAAACCCAACACAACCCCTAAACCTAACACAACCCCTAAACCCAACACAACCCCTAAACCCAACACAACCCCTAAACCCAACACATCCCCTAAACCCAACACAACCCCTAAACCCAATCCATCCCCTAAACCCAATCCATCCCCTAAACCCAACACATCCCCTAAAGCCAACACAACCCCTAAACCCAACACACATCCCCTAAACCCAACACAATCCCTAAACCCAACACATCCCCTAAACCCAACACAACCCCTAAACCCAACACAACCCCTAAACCCAACACATCCCCTAAACCCAACACAACCCCTAAACCCAATCCATCCCCTAAACCCAATCCATCCCCTAAACCCAACACATCCCCTAAAGCCAACACAACCCCTAAACCCAACACACATCCCCTAAACCCAACACAATCCCTAAACCCAACACATCCCCTAAACCCAACACAACCCCTAAACCCAACACAACCCCTAAACCCAACACATCCCCTAAACCCAACACAACCCCTAAACTCAATCCATCCCCTAAACCCAATCCATCCCCTAAACCCAACACAACGCCTAAACCCAACACATCCCCTAAACCCAACACAACCCCTAAACTCAATCCATCCCCTAAACCCAATCCATCCCCTAAACCCAACACAACGCCTAAACCCAACCCCTAAACCCAACACAACCCCTAAACCTAACACAACCCCTAAACCCAACACAACCCCTAAACCCAACACAACCCCTAAACCCAACACATCCCCTAAACCCAACACAACCCCTAAACCCAATCCATCCCCTAAACCCAATCCATCCCCTAAAGCCAACACAACCCCTAAACCCAACACACATCCCCTAAACCCAACACAATCCCTAAACCCAACACATCCCCTAAACCCAACACATCCCCTAAAGCCAACACAACCCCTAAACCCAACACACATCCCCTAAACCCAACACAATCCCTAAACCCAACACATCCCCTAAACCCAACACAACCCCTAAACCCAACACAACCCCTAAACCCAACACATCCCCTAAACCCAACACAACCCCTAAACCCAATCCATCCCCTAAACCCAATCCATCCCCTAAACCCAACACATCCCCTAAAGCCAACACAACCCCTAAACCCAACACACATCCCCTAAACCCAACACACATCCCCTAAACCCAACGCATCCCCTAAACCCAACACACATCCCCTAAACCCAACACAACCCCTAAACCCAACACAACCCCTAAACCCAACACACATCCCCTAAACCCAACACATCCCCTAAACCCAACACACATCCCCTAAACCCAACACATCCCCTAAACCCAACACAACCCCTAAACCCAACACAACCCCTAAACCCAACACATCCCCTAAACCCAACACACCCCCTAAACCCAACACACATCCCCTAAACTCAACCCTCACAGAATACTTTCTGCATTTTTACATTTTCAATAAAACATCGTTTAATATGTTTTTTAAGATATTTAAATTATAGGGACACTAGAAATGTCCTCATAAACCACATTTATAGCATAATACCCTTGTTATTACCAGTTTGTAACCTAAAAATGTCCTCGTAAACCACATAAACACACACACACACACACACACACACACACACACACACACACACACACAAAATAAAGAAATCAGCAACCTACTGAAAAAGAAGTCCTGTAAGTAATGTATATAACTCCAAAAACCATTAGAAGCAAAAATGATAAACAAAAAAAAAAATGTAATTCCAAAGTACAATCAACCAGAACAATTTGAGAAACCATCTCATTACTTTGCTCAGTCACTCATAAACATTTGTTTGCAACTTCATTGACACATTGTAAACAGCAATTACCTAAATCATTGATTGATAACCTGACAGTAAATCAGTTCACACCAACAGTCACAAAAAAAATTATTTTATGATTATCAGCAGCAAAACATGTACATCCATTTCCACAACTTTGCAATGCTGGAATGGACCTTAAAAAGAAAGATATGCCCCCAAATAAAGATAAAGACATTATTGTGACAGATGAGTAAATCTAGACATTACGACAAATCTAGAACAGACATTACCAAAAGTGGCTTTAGAAGTCAAAAGGCTTTAGGGTGTTTTAGACCACATCCACACTAATACATTTTCGTTTGAAAACGCATCTTTTTCACAACATTTTTGTTTTCCGTCCACACCGGACGTTTTTTTGACACCAAAAATGGATCTTGCGAAATTGCCCTCCCAAGTGGATAAATCTATAAATGCTGTCTTTGCGTTATAGTGTGGAAAAGGAAAACAGAGATATATGAAAATGATGACGTTTTTGTTGTCATGTGACAGTCATGTGATCCATTCAACCCAAAACAATCAAGATGGCGGCCCATGTTGTAGCAGCGGTTTTGTGTCTGCTATTTACTTTGATAGCGCTGTTAAAGATAAATGTTACTTTGAAGGAATGCAGTGTGAAGGTTGTACAAAGGCAACGAGATGTTTAGTAATTTCAGACCATAAGAGGTAAGGCGATTTTTCGCATGCGCTGTAAGAGGAATTAAGAGTTTTCATGCGTTTTCGTGTGGACGAGCAACTTTTGGAAAATGTTTGAAAAGGTCAGTGTGGACAGAGAGTGTTTCGAAAACCAAAATGCTGCTTTTTGTCACATTTTGTCACAACTTGATTTCATTTCATTCTATTCATTTACATTTTTAAAACAGAATCGTAAAATAGTTTACTTAATCCGTTTGAGTACAGACTACATTAATACTTTTTGTGGTGTTAATGTAGCATGCTTTGCACTGGATTCAATAGGGAGAGTCACCCTTTCCTAGCGTTTGTCAAGTGTAGGTGCAGGGTGGTCTTCGTGATAGTCCGCATATACATAAATATATTTGATTTGGCACAAGTTTTACACCAGATGCTGGGGACACTCACACACAATTCTCTTACTTGTTGTGGAAACTGGAGCACCTCCACGCAAACATGGGTATAACATGCAAACTCCACACAGAAAGGTCTTAGTTGAGCCTAGTTGGACCTTCTTGCTGTGAGGTGACAGTGCTAACCACTGAGTCATTGAGATTTAGAAGAGTTTCTGTTATGTTGGAGTTTTGGGGGTTACCATTATGGGGAAGAGCTTGAGCTAACGATGATTACAGGTAGATGTCACACAAGAAATTGATTGCTTGCTTAGTTGTGCAAATGCTAACCATAGCAGAGTTGCTGGACTACATTCTGTAGTGCTTCTGTAACTGGTCTTGGCGCTCTGCTCCGAACGGGACTTGAATCGGCGTCTCCGGCATGGGAGGTGGGTGCTCTAACAAGGAGGCTAAAGGCTACAGTCTCTAGCGCACCTCTTGAGGTAAGGAGAGTGAGGTTTACACACTGCACAGCTATCTCCCATTATATTCACCCCTCTAAACCTCTCTCCTATCCGAGTCACGGCACCATTGTAACCGGCCCTGATCGCGCCACTCCGAATGGGTCTCGAACCGGTGTTTCCGGCGTGGGTGGCGGATGCTCTAACAAGGAGGCTATCTACACTTCTTTCACTATCACTAGCTAGTACATAAAGAAATAGAAGAGAGTTACATTGACAAGTGTCAATTGGGGATGTGTTGGGTTTAGGGGTTGTGTTGGGTTTAGGGGATGTGTTGGGTTTAGGGGTTGTGTTGGGTTTAGGGGTTGTGTTGGGTTTAGGGGATGTGTTGGGTTTAGGGGTTGTGTTGGGTTTAGGGGATGTGTTGGGTTTAGGGGATGTGTTGAGATTAGGGGATGTGTTGGGTTTAGGGAATGTGTTGGGTTTAGGGGTTGTGTTGGGTTTAGGGGATGTGTTGGGTTTAGGGGATGTGTTGAGATTAGGGGTTGTGTTGGGTTTAGGGAATGTGTTGGGTTTAGGGGTTGTGTTGGGTTTAGGGGATGTGTTGGGTTTAGGGGTTGTGTTGGGTTTAGGGGATGTGTTGGGTTTAGGGGATGTGTTGAGATTAGGGGATGTGTTGGGTTTAGGGAATGTGTTGGGTTTAGGGGTTGTGTTGGGTTTAGGGGTTGTGTTGGGGTTAGGTTTAGGGGATGTGTTCGGTTTAGGGGTTGTGTTGGGTTTAGGGGTTGTGTTGGGGTTAGGTTTAGGGGTTGTGTTGGGTTTAGTGGATGTGTTGGGTTTAGGGGAGGTGTGTTGGGTTTAGGGGAGGTGTGTTGGGTTTAGGGGATGTGTGTTGGGTTTAGGGGATGTGTTGGGATTAGGGGATGTGTTGGGATTAGGGGTTGTGTTGGGTTTAGGGGATGTGTTGGGTTTAGGGGTTGTGTTGGGTTTAGGGGTAGTGTTGGGGTTTACCCAATTCAGCTAGGTTCTTTCTACACATAGTTTTTGTGTTGAGATTACATAAAAATGTTAAGTTTAGAAAATTCATTTCAAACATGTGAAACCACTGTCCACGACAGTCAAGTTCAGTCAAAGAGACATTTTTTTGAGTGTTTGTACAGATGTGCCAGATGGACGTTTCTGTCCATTGCATCACGTCAAGTAGTTTTGTCAGCATCTCGCACCATGAGCATCGTGTTTTATAGACTGCTTCAAAAGTAGTCACACAGTTACACTTATCAACTGCCTCCTGAGCTTTCACTGTCCCTGTTGGCTCAACTGTCCAAGTGTATTGAATTTACAGTGAAGTGATGCACTCTCAGATGACATCAGATCAAACAAATAATCACAGCTTTGGCAGCGAGACACAGCCAGAGTCTTGTTTCCACGAATGCATGCTAGTAACAAGGAAGGAACAAATGCTTTTGTGTTTAAAGTTTGTTTGTGTTTCAGGCCTGCTGTGTGAATGTGAGCTGATGGCTTGCGCTCTTAATGAAGGCGTACAGAGGGAGACATGTGACGCAGCTTCAGCCTTGCAGGAACATCACTTCCTTTTAATAGATTCACCTTATAAGACATCTCTACTCCCATGTGACAAAATTATATTAATATGCACTGATTTTATATAGAGCAAGGCAGAAAAAGCAAGGCAGAATATCTCAATTACGAAACATGGTTCATGCAGTTTAAAGAAATATTAGGCTTGCTATTCAATAAATGCTTGATGTCACACTTTGAGTTACTGTAATGCATATTTCCAGTACAGCATCATATTAAAGACAAATTAACCTAGAAATTATAATGCAAAACCTTTTAACAGGATATGCTTTTATATGCTTGCTATTACTTTAAAAACAATTTAGTGAAAAGTTAAAATTTTTGCATATGATTTTTCCAGAACACCCTAACAAATGTTGCAATGCACTAAAACCTACTGAAAACATCTTAGCAACCACATACTGTACTAAACAGTAAAAAAGAAAGAGCCCTTTGATATGTTCTGCCCCAACTAACTGTTTCAATAATAGGACATAAAGCAACACAGGACAAAAAAAAATTAAATAAAAAAATCCTTTGCTCATCAAGTGATTTCATAGAGTCTTTAGACAACCTATACACTTCTTACTTCAAAATATTTAGCCGAAAAAGCTCTATTTCACTGGAAGTGCCCCCCCCCCCCATTTAAAATCCCCTCCCTGCATCTTTGATTTGCTGTTAAACACGACTCCAATTTACTACGTCGAGATGCCACATGAGTAAAAGCAAAAGACTTTGAAATGACTTTGATGACTTCAGAACAAGCTGTCGTCTAAACAAACTCGGCACCACAACGATCTGAAGATTTTACTCTGCGAGCTTCAGATCCTTTAGTTCTACAGTAGTTCTCAGTGGTTGTAGAAACTGAGAAAAATCAATTGTTCAAACATCAAAGAAGGTAATTTGTGAATGACAGTTTTCCATATAAAATGCTGTCAGGGATGCATGCTTATAGAAATATTCCAGGATCGATATCAGTTAAAGAGGTCCTATTATGCTTTTTGGGATTTTACCTTTCCTTTAGTGTGTAACATAGCTGTTTGTCCATGTAAAAGTTCTACAATGTGACAAAGTCCATGCAAAAGGGAGTTATTCTCTCTCACAGTCAACACTGCTCAAGAACGACAAGAAACGGGCTGTTTGTAGTCCAGCCGTTTCTTCTGTAAAGTATCTACGTCACTATGTAAACATTTGCATAATGCCCGCCTAAGGGCTACTTTGGCCCTCCCTCATACAAACGTAGATATATCAGAGGTCAGGATGAGTTGGGAATGTGTTGGCACCATGTCCAGAAGATGCTGTTTTCTTCGCTATGAAAGCAAAACCTCTTTGCTTGGACCTCAGCAGTACAACCACAACCAATGCCGGATTTTCAAGTCGGTTACTCCTGAAAGATGCTGCAGTTCCCCAATTGTTGGGACAATCTGGCACTTCATGATCACAACCTGTATGTATGTTTTATTGCATGTATTTGTGGATTAATCTGCGTTCAAATGTGGAGTTTGTGTTCTAGCTATGGTGTACACCCAGTCCACAGATGTAGGCCTCCGCTAACCTGCTAGCTAATGTTACTGTGTTGAAATACTTCTGCTAATCAGCTGTGGGCCAACTTTTACCTACAATTGGATTGGTTGTCATTCTTAATATCATGAATAGTGATTGGATTTATATTTATAAACTGTCATTTTACATCTTCCATCCACGGTAGTGCTTGGCTGACTTGCTATGTAATGTTATTGCTTTGGTAAGGGTTTACTATTCAGCAGTGGGCCGGCTTTCACCTAAAACTGTGTAACTGTGTTGATCTCAAGAGTCTTATATAATTATATAATTACTACAAGCTGTAATGTTACAGCCACTGTCCACGGTAGTCCATGGCTAACTTGCTCACTAACTCTCTAATATACCCGGTAATGTCCAACCGGGAGTAAGCCTCTGTTCTCCATTCATATCTTGGGCGAAAACAGTAAATTAAAACTTACCACTGTGAAACGTCCTACTCAAGTCTTGCTTTTGAAGGTGGTTCGGGTCGATCAGCTTGTTCTTCCAAACTTGTATTATTTCATTCATTATCAGATTCTGGCTTGAACTGGTATGGCACAAACCGAAATCACGGTTACTATAGTTGCAATAGTGTTTACAGAGCTGCTCAGGAAGACTCGGGAGCTGAAACTCGATTATGATTAATGCATTACATTTCCGACACACGCACTACGCAGTTGACCAATCACAACAGACTAGGCCAGCTGACCAATCAGAGCAGACTGGGCTTTTTGGAAAGGGGTCTTTAAAGAGACAGGAGGTAAATCAGAGAGTTTCAGCCAGAGTATGAAGAGCGGGGAAAAGAAATGTATAGTATGAGAAAAATTGTGCGTTTTTTGAACATTAAAGCATGTAAAATTATTCTAGTAGATCCCCAAAATAAAATTATGAACCTGTAAATTAGCATAATGTGGGCACTTTAAGCTCAATCGACAACATCTGTGGAATAATGTTGGTTAACATAAAAATACATTTCAGTGAGGCACCTACAATGGAAGTGAATGTAGCCAGTTCGTCAACGTTAAATACCCACTGTTTCAAAAGTAAAGACACAAGATGATTTTAGTGCGATAAAATGGCTTACTGACCTTGTTTGTGTATATTTGTATCCAATTTTGCAACCCGTAAACATTTTAAACCATGTAATCTTGGTAAACGATGAAAGTTCAACTAATACACAAATTAAACAAATTAATGGAAGGGCTTTATAAAATTATAAGCTCCACATTTCTGCCTTCACATCCTCCAAAAATGTTCTCCATTCACTTCCATTGTAAGTGCTGGTAATCAACGTTATGCCCAAATTGAGCTTAACTTGTACTGAACCTGTAATATTCCTTTAAGAGTGCTTACATTACAAGAATACAATTACTAACACTAGCTACAGGGCATGTGTTTCTGTAGGAGAGCTGATAATCATCAATGATTATCCAACAGGCCAGTAATGTACATTGAGTTTTCGAAAACTTGCACAAAAGGGATTTTTTTTTAAACAGAAAATATAAACATTGCTCTATTGGTTTGATGATCCTGATCAGCAAGACACAGAAATGACAACTCAACCAATGACATAGGTTTGGGGGTGGGACAACTTTTTTTTCAGCCAATGGAAGATTGTGTATTGCTTGGGAAACCTGTCTGAACAGTCAATATTTTTGCAACTGTGTTTGGTGACGCTCTTCATCAATTACAATGAATTCCTAATTCGCTTCATTTATTTCACACCGAAAACCCATTTCACTCTACAATTCCACACTTTACATCATCTCGTACCTTTGCCGAACAGCGTGCATATTTAGAAACAGCTATCACTGAAAAACAGTTGATAAAACATCACGTTACAGACAGTCTTGAATCACAATCCTCATGTTCTTTTAATGGCAGATATCAGAGAGCAGAAATGGGGCAAGGAATCTCTCAGGACTAAAGTATGCCCCTAGATTTATTTGGATTGCTAAAATCTAGCTTCCTTCTACCCCCAGCCTTGTGCTTCTCAATGCAGGAGAACATTCTGTTGCAATAACAATGATATCTATTATTTACTCAATAATTTTCTTAACATCTATGCTCCCATCATTGGAGAAACCTTCTTATTGGTATGTGATTGCTGCTCAACATAACATGGAATTTCTCACCTCCTTTACCACAATCCCACCCCCACCTTGACACTTCAGGTTTGATTGGCTGCCTATGTGGAGATGTTTCCCAATGACAGTTGGTGCGGTGAGACAATATGAGGTCTGTTTGTTAATGAGATGACACTGCAGAGGTTGAGGAGAGGTTTGGAAATCCACCCGGGCGCTGTGGTTACCGCGTCAAAGATCAGCATGGAGGTTTGGAGATGGACATAGCAACTGGAGGAGAAGCTCCTTGAATGTGCTCAAATTAGAGCCATACGTTACATACAAATACAGACGAATACAGTTGACAAGTGGCTGATTCTCCTAAAACTGTCAAGAAAATATCCTGGTCATTTTTTAACCCCAAAATCAACACAAAAAAATATGAAATTATTTATCACCATTAAGATATGTTTGAATTGTGACATTACATTCTGGGTTCAAGACATGTTAAGCTCAGTCGACAGTATTTGTCGCATAATGTTGATTATTTTGACTTCCCTCCTTTTATTTTTTAAAAAAAAGAGTAAACATTGAGGTTACAGTGAAGCACTTACAATGGAAGTGGATGGCAAATTTTTTGGAGGGTTTAAAGGCAATTTAAATTAGTTTAAATCACATTTTTTATGGTCGTTTTAAGGTTTTAAGGCTTACGGTGCTGTGTAGTCATAGCAACAAAGTTATAAAATGTAATATAGATGTACACAGAAAAGGTTAGCTAGCAATTTTATCACACTAATATTATGTTAACACGCATATTGTTAACGTCTTGTGACTATACTTTCGAGTGAGTATTTTAACATTCAAAAACTGGCCCCATTTACTTCCATTGTAAGTGCCTTACTGTGACAGTGATTTTTGCTTATTTAAAGAAAAGGAGGGACAACGTATTTTTTCACTTTAATAAACTTTTTGTCATTTAAGCTTAACTTGTAATATTCCTTTAAGCACATTTTACCCACAAATTCTCATTCTTGTAATACTTTTTACTTTTCCTACTATTTTCAATGGAGATTACCAAAACAGAGCCAGTTTTTTGTTTTTTTTGTTTATTACAGTAAAAAGACACTTTTATATTCAAGTCTTTTCTTATTAATGGCGGTACCAAGGGAGCACTGCTATGATGATTAAATACTTAACTATTTAAATAATCTATACTTCTTTTCACAATACATTAATAAGTAAAGGTAAAATGTAAAATAATTCACAATGTTAAAAAAGATCTTAATGGCCCTAAAGTCGTGTACATGTTTGTTTATTTTGAGTGTAACTGGACCAGGACGTTTTCTTGACAGGTTTCATGAGAATCATCCGTAGTGTGTGTGTTTACAAAAAAAAAAAAAACGTTGAACACGTTTTAGGAATAGGCTCATTAATCGGCCGATATTTTAGCTTTCGACCGATAACAGTACTTGTTGGCCAATTAACAGAAGCGGTCATCACGCCTAATGTCACAGTTCCAAAATCTGGGGGTCCTGGGTAGCTCAGCGAGTATAGATGCTGACTACCACCCCTGGAGTCGTGAGTTTGAATCCAGGGCGTGCTGAGTGACTCCAGTCAGGTCTCCTAAGCATCCAAATTGGCCCTGTTGCTAAGGAGGATAGAGTCACATGGGGCAACCTCCTCGTGGTCGCCATAATGCTCCGCTCTCGTGGGGCACGTGAAGAGTTGTGCGTGGATGCCACGAAGAATAGCTTGAAGACTCCACACGCGCTTCGTCTCTGCGGTAACGTGCTCAACAAGCCACGTGATACAATGCGTGGATTTAAGGTCTCAGACACGGAGGACACTGAGATTCGTCTTCCGCCACCTGGATTGAGACGAGTCACTACACCACCATGAGGACTTATAGCGCTTTGGGAATTAGGCATTCCAAATTGGGGAGAAAAAAACTGTCCCATAATCTACGAGAGCTATGTCAATGAATAACACACATTTTGAACATTGTGCCTTAAATACAGTTAGTGTTGCAGTAAGTATATCTAATTTGCTAAATTGTATATAGTATATTATATAGTTACATTTGACTTTATGTACGGCAAATATAAGCATTATATCCATCATCCGGCACTCTGATATTGGTCAACAACTAGTTAGGAGGGCAACTCGCAAGATGAATACTGAGCATAGAATATGGTTGTCTGGTAGTTACTGTATATTCAATTCTCAGATTTCTGACATATAATATTTCATTGCTGTCCCTCTAGTGAATCCTTGAAAAACTCTAGTTGTGCAATTATTCATATTTATTAATATTTTTCACACCTATCAGTAATCTTTACAGCGCTGGGTTTATTCTGCGTTGCCAAGGGAACTTGCTTTTGAATTCAAAGGGATTTTGACTCAGAAATACCGACACACTGTGCCCACAAAGCAGTTCTATCGCTGAATACTCATCCGCTTATTGCACCACTTTCACTTGCAAATCAGACCGGACAAGCATGGGCACTGCAACGAACTGTTACAATTACAAAGGGATTCAATCAGAAAAACATCAAAGGTGTAATACAAAACGACTTGTCATGTACTAAGCAAGCGTGACGTTCAAGCCAACCACAACCAGTTTGCGGAAAGCGTGAAATATTTTCCAAAACAAGAATTGCCATAAATATTATGAAGATCTTAGAGGAAAATTTCTCCTACAGTCTTGTGCTTAGAAATAAACGTTATCAAATACCGATACATTTCATTTGAAGTCCACTGTGAGGCATAACCTATGTAACCTTAAAAAAGGGCTCTTGTGGTAACATCCAAATTAACAGGTTTTAAATGGATAATTTACACCACAATTTCAATTCTCTTGTTATTACTCCCTCTCGTGACCCTTTATGACTTTGTTTCTTCAGTGAAGCACAAGTGGAGATGTTAGGTAGAATGTTAGTCTCAGTCACCATTCACTTTCATGTTTGTTCCATTCAATTAAAGCGATTGGTGACTAAGGCTAACATTCTGCACAACATCTCCTTTTCGTCATATGGGGTTTGGAAGATCATAAGTGTGAGTAAATGTCCTCAGAATTTCCACTTGTTGGTGAACTATCCTTTTAAGGTTTAATATGACTGAATTAACATGACTACACTAGGTTACACCAACTAAAGTAATCTTAAGGGTCAGATCGCACTCTTAAAAAATATCGGCATGTTTGGTTCCACGAAGAACGTTTAGCATCCATGGAACTTTCCCATTGCACAAAATGTTCTAAGGTTCTTCAAAAAGGGTTCTTTTAAGAACCTTTTCACTGAAAGGTTCTTTGGGGAACCAAAAAGGTTCCTTCTATGGCATCGTTACTAAAAAAACACTTTTAGAAGCCTTTTTGCACATTTTCACTTTGAACAGTTTGATGCCCAAAACCTGTCTCATGTCTCATTCCGCCAGTTAAATCAGCATTGTAGGATAGCACTCGGGTAGATGCACATAGTAGGCTACTCACATGCATGGGTGACAGAGAAACTGTTGGAGGACTCCAGGTTATCTACGTTGTAATTGAGATGGAAGGGTTTCTCAGTCATATTCTGATTGGTGTTGTAGAGCTGGACAGCGAATCTGAAAGCGCTGTGTTCTTGAACAGTGGAACGCATGAAAAGCCCACCTACAGGAACAGCAAACAGCATTCAATAACACATGAAATATCTGATTCATACAGTAGATGTCATGCATATAAAGACTGCATGTAGATTCAACATCTGGCTTAAATCTCCAGTGCCACACTCCTTAGTACACTATCAAATCCATTCCGAGATATTCATGCATGTGTTCCAACATAGTCATGCACGAACTAAATCTGATTTGCCTCCATATAAGAACTTTCTCTTGAGTTTATAACAAATAATGTTCTCTTCTATTGCCTTATAGAAAGCTGACATTCATGCACAGTAATGGACACCTGAACATTTTGCATAAACATAACAGTTGTATTAGTTATGTCAATGCTATGAGGTAGCACTGGCAGTGCGTCCCTGTTCCGGAGTTAATAATGCATTAGCGCACTTAATATAGCGGACAGTACCGACGAACATTCCGTCTTCATTAAGCCTTTACATACATGTGCGTATTAATCTAAAGCAGACAAAACCTGACGATTAAATAAGTCTAGCATATCCGGACTCACCGATATTTATCTGATTGGGAAATCCAGCCAGAGATCTGCCGAATAGCCATAATAAAAAAAGCACCACGGTTTGAGCCATTTTCGCTCCAACCTAAAAAGAAATCAAGCTTTATGAAACGAACTGTTGGATGCGATTCATAAACGCACAAATCCAGGCGTCAGTGAAGCGGTGCGACTCATGGAGACTCAATTCTTCTGCATCTGAAGAGAGAGAGAGACACTGATGCTGAAGATGGTCGAGGCGAGTGAGAGGATCAGATTGAAAGAGAGAGAGAGAGAGAGAGAGAGAGAGAGAGTGAGAGAGAGAGAGAGAGAGAGAGAGAGAGAGAGGCTCATCCAATTGGACCAGCAGGGAAATATTGATCAAACTTGAACTAACGTTGAAGAAAAATGTTTGGCAACACTTTCTAAGCTGCCTGTATGATGCATTACAAAGGTATTCATAATTATATATTATCAAATGAATTTCACAATCAATAATAATTCACATTGTTAATATGTAGGCTATAAATACAAGTACTGTACATATAAATGCATTATAATGCACATTGTAAGCATTTTCATAAATCCATTAATGATTGTAACCGTGCACAATGCATATTATCAGAGGCTATATATTTTCATATGTACAGTATGTCTATATATGGAAATATTAAGATTCAACTTTATTGTCATTGTGCAGAGTCTGCACTCTGAACAATGACAATAAAGATGCCAATGAAGAGCCAATGAAATGCAGCTGTTTTTGCATATCCCAACTAAGCTGGGGTCAGAGTGCAGGGTCAGCCATGATACGGCATCATGTTAGTTGCTGGTTCAATCCCCACAGTCACCACCATTGTGTCCTTGAGTAAGACACTTAACTCCAGGTTGCTCCGGGGGGATTGTCCCTGTAATAAGGGCTCTGTAAGTCGCTTTGGATAAAAGCGTCTGCCAAATGCATAAATGTAAATGTTTCATGTGGTCATAGTGTTTTATGCATTTTCTTTCCTAAAAACAAACGATTCCTTTCTCCTCTTCCTCTTGTTTTTATTAGCAGTATGATCTGTGGTCTGACCTGCCTATCAAAATTTACCAGCTCATCTCTGATTGGATGAAATTCTGGCACATTATAATGCTGTAACCTTGTTGAGCACGCGCAAAAAACAGTGGAGTTATGTACATTTCAGAATTCCGTGCAAAAACTAACTAAAACTAAACAAAACTAAAACTAAAAATAAACTATATTCAAGTGCAAATTAGATTTTTGTTTGCTCAAAGTGAATTCACATGCGTGCAAAATACCTTTTTGTGCTGATGTGCTCTCAAAATATCAAATTGCGCGCGCAGAATTGTGGCACACATTTAACTCCATACCTATAAGGGCAGCGTTCTCATTTGTCGCGTCGCGTCATCAGCTGTGTAGATGGGAAGTAACTAAATAATATATGGTTGGGTTTGTGTGTGTGTTTGGTGGGGGTGCATGTTGCAGTAACACGAAACCCCTTTAATGGAGCACCATCGATCGCTTTGTTCGGATCGTTTAGATAAACAACGGCGTGTAATCAAATATCGATCATATTATTAGAACGCAGACGCGTTTAAAAATGGACGAACGCAACGGAATGGAACAGGCGGATGAGAACGTTTTTTTAAGTGCTTTTAACCTGATACGTTAAAAACGCAACGCTTCTGACAAGACGCATGTGTAGGCCTAGGCTACCTAACCCAACAATTAACAAACAAGGACGCGTCCTATTTGAACGGTCCCAAAGGAAACGAACGAGTAAACACAACAGTCCCTCTCCATTCGATTTGATTTATTTATCCCCCTTTCTTCCAATCTGGAATGCCCAATTCCCACTACTTAGTAGGTCCTTGTGGTGGTGCGGTTGCTCACCTCAATCCTGGTGGTGGAGGACAAGTCTCAGTACCTCCACTTCTGAGACTGTCAATCCACACCTCTTTTGATGTGGCTCATTGTGCATGACACCTCTTAGACTCACAGCACGTGGAGGCTCATGCTACTCTCTGCGATCCATGCACAACTTACCACGCACCCCATTGAGAGGGAGAACCACATGGAGCTTACCCCTACCTACCCCCCCTAACAACCAGGCCAATTTGGTTGCTTAGGAGACCTGGCTGGTGTCACTCAGCACACCTTGGATTCATACTCGCGACTCCAGGGATGGTAGTCAGCGTCAATACTCACTGAGCTATCCAGGCCCCCCGCCCCATACAATGTTAAAAATCTACGTTTTGTTTAATTTAGTGTCATTTTTAAAATGTCCCCTTTCTCCTGAAGCATTTATACAGGCTTGGGAGCTGTCCGTGGTGCTGAAACACAGCCGCCATTCCAATGAGCTATTGTGGCTCTGTGGCTGATATACAATTTAGTTGACTGTAGATTGATGATATGTAAAGATTGCCCTGGGACACACTTTACAATATACATGCTCATGTGACAGTGTTATATATGTAATTCTAATTAACTGCATGTGCATTATGTATATTAATTTTGTAGAGCTGTTTGTGGCTGGGGAGTCGACAAGAAAGTTGAATTATCCTGTGGTGTGATATGGAATTTTGCCTTTATAATGATTATAAATGCAGCTTATATCTTAATGATATTGAGACTACATGGAGTATTTGTACTTAAAAAAACAAACAATTGTCACAGGGTCGTTTAAAATGAACTAGTGAAGGAAAATAATTATTCATTCTGATTAAACATGATGAAAAATGACAAAATGGAGATCAGCTATGGGAGCTATGATAAACGCAAAATAAAACTGTCAACCAACCATTTACACATTGTTGTTGTCATTTAGCAATATATGGATCATGGCGACTGTAATGTAGTGTACCCTTACCTCATCCCACAACTCCACATTAAGAAATAAATTACACATTAATTCACCTTCTTTATTAAAACGTCTATTTGAGAGTTTTAACCAGGCATGTAAAGGCTAGATTGCCAATCCTCTGGATATTTCCACCAATCGGAAGAACAATTCAAGGATGACAGTTCCATTTATCGTGGACTGCAAAGCTCTAACAAAATTGAAATTTTAATTACATTGCAGATGGACAAGGCTTTAGCTATTGATACTAAAATTGGCTTGTGGCCCCAGTGCAGCAGCACAGAGGAAACGTCATTGCAATTCCCTCTCGACAGCGATTGGGCAATCACGAGTATATGTGCTTGCCAAAACGAGTAATGAAGAGGACATGAACAAGTTCATTTCAAGGTACTCTGTATTTGGTCTTGGGAGATGTTCATTCCCAACCTTCTCCTCCTAAGTCCAAACGCAGTTTCAAAAATTGCTTACTGAAAACTAGCAGATACAGTGGGGTCGAAAATCTGAGACCGCATTGAAAATCTGTTTTTTTTTTCTTTTTCATTTAAACCTGTGAACAAAGTTGTAAGAAATTGATCATCTTAAAATAAAGAAGACTGATGACGCAAAATTAAAAGGAAACATTTTAAATTGCGCACTATTTCTAGGTCACTAATCACAAGCACATTTATAACACGAATTGTGACGTGCTGTGAAAGCTCTGAAACGTATATATCAATTTCAGTTGAACTTTTTGACCATTTGAAATGTGTCCCTATTAGCATCTTATCTTATCTGGTGTGTATTTTATGAAGGTCAGTGTGCACAGCAATATACACTCGTCCCTGCATTAGTGTGTCAGTGTGAAGGAGTGAATTTGACCTCTGCATTGATTTTAGTTGGACTGTCATTATTGCCATCTACTTATGAGCACTTAGGTCAGACACCTTACTCATCCACATCAAATTAAACGCTGACCTCATAATGATTAAAGGTTAACGTTTCATTGCTGTACTAAAGCAATAAAGGCAATTGATTAGATTTAAAAATAACTGAGTGTGTCATTAATTATTTACTGTAAAAGTGGTAGTGGCACAGTGGGCTAAAGCACAGAACTGGTAAGCAGAAGGTTGCTGGTTCGATCCCCACAGCCACCACCATTGTGTCCTTGAGCAAGGCACTTAACTCCAGGTTGCTCCGGGGGGATTGTCCCTGTAATAAGTGCCCTGTAAGTCACTTTGGATAAAAGCGTCTGCCAAATGCATAAATATAAATGATGAAAGTGTGCAGTTGTATTTATAATATTTTAGACTAGAACAAAAGTGACTTTAGATGTACCATAGAGTACATTTTTGGTTACCAAAACATTTTTAGTGTACAATTTTGTACTGCAATTATAAAAATTACATCCTTTGGAACAATGACAAAAAAAACCTATAAAGCCAGCTAAGTAGGATGACACTTTAGGATGAAACTAATCTTTCTAATTGATAAACACAAGCGATGAGTATAGACCTTACTCAGAGTAACGGCATACTTGATTTTTGACGGAATAAAATTGAGGCTCTGAGGGATAGATTTACAGTCCCTTTAATGGGTTGTACTTTTGTTCATATAGTTTTTAGTCATTCTGGATAACCAAATGAACATTGAAAATACACTTTTTTGTATTCCAGTGGATCTTGGAGTTTATACAGCTGAAGAGACTGTCTGTAAAAATCTAATATGGTGCTACTGTTCTTTGAATATGGTTTATTATGACATTTCTAAGAGTATGAAAATAAAGCAAGTAAATAAACTTTACATTCGCAATATTAGCATATTAAATTTTTTATTTTTATTTATTTTTTTTGTATTTTTTTGTAGAATGTCTTGAACATGAATTAAAATTGAATCAAAATTAATTTGGATGTTATTGTTGAGCATGAAGTAAAGAATATCAAAGTGATATAGTGATATAATTATCCTGAGATATAAAAAAATTAAAATAAATAAAAAAACAGCTAGATATCACAAAAAAAAAACAAAACAAAAAAAAACATAAAAGGCTTACATTTGACCTTGAATGTTTAACCCTTAAACGCATAACTCGGGTCTATGGTGACCCGAGACCTCATTCGACATGCTGTACCTCATCCGTTTGATGGAGTTGTGCCATCAAATATTCCTCAATCTTTTTCTTAAAAATAGTAAAAAAAAAAAAAAATATATATATATATATATATATATATATTATGGCTTAGCTACCAAAAGTGTTTTTTTTTTTTGCACTTCCATAAATTATATTTATACAATTATTTAATATCTGTATAAATGTACTATCACAGTATATGCATTTCTTTGTTTATTACAAGACAAATGAGTACCATATTCAATTATCAGTATCCTATATGTGTGCAAACATACATAATATCCATGCGATTTCTTTCTTACTCAATCTGGCCGTGTTGTTTCAGTGATTGTCTTGATTTAGATTTGAGATTGCTATTTGATGAAGAAACAACATGGAAGTAAACTATAGCAAGTACAACACATGAAAGTATGATACGAATATTGTCATTTGGATATTGTGTGTCAATTATACGTTATTAAAGTACCTGAAAGCAGTTGCGGAACACAGATGATCGCTTCACGCTCATATCATGCAACTTTTGCTTTTAGGTTAAATCAAACCACAATTGGCTAACTTATAGTCATATTTGCATATTAGTCTGGGATCCAAGAAGGAATGTTAACATAAAAAAATGACACATCGGCTTTAAGCTATGTATTCAAGCTGCTTTGTCTTAGATTGTTATACTTGAAATTTTTATTGTCATTAAATCAAAACTTTTGTTTAAAACGGTGTAAAAGTTTTTCAAAAATAGATGAATAATAATAAATAAAATTATAAATATTTTAAGAACTTGGCCTTATTTTTTAATAATCCATTAACAATCTAATACTATTCCCTTTAGCATAAACTTGGTAGTTTGGTGAATTTGTGACACGAAGTAACACTGATGTTTACATTGCTTGCCTCCTCTGAAAAGGTGAGACTTTTTAATCTTCGCTTGTCATGGTAATGGCCCAGATGTGTCAGTACCATTCATTCACATTACAACCTGACGTGAAGAACATGCTCTGGAAAATGGTGGGATGTAATGATGGGGACAAAACAGCATCATTCAAAGAGACAGCTGGCTCAAGACCCTCTATATCAGTTGAACCAAGTGACATTTAGACGGAGGGAAAAGAGCTAATAACAATTTTTTTTCTCCTAGCCGATAAGAGTTGGTGTCAAGTGCTCAGCTACTTGCGTAAGAGCAGGTATCCTAAATGTGCTTCAAACTGCTTTGAGTTCATGTTTACCTGTGATATGCAATTGCAAGCCATCAACAGAGCAGCGACTTCCTTAAACAGCATTTAACTTCCTACGAGCACTTTCACGTTGAATCATTTAATAGGAATTTGATGAAGAGGATGAAATTCTGCACTGCATATAAATGGTACTTTGGCATTTGCGATTATAGTTATTGAAATATGTCACGACATGACAGCCAGCATGACACATTTACAGAAATAACCGCTTGGACAGTATTTAAACGCCACATTGAGGCCTGTGTCACAAACGCTCTTTGTAGAAGTGTGACAGAGGCTGCTGTGTTATCAGCCACACAGACTGAAACACTTACTGGACCCCAGGGCCAAAAATGATCATGTGACCATGATCCATAGCATAGCATGGCTGCATGGAGACTCCAGAAAAGAGAATATTCTGCATAGAGTGAGGCTTACGTGTATTTTCAAATGAAACATGATATTCATCAAGAAAATGATGTTAAGAGGGATTTGATTTTATGCATTTGGAATCAACGGGATCATAAAAAGTGGGTGTTACATACCATAATAGAACCAGGTGGTTGGAGTGGTAGGGTTGGAAAAAGTAAGAGGGATTCGTGATGTCACCTGAAAAGGAAAGTCTTGACAGAGGTGAAGCTCTGTTATTATGTAAGGGATAATCTACAGCCAGCCGGACATTATGTAAAAATAAACCCGACAGTGTGGTCAGGACCCCGACATGGAGCAGAGGGGTCTTCTATCACCCTAATGGGTGTTACAGTATTTTGCTACAATAGCCAGGTTAAGCGGCTACCTACCTAATAACCAATTAAATGGGTATTACATACTGATTCAAATTTTAATTCATTATTATGTGAGAAGAATAAGATTATGCAGTCTCTAGAGACAGCTGAATTCCGCCTCCGGTTTGTGTCGGAGTTCTGTTGGTGTCTATTTTGCAAAAATGACCACTGCTCATTATCCGGCTTATTACAGGACTTGAACATGACATATTCACTTGAGTTGAAACTATTTTATTAGCTTACTTGTGGAGATACACAAAGAGATACGAGAAGTAGGAAAGATCACTCACAAAACCTGAAATAACCAGGGCTGTCTATTTAACATGTTAATTCAGTGCGATTTTATATATATAAATAAAGCCTTAACAATGCAATTAATAATTTCCCTGCAATGTAATAAGGAAGATTCCTGACCAGTTCAAGCTTGAAGTACCACCTGTTTCTCCAGGGGGCAGTAAGCGAAACTTTAGCTGTATAGGCAATGTGCAGTTTATACAGAGAGCAAACCAATTCTTCAGCAGACAATACAGCACTGAATGCAAGAATTATTGTTCTTGCATTCAAAACATAGCTTGATGGAGCGCAAATCTGAACTTAGGGACCTCAAGACATTTTTACGTTTACATTTATGCATTTGGCAGACGCTTTTATCCAAAGCAACTTAACATATTAGCGGGACAATCCACCCGGAGCAACCTGGAGTTAATTGCCTTGCTCAAGGGCACAATGGTGGTGGCCGTGGAGTTCGAACCAGCGACCTTCTGATTAGCAGCCCATGACAAATAGGCATAATGCAGCACACACATGGGCAGAAAGAAAGCTAACATATGTGATATCAAGCAAAAATGCAAGTCATCTACGAAATGTGATATATATATAAAGTGGATTTCTGGTTAAGAACTACACTACCCATGATCCTGATGGGGAAATCCTCCAATCAGCAAACAAACTGCGGAAAACGAGCTCTGCAGTGACCGCCCACACCAATGACTAAAGCTGCGTTCCATTCAATCATTCCATCCCGACTTGATGTCTCCGATCACGGACAACAAAGGTACCCCATTGCATGATGTTCAGAAGATGACGTAGAAGCAGTGTAGGGTAAGTTACTCAAAAAAATTAAACCGCTACAATGAAATCCGCAAAACGTGCCACGGAGCGACTGTGCGCACCCAAGACACACTGGGAATGATGTGAACGAGTCAGACTCCCTTCACCCGTAAACTACTTAAATATTTGTATATATCGGGATATTTTGCAATAAACGTAAAATATATTGTTACTTTCTTTACTTACAATAAACAACCTAAAATCAATAGTTTTATATATTCCCATAGCTTTTTATTCAATGACATGGTAAATGGTCTGCACTTATATAGCGCATTTTTAACCTTAGTGGTATTCAAAGCGCTTTACACTGTGACTCATTCACACACCAATGATGGCAGAGCTGCCATGCAAGGTGCTAGCCTGCCATTGGGAGCAACTTGGGGTTCAGTGTCTTTCCCAAGGACACTTCGGCATGTGCAGTCATGAGGGCCGGGAATCAAACCACCAACCCTGCGATTAGTGGACAACCCGCTCTACCACCTGAGCCACAGCCGCCCCAAATAATACATTTACGATGCTTCATCGGATTGTAGTTTGTGCCCTCATGAAAGACAGCCTTTGTCTTTATGTCCGATTTTCAAATAATTTTTGCCTGAAAACAAAGTTTATGATGTTTTGATTCACCTCGGAGCTGATTGGATTGGTTTATGGCTCACAACTCTTTTTATTAAAGGATTTTATTAAAAGTCTATGGAAGAAATAAATGGGAAAATGCTTCTGGAACACAGACAGCTGAAAAAGTGGACAGGCACTGTTGCACTCCATTGATGGACGTTCAAAAGTAGACTTATCATATAAGCATCATATAAATTGCAAACATTTCTTTATACTACAGTGGAAGTTGTTTCACAAGTAACTGATATTTTGAAGGGCTTAAAACATCATAAAATGCCGTTATGTACTGCATCTTTTCGGGAATGCTAACGGAAAGCTCTCTCCAGGTATATTAGAACCATTTGGTTTCACATGATCTTCACAAGTAGGATAATTTAGCCAATCATTGCTCTCTGATTATAATTTTATATGCACAGTATATTACATTTTTAATTTATGCATTTGTGATTGCAAAAGGGCCTCAACTATAATCTCTGAGCTAGCTCTTCCTAATAAAATCAACAAGATTCATGAAACACTTGTGATCTCCACAAACTCTCCATTTTAATGAACCCATCTCTGTGCAAGCCGTGCTTGTAACCTCTCTCCTCTGTTCCTCACACTCTATTACAATCAATTATGCATCTGAGTCATCCCTTCAAAACAGATCAAGCTTGCCGCCATACTCTTAAGATTAATATTATAAGGGTTACACCCCCATTTGATCACCATGGATATCACACCTACAGGCGTGCTGGCTCTGCGGTCGGAGTCAAGCGCCTGGCGAGGTGACAAGCACTCATGTGCTCTCTGCAGCTGCTGGCTTTGTGCCCCTCGGCGTTGTCCGGCGAGGTGGGTATTGTTCAGACACACAGTGGCTAATTGAGGGGAAGAAAGAGGTTGTCACGGTTAATAAAAGAGGTGAGGTGGTATGCCATTTAGACAACGCACATTTTCAATCATCGCTCATTCTCCTGTGTTGTCAGGGAATATAATCTCTGAGCAGTGAAGACGTCAAGGGAGTGTAAACCTAGGTCCTCGGTGTTTTTACTATTTTAAGTGCAATTAGATGTTTGTATAATAAACACGGCAACAATCTAATTGAATAAAAAAAAAAAACGTATAATGGATCAGTAGGGCCCTGACGATTCTTTTATTTTACTTTTGTAAGTGTATAATCATATCGAGGTGTTACAGTGTGCCATTATTTTCTCTCCCACAGTTTATTGCCTTGGCTAATTAAAAACTGCATTGTCCTACCCTTAAAGTTGAGCACATAAAGCAATGGCAGTTAATAATACTGGATTATTAACAAAAAATACACCTTTTATGTGGGTATGTTTAATTACGTAACAAAAAATGTAAATAATTTTCAGAAAAAAAAATATTCTCATAGTATACATAAAATATAGACATAGATTGCTATTTAATTGAAGTAATATATTTAAATAATACAATATAAATATAATAAATGTTTGTTAATCTGTCCTTCAAAATCATACTTTAATGTCTCTGTCTCATCATTCCTTACACATGTACAAGCCACATCACCTTTTTTTTTTGCCAATGTGTGAATGGCTTGTAACGTAACTTTAAAATTGAGCCCTTCCCGGTCTTTCTAGGTTGCCTATTAAAGCCTGTGGACTGATTTTCATGCGAAGGGAGCAGGTCGCTTTTGCCGGGAAAATCCAAAGGATGAGACGTTTATGCGTGCTCCCGAGAGCCTTGCCTGAGACAGTAGCTTCTCTTCCGCTATTCAACCACAACATCTGTCTGCAACTAGGTAACGTTATCTTAGAGATGGAATCCAGCAAACGTCCAGCTCACAGCATAACACCGACTCCTACACAAACTCAGAGTAAGCCAAAAAATACAAACAAAAAACATGTATCTACTGAATCCCGTCTGGCTAAGCGGAAACATGATCGTGGTCAAGCGAAAACTAGATTGAACATCGGCAGGGCATTTGATTCCTGGAGGGACCTTCGTTTGGTTTTGGGGAACAAAACAGACCCCAAATTGACGTTCTTCTTATTGGACAGGTAAGCTTACATAACTGCAAGGAATGTGAAATATAGTGCCATAAGGATTGATCTGTGTCATTTTAGCTAATTTGATCTTGTCTGCACAGTAACTGTCATAAACAATGTTAATCTGTAATTATTCAGCAAGGTAAACTAAAATAATACATTAAGTGAATGCTAGACAATGTTCAAGATAATGCAAAAAGCTCCATTCATTAGTGTAGCGTAACTTGGTTATACAGAAAATATATGCAATCTATTATTATAAAACAATAGTGCATCGATGTATCAAAATGACAGTTGTGATGGAATCACATCAATACTGAAATGTGTCAACATATTTATAATGTACAGTCTATCCACCAAATTCCAAACAGTCTAATCATCCACCAAATTTAGCTAACCGCTATTGATGAAGCTGGCTAGCTAGCGAACGCCGACATTGACATAGTATAAATGCAGTCAATGTAACATGCAAAGAAAAGTGATTACTTCAAACTACAGTCTCACATAGTCAGACCGATATCCACACTTTGTTTTAGCCCTTTTCCAGCACTGGAGAGTCAAATATAATATGCATTCTCAAAATTTCAAGTAAAACAATCATTATGTATCATAATTAATAATAATAATAATTATGCTACCTCATCTGTCAGCATGATGTCGGTGAATCACGTTCAGACTCTTACGTCATTGTTACGTCATTGTTTTGGCTGATGCTCGAGTCTCTATGGAGTGTGTGCGTGAGCATGAGTAACAGGTAGCTGCTGCAGTTCACTTAATGGCCACAGGTGTCATTAATAACAAGGGTTTCTGAATCGAATATACTGCACTATTTACTGCAGAGTTTAAGAGAACAAAGAGTTTAATATAATATAATATAATATAATATAATATAATATAATATATACCAGCCTGTCTGGCACCAACAATCATCCATGTGATTATCAAATCAGCCAATCGTGTGGCAGCAGTGTAATGTATAAAATCATGCAGATACGGGTCAGGAGCTTCAGTTAATGTTCACATCAACCATCAGAATGGGGAAAATTGGATCTCAGTGATTTGGACTGTGGCATGATTGTTGGTGTCAGATGGGCTGGTTTGAGCATTTCTGTAACTGCTGATCTCCTGGGATTTTCACACACAACAGTCTCGCATTTACTCAGAATGGTGCCAAAAACCAAAAAAATACAGTGAGGGACAATTCTGTGGATGGAAATGCCTTGTTGATGAGAAAGGTCAACAGAGCATGTCCAGACTGCTTTGAACTGACAAAGTCTACACTAACTCAGATAACCACTCTGTACAATTGTGGTAAGAAGAATATCATCATAACAGAAGGCTGTTCTGAGATGCGGGTTTGGCGCTGTTTTGGTGGCACGAGGTGGACCTACACAATATTAGGCAGATGGTTTTAATGTAGTGGCTGATCGGTGTGTGTGTGTGTGTGTGTGTATGCAGTATATATATATATAAATGAAAGAAATATATGGACATGAAATATTGATTTCATTTCTATCATATGAGAACAAAGATTGCGGAGTGATATAATATAATATAATATAATATAATATAACATGTTTTTGTGGTAAATCTAAGTTTAGACAAATTTTTCAGAACAACAAATGACATACACTCACCTAAAGGATTATTAGGAACACCATACTAATACTGTGTCTGACCCCCTTTCGCCTTCAGAACTGCCTTAATTCTACGTGGCATTGATTCAACAAGGTGCTGAAAGCATTCTTTAGAAATGTTGGCCCATATTGATAGGATAGCGTCTTGCAGTTGATGGAGATTTGTGGGATGCACATCCAGGGCACGAAGCTCCCGTTCCACCACATCCCAAAGATGCTCTATTGGGTTGAGATCTGGTGACTGTGGGGGCCATTTTAGTACAGTGAACTCATTGTCATGTTCAAGAAACCAATTTGAAATGATTCGAGCTTTGTGACATGGTGCATTATCCTGCTGGAAGTAGCCATCAGAGGATGGGTACATGATGGCCATAAAGGGATGGACATGGTCAGAAACAATGCTCAGGTATGGCATTTAAACGATGCCCAATTGGCACTAAGGGGCCTAAAGTGTGCCAAGAAAACATCCCCCACACCATTACACCACCACCACCAGCCTGCACAGTGGTAACAAGGCATGATGGATCCATGTTCTCATTCTGTTTACGCCAAATTCTGACTCTACCATCTGAATGTCTCAACAGAAATCGAGACTCGTCAGACCAGGCAACATTTTTCCAGTCTTCAACTGTCCAATTTTGGTGAGCTCTTGCAAATTGTAGCCTCTTTTTCCTATTTGTAGTGGAGATGAGTGGTACCCGGTGGGGTCTTCTGCTGTTGTAGCCCATCCGCCTCAAGGTTGTGCGTGTTGTGGCTTCACAAATGCTTTGCTGCATACCTCGGTTGTAACGAGAGGTTATTTCAGTTAAAGTTGCTCTTCTATCAGCTTGAATCAGTCGGCCCATTCTCCTCTGGCCTCTAGCATCAACAAGGCATTTTCGCCCACAGGACTGTCGCATACTGGATGTTTTTCCCTTTTCACACCATTCTTTGTAAAGCCTAGAAATGGTTGTGTGTGAAAATCCCAGTAACTGAGCAGATTGTGAAATACTCAGACCGGCCCGTCTGGCACCAACAACCATGCCACGCTTAAAATTGCTTAAATCACCTTTCTTTCCCATTCTGACATTCAGTTTGGAGTTCAGGAGATTGTCTTGACCAGGACCACACCCCTAAATGCATTGGAGCAACTGCCATGTGATTGGTTGATTAGATAATTGCATTAATGAGAAATTGAACAGGTGTTCCTAATAATCCTTTAGGTGAGTGTATTTTTTCCATTATATACAGTAGTAAAACCTTTTGACTTAGAATGGGTGACCCTAGAGATGCAATAGATGTGGTGTGTACACCCCCCCCCACCCCCCCCACCCACCCACCCAATGTTTTTAAAAAGGTGCCCTCGACATAAAAGATGCATGCAAGCTTGACTTTAGCGAATGAAGCCATGGATAATTCACTATTTGCAAATAAAAATGTCAAGTGAGGATCTTCAGAATTCAGGATGTGTATATTTGCTGTCATCTCATTTTAACTGCTTCTAAATCATTAAATAAACAGAGTAACGCATATGGAGGTTGACAGCAACAAGCCACTATTGACTTTCATTGAATGGCAAAAAGCTGTGTAAATATTTTTCAGATTTTTCCTTTGGCATTCCATGGAAAAAAGTAAGTCATACGGTTTTGGAGCAACACGACGTTAAGTAAATACTGACAGAATTTTCCTTTTTGGTTGAACTATCCTTTAAGCAGCTTTGAGTTGTAAACCCCAGTGTTCACACGACACTAATTAAATTGGTGGTCAAGGATCACAGCGTTGTGACATTCAGGTGAGCACAGTTCCATCTGGCACTTCACATAGACCTTTACAGTCAGCACATTTATTAAGATGGTTGACTTGTGCATATTCAGCAATAAAGACTGTCAGTGTCTGACACAAGACTGCCCTGATTATGAGAGGAACAGTGGGGGACGGGATCTAGGTCATGATGTTCATAATGTCCCCAACACTTGGAAATTCTTTACTCTCAGGTTATACTCTTTACTCTGGGCCAATATTTAAAGGAAAAGTTCACCTTCAGGCTAAGCATATCCCAGAGTTCATCACGTCCTGGGGCCGACACCCCGCCTACGGAGCGATTGCTGTATCTTCGCCATGATGACGTCAAGGAAAGCTTTTCAGTATAAGTTATTTATTATAATTAGATGGTAAAACCCTCTATTTACTTCTAAGTATTTCTCAGCTCTTTTGGTCCATACAATGCATGTGAATGGGTGCCACAATTCTGAAGCTCAAAAATCACATAGGTCAGCACAGGGCTGGACTAGAAAGGGAAATCGGCCCGGGATTTTACATAACAACTGGCCCAAAAGATGTTGAGCCTTTTCTGCATATCGCGGCGACATTTTGTTGTCCATTCTGCTTAACGTGTCGGCCCATTTTAGCTTATCGCGGCCCGTTTTGCGGCCGACCCACTGGCCCGCTCGATTCTCCCGATGGCCAGTCCGCCCCTGACTAGCCCCAAAGTGCGTCGGCCCACCGGGAAAAAGCTTACAAGTCCAGCCATGGGTCAACATTAAAGTAATCCATATGACTCCAGTGATTAAATCCATGTCTTCAGAAGTGATATGATAGGTGTGGATGAGAAATAGATCAATATTTTAGTCAAGTTTTACCAGAAATTCTCCCTGCTCAGTCATCCTCCTTTTTAACTTTCACTTTCAAACTCTTCTTGTGTTTTTGGTGATTCACATTCTTCATGCATACGGGGCAGGGAGAAGAATTTCTAGAAAAAATGCACTTAAATATCCATTCGTTTCTCACCCACAACTATCATATCACTTCTGAAGATATTGACTTATCCATTGGAGTCTCGTGAATTACCTTTATGTTTCCTTTATGTGCTTTTTGGAGCGTCATCATTTTGGCACCCATTCAGTTTCATTGTATGTGCCTGCAGAGCTGAAACATACTTCTAAAAATATACATTTGTGTTCTGCTAAAGAAAGAAAGTCAAACACATCTGGGATGGCATGAGGGTGAGTAAATAATGAGGGAATTTTCATTTTTAGGTGAACTGTCCCTTTAAGAACCAAAAAGAACAAAAAGTACCAAATTGCAATTCACATTTCCATTGTCTTGCAAATTCGAAAGCATTGGTGCAATGCATTTCATAATTACAAAATACATGTATGTTAAAAAAGTCTTGCCAACCCTTCCTAAAGCAATATAAAATAGAATCCAATAAAAATAAAGGAATTTGCCACTAACAGAACAAAAACATGCTGCTCTTGGTACATTAAAAACAAGGCCTAGACTTGTGTTTAGAATGTGCATCTGTCATCCAGTCACCTCTGTGCTCGAATTTGTGACTATTAAAATCACAAACAAGCCTTTGACCGAATGACAGGGTTCATTTTTCAGCATTTACACTGAGTTAAGTAGCCTCTGATATGTGAGAGTATAAACGAATTGGAGGGACGAGACCACTGAAAAATGTCTGAGCTTCATCATGAGATGGATAAAAAACAGACTGCTCTGTGTAATTTTGAGAGGTGACATCTCACTGCCGACACTGGATGAGAGCTCTTATTGACACTTGAGCAGGTGGCCTGACCCGCATAACATTTGTAACCAAGTTGCAATATATCTTTCGGAATAACATCGATACGTGTGCCTGTTCGGTTGTTGTCAGCTCGGCCAATTATGTTGTGAGTGTGGTCTTGTACCACTCATATCCCGGAGCGGTCATGTACGAACAAAGGTTCAATTGTGGGACGATCACATAAACATTCGGGCACAATGAAGGTGATGTGGATAGAAACAGTTGGAAGTAGCGTTGACATACTGGGGATATAACACACAAGGATAGTTTGAGGAAATTCTTTTAGATACAATCAATAAAATTCAGGACATTCAGGACAAAATAATTATTCTTGTTTAAAAGATTGTTACTATTATGTCATTATAGAGTCTTCAATACAAGTTAATATACAATTAGATAAAAAAATTTTTTTTTTACTTATTTTGTGAAATTTTGTCTTAAAGGAAAAGCTTAGTTCAACCAAAAAAGGAAAATTCTGTTCTCATTTACTTACTTTCAAGTTGTTCTATACTGTAGCTGTACAACTTCCATCTGTGGAACATTCTAATCTCTATGGAGATTAGGGTTGGAACCAAGAATCTGTTCTCATTCAGATCCGCTTCCATTTTTAATGATTTTCATGATTTATGGTTCCATTAATGGTTCTCGAACGTGCATTCTTCCGGGAATGCGGGTGGAAAACAGTTGTAAAATACCATTGAGCAATCTTGCAACACCGCAACTAAAATCAGCAGCACGAAACATGTGCAACCAGTGTAGTCCGATTCCCAAACGAATAACTCCTATGGGTCAGTTCTTTTGAATCTACAGCGTGAAACATACAGTGCGACTGGTGTATTCAGATTTCTGTACAAATAACTCGTCAGTCAGTTTTCTTAAATCTACAGCGTGATACATACTGCACAAACTAGGGCAGTCCGATTCCAGAACATATTACATGTATTGGTGGTTCTTTTGAATTTACACAGCAGAAGATAGAGTGCAACCAGTGGAGTCCGACTCCCGAACAAATTATTCTTAAAAGCCGTTCTTTTGAATCTGCACCGCAAAACGTACATTGAACCAGTGGAGTCCGATTCCAGGACAAATGACTCGTATAAACTGGTTCTTTTGAATCTACAATGTGAAACATACAGTGCGACCAGTGCAGTCTGATTCCCTATGAATGTCTCTTGTGAGGTGGGTTTTTAAAATCTACACAGAAAAATATGCTGTGCAACCAGTGTAGTCCGATTACAGAACGAATAACTCTTATGAACCGGTTCTTTTGAATCTACACTGGTAAACATGCAGCGATTCGCACTGAGCTAATCACTTCTTTTTAGTGAATCAAACTCTTATTCAAAACATATTCTTTTTAACTTTTCTGACTTTAAATTTTCCAAGAAATTCCTGGATGGTTGTTGATTTGACAATGTATAGTTAAAAATACCCATTATTACAGTTTTGCTGTAATTAGTGGTATTTTATTCAAATAAATGAATGAATTGAAAATCTTAATAAAAAATTATGTGTTAACACACCATTAGCAAGTCTCTGTTCAATAAAATATTAAATGATCTGATCATTTTGTAACAGGCTGCTGAGAGCAGTAAATGCAATAGGAACTGCATTTCGTATTTCCATATAAGTGCAGCGTAGTTCTAGCGGGAAGATTAGCAGCTGTACATCATCGCACCATTAGCTGGGTAACTCCTAGCCAATCACATGTAAGCCGTTGCTTTATAAGTCTGCTCACTGATCACATTGCTGTTTCAGTGCGCTAACACGGCAACCTCCACCACCCCACCACCACCAGTTGAGTCCCGTCCTGCACAGGGGTATGCTCCTCACCCCTGCCTCCTATGTCCGGCAGGATATGACGGTTCATAGTACAACTTCTTTGGACCGCCAGACGGGGCCTACGCCAAAGAGAGACATTACTTTTCTCTTTTATATTAATCAAATAAATGTCATCTTAAATTTCACTTAAGTCTGCAAGTCTTCCTGATAGAAAAATATTTCTTCCTCAAAAGTAAGAAAATTATTGATAATTGAGCTATTAAGGAACCTGAAACGTTAAGAGGAATTTGTTCTGGAATCATTCAATTCCTTATGATTCTCATCCCTTTTCACAATGTTCAAGGATGTTAAAAAAGGCTAAAAAATTAATAATACATAATAAATAAATAATTTGCAGATTAATTCCCTGAAAACAAGCATTCTGGACATTCTGCAAAACACCTCCTGTTGGGTTGGTCAAACAAGTTTGGAACATGAGGGTGAGTTAATGAAATATTTTTCATTTTTAGGTGAAATATTCCTTTAAGAACGTCAAGACAGATTAGGGCTGTATTTCCCAAAAGCATCCCAAGCCTAAGTAGATTATAGAACCCATTGGTGCCAGTTGTCTCTATGATCAACTTAAGCTTGCAATACATTTGGGAAAGCAGCCCAGGCCTTTTTTATATTTAACTACCATTTACATGTTGTAGCCTACTACACATAATGACTTATTTTAAAGGTATATTGGGCCAAAACAGTGTCAGTCAAGCTACTACTAGTCTACTGATTGGCTGTGATCAAGAGGTATTAGAGAAAGATGCCATATGTAATAAACAAACTCAGGTAATGTTTATCCAGCATGCTTCACACTACAATGACATTATTATCTTCGTGTGCCAGCAGAAGCACCCCTGTTATCTGTGTTGGTTAGACTCTGCCATGGCTCTCAATTAAAGGGAACATAGCATTAATAATGAGCTTTTAATCAATTCCTCACCCTTCATGCTGTGAAAGCCCTGACTGGCGCAATCAAGATGGAGATTGTTCCAGCTGACAGACGAGAAAATTATCTCTAATGTTTTCCAGAGAAGTTTCTGTTTCTCGTTTCTCCTGCTTAAAGGGATAGTTCACCCAAAAGTGAAAATTCGTTTACTCACTCTTATGCCGTTCCAAATTAATGAAATATTGAAGAATATTCTGGTCACTCTTTTGTACACTATTACAATAAATGGGGACTAAATCCTACAAGCTTCAGATATAATGGAAAAGCATCATTAAATTATCTTAGAGGAAGCTCCAATATGACTTGTGCACTATAATCTTCAATAGACGTCTTCTAAAGCCATATACATTATGATTAGCTTAGTGTAGGAAAAGAGTGAATTTTTAGCCATCATTACCAGGAAATCTTGACATCATTCCTAGGCACATTTATGAAAGTTTGTGAGAGAAGCAGCCATGTTGCATTAGACAACAAATCATTCTTTTGAATTGGATCTTTTCAATGAATCGATTGATCTGGTTTACTAAAAACCACTCTGAATGATTCCATATGAACCACTTTTATGACGTTCGTTATTTATGGAGCTTTTGTGCTATTCTGAAGATTGAAAACTCCAGCCCCCATTTATTGTAATTGCAGGGAAAAGAACAACCAATAAATTCTTCAAAATGTATATTTTTGTTTCACAGAAGAAAGTCAGTCATATGGGTTTGGAACGACATCAGGGTGAGTAAATGATTGGCATGGGAATCATTAGAATTTATGAATTGTTTCCATTAACAATTATTTCAGTACTTTAAGGAAGAAATATTTGTAAATAAAAAATGCTGTAATAAAAATATATTTTAACGGAACAGATTCTTGCAAAAGGTGTTTACACAGACTAATTAAGATATTTTATATACATACATATATACATATATATAAATAATAATATAAAATACAACTAATTACAATAAACACAATGTGTATCTTTAAAATCACATTGTCGTATCAACAACAGTGTTGGGTGTAATGCATTACTAAGTAATGAATAACTGTAATTAAAGTACTTTTATTTGAAAAAATAAAGTAAGGGATTACTCTTAATTTTTCAGTAATTTAATTACAGTTACTTCTGATGTAATTGTGTTAAATACTTTATTATCGACTATAAAACAATTCTAAATTAAACAATAGTGAATTTTAAATCAAAATCTAAAGTCTAATGTTAAAATATATGTTTTCTAATTTAACCCAGCCCCATTAAATTATTTGTCCAGTTCATGAATAATTTATTTGATTTTATATTATTTATTTGAAAGAATTAAAAGAAAAAAATGCATGTCTATCTTTGTATTTTTCATCTGGTCGAGGTTGATCAGGGTTTTTCAAAGTAATTAGTAATAAGTGATGCATTTACTTTTCAGACAGAGTAATTAGTACAGTAATCGAATTGCACTATAGATGTAATTAATAGAGTAACTAATGTAATTTAAAGTAACTTTCCCAACACTGATCAGCAACCATCCAGTAATTACTCCGATTTAAGTCTCACAAGCCTTATGTATACAGAACATGGCGATAGTTTTTGATTCACCAATCAGGAGGCAGCACTGTATGTTTGGCATAGCTGACTCAGAAGAGTCATTCGTTTGGGCATCTGACACTGGTTATGCTGTATGTTCCTGCTGTTGATTTAAAGAACAACTCATAAGAGTCTTTTGTTCAGGAATCAAACTATACTGGTTTATGCAGTGTTTCATAGTGTAGATTCAGAAGAACCAACTCGTGTGAGTCATTTGTTTGAAAATAGGACTACACTGGTTGCACTGTATATTTCTTGCTGTAGATTCAAAAGGACTGACTCGTAAGAGTCATTTGTTCGGGATTCGGACTACACTGGTGGCGCTGTATGCTATCGCTGTTGATTCAAAAGAACTGACTCATAAGAGTCATTTGTTCGGGATTCAGACTACACTGGTGGCGCTGTATGCTATCACTGTTGATTCAAAAGAACCGACTCGTAAGAGTCATTTGTTCGGGATTCGGACTGCACTGGTGGCGCTGTATGCTATCGCTGTTGATTCAAAAGAACCGACTCGTAAGAGTCATTTGTTCAGGATTCGGACTGCACCGGTGGTGCTGTATGTTATCACTGTTGATTCAAAAGAACCAATTTGTATGAGTCATTTGTACGAGAATTGGGCTACACTGGTGGTACTGTATGTTTGCGCTGTTGATTCAAAAGAACCGACTTGTAAGAGTCATTTGTTCTGGATTCGTACTACACCGGTGGCACTGTATGTTAGCGTTTTGATTAAAAATGACTGACTCATTGAAGTATTTTTTCTCAGGAATCGGACTAAACTGCTCACATTGTACTGTTTGTTCGTGCTGTTGATACAAAAGGACTGACTCACCGTCATTTGTTTGGAAATTCGTAACTACACTGGTTGCGCTGTATGTTTCTTGCTGTAGATTCAAAAGAACCGACTTGTAAGAGTCATTCGTTCAGGACTTGGACAACACTGGTGTCGCTGTATTTTCGTGCTGTCGATTTAAAAAAACTGAATCGTCAAAATCCTTTGATCAGTAATAAGACTACAGTGGTCGTATTGAATGTTTGCACTGTTGATTCAAAAGGACTGACTCATAAGAGTCATTTGTTCATGAATGGGACTACACTGGTCACACTGTATGTTTCTTGCAGTACATTCGGGAATCAGACTACACTGGTTTGTGCTACGATATATGTTTCGTACTCTAGATTCAAAAGAACTGACTCGTAAGAGTCATTTGTTCAGGAGTCAGACTACACTGGTCGCATTGTATCTTCGCGCTGTTGATTCAAAAGAACCAACTCGTAAGAGTCATTTGTTTGGGAATCAGACTACACTGGACGCACCTTATGATTTGCACATATTATTTTGCCATTTTGTTTTTAGAATGGCGTTCTTTCAGCATTGGTGGAAGAATGCTCATTTTTAAAAGCATTAACAGAACCGAAAATCATAAAAATCATACAGTTATGTTAATAAAAAAAAAAATACAAAAATGAACCGGCTCTGAATAAGAACCAGATCTCCATACCCAACAGTATTAAAAGATGACAATTAGTTTTTTTGGGCTGTACTATTCCTTTAATATGAGTGGGGTTTTAGTTTTGCTTTGCATTTGTGTCTTACATGATTTAAAAGCAACTCCAGATGTCGTGCCGAGGTCCACTCTGATGTTCTCAGTGAGATGTGTGGGTGGAGGTGGCGCATTTATATGTGTTTGCTGAGGTGCAGAGACACCAGCGCTCAGGATGGAGTGCCCTGGATATTCTGTATGAGCAGTGGCCTTGAGGTGCAGAGAGTATTGTAAATAAAAAGAGCCCTTGTGTAGCTTACAGACAGAAAGTGTGCACTCGCTGGAGAAGAGTTGTTCTGAATAACCTTTTGATGCTGTCAAACGAGAGAGAGCTGTGCGCTCCAAGGCATGAGTGGGTGTTTCGATGAAGCAGTCGGAATACATTTCTGTCCTTTATTTCTCGTTTTAAGCTGTGCATATGCCTTTGCAGATTTAGACGTGTTTACTTACCCAGGCACTAATAGTTGAATGCTAACAAAAATTGCACTTAATGGGATGGTTCTTCAAAAAATGTATAATTATTTACTCACCTTCATGTTGTTTTGGATCCTCATGTTGTTTGGCTCAGTCACCATTCACTTTTATTGCATCCATTTCCATACAATGAAAAGGAATGGGGTGGTTCTCAAAATTTTTACTCCAAAATCAAAAGAATCAAATACTATTTCGCTAATAGAAAATGAAGCCTATTTTAAAGCCATTTAGATTTTTTTACATTGTTGTGACATTATTTTCATGACAGTTCTGCACATTTGACACCCAATTCAAATTCTCAACAAATGCAAAACAAATTAATTACAATACTCCCATTACTGCATTATGATTTTTATATATATATTTTTTTGTATTATTATATTATTTACTATGCATCATAGTAGTGCTCCCTTGGTACTGCCTTTCATTTTCACAGATTTTAAATAAAAAACAAAATACATTTTTACTACAATACAGTAAAATAAAAGTGCTGCGGTAATGATAATCTTTATGGAAAATATTCAGTAAATGTAAAACGTCCAGATGCATTACGGTTATGAGAATTAGGTGGTAAAATGTGTTAATTGTCACAATAGAAATAATAAAAAAAATCTTTATGATCTTAAATGTAGCCTTTTATTTTTTTATTTTTTTTTTTCATTTTCTTCATATTTTTTGTATTGATTTGCCGTTAAAAATGGCCAGGACATTTTTCCTGACAGGTCTTGTGAGAAACACCCATGATGACTTACAGAAGAAAGAAATTCATATGGGCTTGGAACAACATGAGGGTGAGCAAACTATGACAGAATATTTATTTTTGGGTGTACTATTCCTTTAAGCAACAACTTAACAGAAACAAGGACTATAAAATAAGATAAAATTAAAGTGTTTTGTCAACTACGGGCACTTTTGGCTTTGATTACTTTTGGTCCACTGCATTATGAAAAAATAAAATAAAATACAAAAATAATTTTACACAAAAATGTAAATGATTTGCATGTATTTGACTCTCTGGTTAGATTATTAATTTCAAGTATTAGCAATATTTTACTATGGATTTTCATATTTTAAGATTATATATATATATATATATATATATATATATATATATATATATATATATATATATATATATATAAACATTTTTTAAATAAAAATCAATCCCTAGGACATACACTCACCGAGAGCTTTATTAGGTACACCTGTACACCTACTTATTTATGCGATTATCTTATCAGCCAATTGTGTGGCAGCAGTGAAGAGCATATAATCATGCAAATATGGGCCAGGAGCTTCAGTTAATGTTCACATCAACCTCGATCTCAGTGATCTGGACTGTGGCATGATTGTTGGCATGATTGTTGGCATGATTGTTGGTGCCAGATGGGCTGGTTTGAGTATTTCTGCAACTGCTGATTTCCTGGGATTTTCACACAAAACAATCTGTGGCGGAGCTGTGGAAAACAAAACAAAACAAACAAGCTTTTGTTGTTGCCGCCCCTCGATTAAAATCTGAAAATAATGAACGAATGTGAGGTAATAGGGTGTGTGTATATATAAGGTGAAGTCCTCAAAGGAAGGGTGTGGGAAGTAAGAAGGAGAAAGAGTGCAAAGCGAAGACCTGAGTGAAGAAGGACGCCGTCTCATCAGCTGAGCGCACGCTGTGTTTTGGGCTGGAGCGATTTCGGGAGTATTCCACTTCCAGTACTCGCGCTACGAGTTACAGTGCAGAGCGTGGATGAACTCAAGTGCCGAATGGGTTTTAGTCCTGATATCTTCATTTCCCTGGTAATCTTTACATTAAATTCCCCGTCCAAAGCTGGTTTCTCAAGCAAACAAGAGTAGCGGTCCGGTTGTGTGGCTTGCTTCACATACACACACGCAAACACCAGTACCACTTCCGCCAACACATTCATTCATGCACCTCATCAATAGATGTGTGAGTATATTAATTTCTTTCTTTTATTTTGTCTACTAGAGGGAACATTATTTGTCATTAATATTGTTATTTTTTGTCCTTTTTCTTGGCTATTCGATGAGATCCGGACTTTTGAATCTGCCTATGTAAATGCGGGATTAGAGCGGATCCACGGCCAAATCACTGTTTGAAGTTATATTTTATTTATTTATTTATTTATTTATTTTATTTTTTTCACGGTGGTTGATTTGTGTTTTCCTTTTTCCGCAAGTGTTTTGAGTTAAGGTATAAAAAGGTAAATGTAATAGGTTGATTTTGTTGTTAAAATATATTTTGAAACTTAACTTGAAACCTCTTTCTCTTGTCTTATTATTTTATGTTGGTGTAGGGAGCAACAAGGTTTAGAAAAAGAAATATACGTTATTTTGTACGTATGTAACTGGTGGCTTTTAGAGCTTATCCGTGGCATCATTTTTGTAATTTGACAGGCTTTCACCTGTCTGGCACCCGAAAAACTTTATTTAATCAATTTATTTAATTATTTGACTTTAATTGTGTTTCCTGGGAGCTGCCACCGTTACAGAAGTGGCGCCCGAACAGGGACTTGAACTGAATCGAAGAAAAAAAAAAAAAAACCCTAATCTTGAACTATTGTTAAAAAAAACCCTAATGACTGTTTTTCTTGAATTTTGCACTGCATTGCAAATTGTCAGTGTCTGCTAAGGTTTTTTTTTGAATGGGGGGTTTGACAAATTTAAGTCAAAGTTTGAGTATTGTTGTGTTGGGAAAAAGTTGTAAATTGAAGACACTTTGTCGTTTTGTTATTTTCCTTTTGATATTGTCCTTATTTCCTTTATTGTCCAAAACATTACGCATACATACGTATTGAACTTCATTTACTGATTTTATTTTACAATTTATATTTCCTTTTACACACACTACAAACATGGCTGCTTCCACTTCCCCTCAAACAACTTATGTGGAAATTGATCCCCCAGACATATCAACAAGCAACAAGCCCAGCTGCAACCAAGACTACTTCATCCACCTTATGTTCCCACCATGCACCCCACTCCATTCAGCAGCACCCCTTCAAGGGTCCAGGTGGGTTTTGCATCTCCCCCACCTCATGTTAGATCTCCTCTCCCACTCGATCCCATGCAACTGTGTACTTCCTCTGAAGTGTCACCGCCATCTTCAGGAGCACAGTATAACCTGCCTGGTTTCCTCCCAACTCCTGGAAAGGAAATTTACCAGCTTACTGCACATACACAAGGTAACTGGGATTATTTATTTGACTGTCTGAAACAGCAGGGTAGAGCTATGGAAGAACTTACACAAGACTTCACAAGGACCATGTCTCTTCATGATGAAAAGCTTAATATCTTGACTGCGAAAATGGAGTCTAACCATCAGCAACTTCTGAACACAATAACTGCCAATAAACATTGTGAGGAAGAAAATGCAGATCAAATGACCAAGGCCATGAAGGTGATGGTGACAGGAGAACTACAAAAAAGTGAAGTTACCTTAATTTCCGAAGTTCGATTCATGGTGGAACAGCTCCAGCTGGAGCTGCAGGAAGACATTCAATCCACACAGCAAAACTCTCGGAAGGACTGTGAACAGCTGTCCAAGGAGGTTAATGACTGTACCACACAAATGAATGTCCTACGAGACCACCTTAAAGAGCTGCATTTGGAAATGAGTAACAACTTAAAGTCAGTGGCAGACCTTCAAGGAAGTATACCACTACCGCCTCCCGTCACAACTCCTTCACTTCCCTCCCATGAGACTGCAACAATATCACAACCTACCTCTGCTGTCAAAAGTGATCATTTAAAATTGACATTCCCCACATTCGGAAGACCATCTGATGACTCTGATCCATTGTTATACTTGACTCGATGTCAGGACTTCTTGGCCCTGCATCCCCTGGCTGATGATGATATTTTGGCTACCTTCCGCACTGTCCTGTGTGGTACGGCGCGTGATTGGTGGGAAGTCGCTCGAGCCTCTATTGCCACCTGGAGTGAGTTTGAATCTGCCTTCCTCTCAGCTTTCCTCTCTGAAGACTATGAAGACGAGCTGGCTGAGCGAGTCCGAAGCAGGATACAGGGAGAAAAGGAATCAATTAGGGATTTTGCCTTCACATACAGAGCCCTATGCAAGCGATGGAAGCCCACCTTAACGGAGAGTGAGCTGGTAAAGATGGTTCTTAAAAACATCAAGCCTTACCTTCCCAGCCAACTCCGCAGCCGAGTAAACACCGTGGATGAGCTAGTGAAATTGGGTCATCAGCTGGAAAAGGATTTTGAGCATCAGTTGCACTACCAAGGACACATAACCACTCAACCCATACCTCAAAAAAACACTAATCGATTTACTGAAAAACCTCCAGTCCATTGTTGGAGATGTAAAGGACAACATCCCCCTGGAAACTGTCCACACTTTTCCACACACTCTCCCCATCAGCATCTTTCTGCTGGAAGTAAGCATTCCTCCCAACCTCAGAAGTCAGGAGGTCCGTCTTCTAACAATGCCATGTCTGTCACAATGCCCTCAAAATCCGTCACCAGGTCAGAACACTCCACTTCCACTGCTTCTAACGAGTTGGTTTCCATACCACAACAGTTAGTTGTTCCCATTAGTATTGGAGCCTGGAAGGGAAAAGCCATATTAGATACGGGAGCAAGTTATACTCTCCTTCATGAGAGCCTGTGGAAGGAGCTCGCTCCACATAATGACCTCCATCCCTGGCCCTTGGGTCCACTCTATTTGGCCAATGGCGAGGCTGAAGTACCTTTAGGATGGAGTAATATACCGATAACCCTTCACAACAAAGGTTTCACCATACGTGCTGCCATTCTCACCTCCAAAGCTCTGGCTTACTTTGTAGTCCTAGGGTTGGACTTCCTCTTTTCCAGTGGTCTACAGATAAATGTAGCTGACAGGAAATACTCATTCAAGTCAACCCCCGATGAAGAGTATCCTTTTCAACCAGGCCAGGCTAGCATTCCGGCTGAAAAACGCCAGCATCTGAAAAGGAAACCACACATCACAAGTCCAAACCAATCACTTTCTTTACTCAGTTCCCTTCCACCATCACAGTTCTCACAAGAATCACAACCAATAGATAGCATGGATGACCAAACCTTAATACAGGCCGCAGTTGACAAGGCACACTTACCACCTGAAGGAAAACATCAGTTACTTCACCTTCTAGAATCCAACCCTCAAGTCTGTACACTCCATCTTGGAAGAACGACTGTTCTTCAGCGCAGTCTCTACACCACTCACCCAGTACCTATCAAACAACGCCCATATAGGTTAACCCCTGAAAAACAAACTGTCGTGAGAGACCAGTTAAAGGAAATGTTGAAAAATGGTATAGTAGAACCATCTCACTCTGCTTGGGCCTCACCTGTTGTTCTTGTCCCGAAAAAGGATGGAAGTCTAAGATACTGCGTCGACTACCGTAAGGTTAATGCCATCACAGAGAGGGATGCGTATCCTCTACCGACCATCACAGAGATCCTAGAATCCCTTTCCGGAGCAGTCATCTTTTCCACCATTGACCTGAACAGTGGTTACTGGCAGGTAACTATGGACCCAGAGAGTAAGCCTAAGACTGCCTTCATCACTTCCTCCGGGCTGTACCAGTTTAATGTTATGCCTTTTGGTTTGAAAAATGCTCCCGCAACGTTTCAGAGGTTGATGGAGACTGTTTTGGGAGAGCTACGGGGACAAATGTGCTTTGTATATATAGACGATGTCATCATATATTCACCATCCTTGACCCAACATTTCCACGATCTCCAAACTGTCCTCTCCTGTTTACAAACAGCAGGCTTGACCATCAATCTGAAAAAGAGTCAATTCTGTCTTCAGGAACTGACATTTCTTGGGCATGTGGTAAACCTTAATGGGATTTCTGCAGACCCCAGCAAAGTGGAAGCCATACGCTCTTACCCTGTTCCTACAAATATAAAAGAAGTTCAGCGCTTCCTCGGATTGGCGGGATGGTACCACAGGTTTGTACCCAGCTTCTCACAAATAGCTGAGCCCATCAATGCCTTGAAAAAGAAGGGGCTTGCATTTCAGTGGTCAACCCCGTGTCAGAAAGCTTTTGAACAACTGAAGGCCTGTCTCATTTCTCCTCCTATCTTGGGTCATCCAGATCTACGTCTGCCATTTGTGGTGTATACTGACGCCAGCAACACTGGACTGGGCGCAGTCTTGACACAACGGAGAGGCCAAGGTCTCGAAGAGGTTATCGCAGAAATAAATTACTCCGCGACTGAAAAAGAATGTCTTGCTGTGGTTTGGGCACTGGAAAGGTGGCAACATTACCTTGAACCTAACCTATTCACCATTGTTACTGATCATTCAGCTTTGCAGTGGGTGATGAGTTCCACAAAGACTACCAGTCGTCTTATCCGATGGGCTCTCCGCCTACAAAAATTTGACTTTGTGGTCGAGTATCGCAAAGGAAAGCTCAATGTGGCACCAGACGCTCTTTCTCGGATACACTCCAAACCAGGATGTAGCCTGTACTCCACCCAAAAGGAGGATCCAGAACTTCCCGTCTCTGTTGCTGTCATCTGGGAGAAACAGCATAAAGATACAGAGATCTCAAAAATATTTCTAACATTAGCAGAAAATAATTCATTAGCGGATCAATATGAGGTAATAGAGGATAAACTATATCACACAACACACCTGCCCAATGGTCAAGTCCATTACAGAGTATATGTTCCTTGGAGCCTCGTCCCAAATATTCTGCAGCACTACCATTCACATCCTTTAAGTGGTCATGTAGGAATCTACAAAACATACAAGAGGTTGCACAATGTCGCCTTCTGGCCTGGAATGTGGATGAACGTGAAACAGCATGTTAAGAGGTGCGTGAAATGCCAGACACACAAAAGTGAGAACCGAAAACCTGCTGGGAAGATCCAACAAGTCACCACCTCACAGCCAAATGAAATGCTAGGAGTAGACATCATGGGTCCTCTGCCCTGTAGCACTCAACGAAATGAATACCTCCTAGTTTTCGTGGATTATTTCTCCCGATGGGTTGAAATGTTCCCCATGCGGAAGGCCAATGCCCAGACCATCGCGTCACTTCTCCGGAAAGAGATTCTTACCCGGTGGGGCGTTCCTGATTTCATCTTGTCAGATCGAGGTACTCAGTTCGTTTCGGCTGTGTTCCAAGAGATCTGTGCAAAATGGAGGGTCACTCAGAAAATGACTACAGCATATCATCCGCAAACCAATATGACTGAACGAGTAAACCACACCATAAAACAAATGATCTCTGTATATGTAGATGATAACCACAAAAAGTGGGACCAATACCTTCCTGAACTGAGGTTTGCAATCAATTCAGCAGTACAGGAGACCATTGGAATGTCCCCAGCTGAGCTCCAGCTGGGAAGGAAACTACAAGGACCCATGGATAAAGTAATGCAGGGCCAGAATCTCTCTCCCACCGTTCCCTCCTATGAAATTATCAGGCATATAACTCAATTGCAGTCAAGAGCAAAAGAATGCTGCAGAAAAGCCCAGGTAAGACAACTTAGGAGCTATAACCAAAAACGGAGAGAAAGTACCTATAAAGAAAAAGACAGAGTGTGGGTGAGAAATTTTCCCCAATCCAGTGCACTTCACCACTTCAGTGTCAAACTAGCAACCAAATGGAAGGGACCTTACTGAGTAATATTGCAGTTGGGCCCACTAAACTACCGGGTAGCGCTAGAGGCAACTGGAGAAGATGTCCGCACTGTCCATGTATGCAATTTGAAACCGTGTTTTCCTACTGCCGAAGAGTTGGAATCCCGGGAAAAGCAAAACCTTCTTGAAATCTTCCACGAATCCTCCGAAGATGAAGATTTTCAGGGTTTTGAGTAACCTTGTCCTCTAACAACCTGGGGTTGTTTTTTCAAGGGAGGGAGAGTGTGGCGGAGCTGTGGAAAACAAAACAAAACAAAACAAACAAGCTTTTGTTGTTGCCGCCCCTCGATTAAAATCTGAAAATAATGAACGAATGTGAGGTAATGGGGTGTGTGTATATATAAGGTGACATCCTCAAAGGAAGGGTGTGGGAAGTAAGAAGGAGAAAGAGTGCAAAGCGAAGACCTGAGTGAAGAAGGACGCCGTCTCATCAGCTGAGCGCACGCTGTGTTTTGGGCTGGAGCGATTTCGGGAGTATTCCACTTCCAGTACTCGCGCTACGAGTTACAGTGCAGAGCGTGGATGAACTCAAGTGCCGAATGGGTTTTAGTCCTGATATCTTCATTTCCCTGGTAATCTTTACATTAAATTCCCCGTCCAAAGCTGGTTTCTCAAGCAAACAAGAGTAGCGGTCCGGTTGTGTGGCTTGCTTCACATACACACACGCAAACACCAGTACCACTTCCGCCAACACATTCATTCATGCACCTCATCAATAGATGTGTGAGTATATTAATTTCTTTCTTTTATTTTGTCTACTAGAGGGAACATTATTTGTCATTAATATTGTTATTTTTTGTCCTTTTTCTTGGCTATTCGATGAGATCCGGACTTTTGAATCTGCCTATGTAAATGCGGGATTAGAGCGGATCCACGGCCAAATCACTGTTTGAAGTTATATTTTATTTATTTATTTATTTTATTTATTTATTTTTCACGGTGGTTGATTTGTGTTTTCCTTTTTCCGCAAGTGTTTTGAGTTAAGGTATAAAAAGGTAAATGTAATAGGTTGATTTTGTTGTTAAAATATATTTTGAAACTTAACTTGAAACCTCTTTCTCTTGTCTTATTATTTTATGTTGGTGTAGGGAGCAACAAGGTTTAGAAAAAGAAATATACGTTATTTTGTACGTATGTAACTGGTGGCTTTTAGAGCTTATTCGTGCCATCATTTTTGTAATTTGACAGGCTTTCACCTGTCTGGCACCCGAAAAACTTTATTTAGTCAATTTATTTAATTATTTGACTTTAATTGTGTTTCCTGGGAGCTGCCACCGTTACAAGTCTCTAGAATTTACTCCAAATGGTGCCAAAAACAGACTGGACAGACTGGTTTGAACAGACAGAAAGGCTGGGGTAAATCAGATAACCACGCAGTACAACTGTGGTGAGAAGATTAGCATCTCAGAATGCACAACACGTTGAACCTTGAGGCGGATGTGCTGCAACAGCAGAAGACCACATCAGGCACTTTATTAGGACCATAGTTTTCCTAATAAAGTGCTAGAGTTGAAGAGACACCAAAAACACCAAAAACGTTTTTGAAGTAACAACAGCAATGGCAGTGCAGACTCAACCTGAGTGAATAGTGCACATGAATTGTTCAACAACCGTCTTTAAAAATGTACTATATTGGAAAACACTCCTTCAGTACCAATGTTATCTGTTCCTTTAACAGGCTGTCACCTCAAATCTGAGTTTTGAATTTGTCTGTTTTTTATTTTCTCTCTATTTTACCTTCCACGCTCTCCCAAAGCACAGAATGCCTATTGTTTTGTGTGCTGTAATGAGTTCTTTTTGCTCAGTGGACTGTGTGAATATGCAGTTTTATATTTAGCAGCACACCCCCACCGTAGCACTTTTCAAAAGATGCTTGTGGCTTACCCTGAATCGCCTGTCGAGGTTTAAACATAAAGAGGCGAAATGCCGAGGACACAGCACTGGAGAATGCAATTTCACACATGCAGTGGGAGATAGTCGCAAAATGTTGACTGGTCTTGCAGAAGCATGAGGAATCATTTGATTTGATTAAGTGCTGTGTGCAATGAAAAGTCACATTTGATGCAAAATTATGCTCCATTATCCAGCTAGTCAGACAGTCAGAAAGATATTTGTTTGGTTTGGCCAATATTTGCCGGAAAGTGCATGTGGGAGATGCATTTTCATGATGCACACTACATTTCAGACCAAAGATTTATTTATTTTTTATTCAAAATGCTACTTTAATTCCGGGCTTCAGCCATTCCAAGGTGTGCATTGTATTATTAAACAACAATAAAAATATGCAATCTGATCAGCAACACATTTCCACAACCTTTCTTCAGACTTAGTAATAAAAGTCTCTTTCTGAGCATTTATATTTGTACTACACAATTCATTTTTACATGATACAAAATAATGTTTTGTCAGGTAACTTAAAACAATTTGCTTTATGTGGTAACATCGAAATTGTTTAAATTATCATTTAATATGCTGAATAATGCTGACTTACTGTAATGATGTTACATAGATGAAAGTAATTAGATCAAGTAATAACTCCTTGAGGTAATGACAGCACATTTCCACATAGTGTATGAAGATCATTTTGAATGTAATAATAATGCTTAATACTACATTAAAATGCCTAAAGGAAACATGAGTGGTACTAAGTTCAAAAGCTTGGAAAAGTAATAGCGCATCTCTCCTCAACAAACTGCATGATTTGAAATATCATGTCAGTATCACAAACTGTGCAGAACTAAGTTTAATTCTTCACCAGTTTATGATTTGGTTCAAATCACTGACTCTTAAAGGGACAGTGCACCCAAACTGTAAAATTCTCTCATCATTTACTCACCCTCATGCCATTCCAGATGTGTATGACTTTGTTTCTTCTGCTAAATGCAAACGATGATTTTTAGAATATTTCAGCTCTCTTGGTCCATACAATGCAGGTGAATGGTGCCAGAACTTTCAAAGTTCACAAATCACATAAATGTAGCATAAAAGTAATCCATACGACTTACGTGGTTTAATATATGTCCTCTGCATCAATGCAATCACTTTGGGGTGTAAACCAATATTTAAATCCTTTTTACTATAAATCTGTATTAAAGTGAATGTGAAAGTGGAGATTTATAATACAAAATTACTTAAAGGTGCTGTACACGATTATTATATTTTTTTTTTATGCAAAAATGATCCTACTCCCTTCAAAATATGAATGAAAATAAGTGCCATGAGATATCTCACCTCTGTGACTTAGTAAACAGCAAACAAAAATGTGTCCGTGGACCACGTGTTTGTCAGTTGAGGGGGCTATTGTGCCACTGTTGAATTTGACAGCCACAGAAACAAACAATGCTGCTCTTTTGCTCGGTTTTGGTATCAAAATTATCTTTGGAGGGCAGGGTTTTGGAGTGAGGGGGCATGGCTAATTCAACAGCTCAGTCAATTGAAAGCTTCAGAATGCTAAAATCGCTTACAGCACCTTTAAATATTGATCTGTCTCTCACCCATACCTATCATATTGCTTCTGAAGACATGGATTTAACCACTAGAGTTGTGTGGATTACTTTTATGCTGCCTTTATTTAATTTTTGGAGCTTGAAGGTCTGGTCACCATTCATTTGCATTGTATGGACCTACAGAGCTGAGATATTCTTCTAAAAATCTTTGCTTGTGTTCAGCAGAAGAAAGAAAGTCACACAAATCTGGGATGGCATAAGGGTGAGTAAATGATGAGATGATTTTTTAAGCTTCTTCACAGCATCAGACATATACTTCTTAGAAAATAAATAAGCAATTTTATTTTGAATTTAAAAGAATTGCTCACCCAAATTTTTTTATCTCATAGCGCTCATGAACATGCAGCGGCTGTCAAGACCTTTTATGAAAAATGTATTACATTTCAGGTTGATTCTCAACAAAAAATTTGCATCGTATGCCTTGAATCTTGAAATATGATGCACGAGTCGCATTGACTACTTTGAAGATACTTTTGGTTTCTTTTTTAAGCTTTAAAGTGATACACTATCCACTGCCGTTGTATTTAAAAAAAAGGACCAGGGGGCCTGTGTAGCTCAACAAATAAAGACGCTGACTACCACCCCTGGAGATGCGAGTTCAAATCCAGGGCATGTTGAGTAACTCCAGCCAGGTCTCCTATGCAACCAAATTGGCCCGGTTGCTAAGAGGCTATAATGTGGGGTGCGTGGTGAGTTGTGCGTGGATGCTGCGGGGAATAGCATGAAGCTTCCACACGCGCTGTGTCTCCGTGGTAACGTGCTCAACAAGCCACGTGATAAGATGCGCGGATTTACGTCTCAGACACGAAGGCAACTGACATTCGTCCTCCGCCACCCGGATTGAGTCGAGTAAGTATGCCACCATGAAGACTTAGAGCGCATTGGGAATTGGGCATTCCAAATTGGGGAGAGAAGGGGAGAAAATATATAATAATAATAATATTTGCACAATGTATCTCATTCTTACTTTTGAAACAATCCAAAAGTAATTGGTGTGGTTAATATCTGCCCCCCTCTTAAGTCTATATGGAGAATAGACATTGTCCATGCACCGAGGACTAGTGCTCTATAGTAATGTACCTGCTGTGTGCTCTGGGGAATGTGCTCATTAATGATACGTCCCTGTCTTTAATACATATTAAGCTGTCAGCATTAATACGTTAACACATGCTGTTAATTAAAAAGTTGAATGCATAAATTTTTCTTAATTGCGATTAACACGTTTAAACTTAATGCAGCATAAACCTGCTCAAACACTTGTTGGAAGGGCGGAATCTTTGCGACATGTCCGCCTGAAGTCAATACACTGACGCGCTCTTTACAACACACACAATGCACAATCACAGTGTCAGTGATAAAATGATGGAAAAAGGACCTCTTAATGCTATTTGATGTGCAAAACAAGTCCAGATGGGAATCAAGTATTTTTCAGCCTATGTAAGGCACATTTTAATTACCACTGAAGCACGTCAAGTCTTAACTATCACAAAAACGCAGGAGACGTTTTGTTGTTTCAAGTGGAGTTCAAAGTGGTGATTGACGCTGACGTTGATGCCCTGATGCAAATCATGAACATGCCCCCCCCCCCCCTTCGTCATTGATTCTTCACACGGGATTGAGGATGACCCGGCTGGCGATGAAGGCGATTTGGGGATGACGATGGGCTCGGTTTCGCTGGGTAAATCCCCATGAACCACCTGCCCCCCGGCACGCTTGCTTGCTTCCATCTGAGCTCGAGATGAGTACGGCTCGCCTCGCGGCCAGCCGGCATTCTCCCTTGAGCCCCCGGAATTGGATGACGATATCGGCACTGCATCGGAGAGAGTCACAGTGGGGTCTGATGCTGATGACTCATCTGGACTGCCACCTTCGTGCCTGCTCGCCCAGTCTGAGGCTGACACGCAGATGTCCACTATGCTTTCCCGGGCAATCGTGAACGTGAGGCTGGACTGGAAACCTCCGCCCTCCCCCCCCCATGGCTACTCGATCGGTACTCCCCTCCAGAGCCTGTAGAATGACGTCATCACTGACCTCGAAAGTCTACAGTGCCACCGGACAGGCCGCCTCCGCCCTGCATGCCATGGCTCTCCTGCAAGTTCACCAAGCCAAGGCACTCAAAGATCGGCACCTGGGTGCCCTGACGTGCTGCAGGAACCGACCTCGCTCTCAGAGCCACAAAGGTCACAGCGCAGGCACTCGGGCCGGCGATAGCCACCCTCGTGGTCCAGGAGCGTCACCTCTGGCTGAACATGGTCGAGATGCGTGACTTTGACAAGGCGCGCTTTCTCAACGTCCCCGTCTCCTAGCTTGGCCTCTTCGGCGACACCGTCGATGACTTGTCCCAGCAGCCTACCGTCTCCAGGACCCCTTCCAGGACCATGAAACCTCCGAAACGCTCCTGAAACGGGCGACCCAGGCAGTCAGACGTTCGCTCCGGAGCTGGTACCAAGACCACTCCGTCGCCCGGTGGAGGGCCGGGAGGAGAATCCTAGTTTCATTTTATATACAGACTCCCGTTGAAAATGCTCACGCAGAAACAGACACTTACCTGCGTTCGACAGCTAGATTGGTTCGCGGCGGTAGACCTGAAGGACACGTACTTCCACGTCTCCATTCTGCCTCGACACCGACCCTTCTTACGGTTCTCACAGGGACCAGGTGCTCAGGCACCTCAGCCATCAAGGGCTTCAGGTCAACTGGGAAAAGAGCAAGCTCATCCCGGTTCAGAGCATCTCTTTTTTTTCAGCATGGAGTTAGACTCAGTCTCAATGACAGGGCGTCTCACCAACGAGCATGCTCAGTCAGTGCTCAGGTGCCCCGCTCTCTTCAAGCCTGGCGCAGCGGTTCCTCTAAAACAATTCCAGAGGCTACTGGGGCATATGGCATCCTCATCCGCTCGGGTTGATGCATATGAGACTGCTTAAGCAATGGCTACAGACTCGAGTCCTGAGATGGGCATGGCGCGATGGCATATACCGTGTGACAATCACCCATTCATGCTGTCAGACTTTCAACCCTTGGACAGACCTCTGCTTTCTGCGGACCGGAGTTCCCTCGCAGTAGGTGTCCAGACGTGTCGTGGTGACCACAGACGCCTCTCGTCAGGGTTAGGGAGCCGTGTGCAACGGGCATGCTGCCGCTGGCCTCTGGACAGGACTCCGGCAGCGTTGGCACATCAACTGCCTAGAGTTGTTGGCTGTTTCTCTTGCGCTAAGGAGGTTTCTCCCACTAATCCAGAAGAAGCACGTTTTGATCCGTTCAGACAGCACCGCAATGTTAGCGTAATTCACCAAGGCGGTGTGCACTCTCATCATATGTCACAACTCGCCTGCCATCTCCTCCTTTGGAGTCAGCCGTGACTCAGGTCGCTGAGCTCCACTCACATCCCTGGCAACCGCAACACGACGGCGGATGAGCTGTCGCGGAAGGTTTCGCCCAGCGGAGAGTGGAGGCTCCACCCCCAGGTGGTCCAGCTGATATGGGACCAATTTTGCAAGGCACAGATAGATCTCTTTGCCTCCCAAGACAATTACCACTGTCCGCACTGGTACTCCCTGACAGGAGCTCCTCTCGGGACAGACGCGCTGGCACACAGCTGGCCCTGGGGGCTGCACAAGTACGCATTTCCCTATCAGTGAGCCTTCTTGCACCGTTGCTGTGCAAGATCAGGGAGGACAAGGAACAGGTCATCCTGGTGGTCTGTTACTGGCCCACCCGTGCCTGGTTCTCGGATCTTGCGCTCCTCGCGACAGCACCTCCGTGGAAAATTCCCCTGAGGAAGGATCTTCTTTCCCGGGGATGGGATATATACTTATATACTGTATACAGTATATTATAAAATCAGACATAAAGAAAAAGGTACAAGACTGTGTACTTAATGTCTTTAATGAGGGTTTGACGGATTCAAATAAAAAATTATGATATATATATATATATAAGTATAGAATCAATATATTTAAAGTATACTGCAAGATATTCAGACCAAGTTGAGCTACAGCCCAATCTGATCAAGCTCGAACAAGCTTGAAATTGTAGTTGGTTATGTGATGCAAACATTGAAATGTATCGCCTTACAAGTCATGTGTAACCGGTCCTGCTCAACCTGCTCAGAGCAGCATTCTAACTGGTGTCTTCAGCATGGGAGCTGCACACTACCGCTTCGGTCACTTGCGTGACTCTTTAGGCCAGGGGAGTGAAGTTTACACACTGCACATCTACATAACAGCTGGCTACCGCTACACATGTGCTAAAGTAAAAGTGTTTCGATGTCATAATATAGCATTGTGTTGGGAAAAGTAAGTGTTTGTGACCTGATAATCTACCATTTTACTTGTGCTTTGTTTGAAAGGGAATCAAAGTCATGTTGTTGCGGCCTATTGTGTTTATATACCAGTAAAATGGGGCAACACATACAGTACAATGAGCTGTGCAAAAAAATATTTTGCAGAAAATTTAGGTATAGTAATGTGATTCTATGAGACCGGATTGCATTTGTTATAACTCTTGTCCATGATTCCTATTTGTCACTGGATCCTTGTGGTGGTGCATTTGCTCACCTCAATCTGTGGCGGAGGACAAACCTCAGTTGCCTCCGCTTCAGAGACAGTCAGCGCACACATCTTATCAAGTGGCTTGCTGGGCGCATTACGCAGAGACTTAACGCATGTTGAGGCTTAAGCAAGGGCGGAATATCCATAGGGAGAACCAGGACTTTTCCCGATGGGGCGGTCTCGAAATGGGGCAAACGAAACATGTTTATGTTTTTTTTTTTTTTTTTTTTTTAAATAAACATGACACACACACACACACACACAGAATGGCGGTAAAGATGTTTACATGCAAGCAAATTCAGGGAACTGGTTAAAAATGCATATGTGCCGATCATTTGTGCTAAAAAATGTATGACCTTACCCCGATAAAAGAACACTGGTTATGGCATTTACATGACTCTGTCAGGTTAAACATAATCTGTGTAAGATTGTGCACGCAAACACACTCAAAATCCCATATCAGTCGACCATTTATCACAGCAAAAATAACATATCTCACATCTCATAGTTTAATTAAATGACTGCGTAGCTCTATTCAAAATATAATCCAAGAACGTGCATAGAAAACAGCACAGTGTATGATGAATTTTACTGTTATGTATCACTAGAGCTCATTTAGTCCTGCACATTACTGGAAAAGACAAGAATTAAAGGATTGCTGTTCTCAATATGGACTAATGACTGGATTGGACGGCTATAAATATTATATGAGTGATTATTTGGGAAGAAGAGCGCTGACAGTTATTGTGACAAAGCTTTACTGTAAATTCATATTTACATGACAAGCAGTGGAGGATTTGAATATTTAGGCTGGAAATCCCTCAATTTGCAGCCAGTCATTTTGTTATCCAGTCCCACAGCTTTCAAATAATTTACAGGACTTTGAGTAGCTTCACAAAAGACGGCTTCTTGCTTTAAACCTCCAACACTCCATTTGAAATTCAAAAGAAGACAAACTGGTTGAAAAAGGAATTGAATAGAATTTACCTGTTATGTCTGCACTGCAAAAAAAAACAAAAAAAAAAACAAACTGCCTAAACCAGCCAAAGGTGGTTTGCTGGTCTAAGATGGTTTAAGCTCATTGTACAACTCCTTTTTTTTTTGTTCCACAGCAGACAGAATGTTATATGGGTTTGCTCTTGATTTGATTCTTTTGTGTTTATTTGAATTATAACGTCCATTTAGCTGTGTGTGAAAAAAACTCTCTCTCAGTTAATGCTGTTAATTATACAAGGGACTTTCTAACTAGGTAATTATGAAAGTAGTACTTTTAAAATTGATATTATATCATTCGTTTTGCATCGGTTTGGTCACATGTTATCTTTTTAAAAATGTACAAATATGATGTCTTGAAATTGCAAATATTATAACATATAAATCCACCTTTTTGATTGACTGATGAGAGGTGGTGCTTTGCTGCTGTCCGGGACCCATCAGGACGCTGTTTTAATCCTCAAATGCGATGTGGTTTTTGACAGTCTCTGTATGTGTTTTTTGTGATCCAATCACAAGACATTTTGCACCCCGTTTACTATATTTAGCACTGACCTTTGGGATCGGATCATCTGAAACGCATCTTATTACCAGCTGTAAACAGGGCCTTAAACTGACTGTAGAAATGCTGTAGAACGACTTCCGGCGGAAGTCCCACCCACATTCGTTTCTCCAGTAAGACCCCCAGGAAAAAGGTGTATAGATTTCGTTAGATGTTTATTGTTTCCATGCATAATTTGCACTATTTACAAGTATTTACATTAATATGAAGAGCACACGCTAAAATGGTTCTGTCTCTTTAAGAATCACAGCATTTCAAGTTAAGATGCATGGCTACTTTACCGCAAACTTGCCATGCATGATTAGAACTAAATGCATTTTTTGTTGTTATTTTTGACCAATAACTGACTGTAAAGAACAGAGAGGGTTTTAAAAAGACATATATTTGGGGAGGGGGGGGGTAGCTTAGTGAGTATTGACACTGAATATCACCCCTGGAGTCGCAAGTTCAAATCAAGGGCATGCTGAGTGACTCCAGCCAGGTCTCCAAATTAACCAAATTGGCCCGGTTACTAGGGAGGGTAGAGTCACTATAATGTGTGGTTCTCCCTGTCGGTGGGGAGTGTGGTGAGTTTTGCATGGATGCTGCGGAGAATAGCGTGAGCCTTCACATTGCACCACGTCTCCACGATAACGTGCTCAACAAGCCACGTGATAAGATGTGTGGATTGACGGTCTCAGACATGGAGGCAACTGAGATTCAACCTCCGCCATACGGATTGAGGCGTGTCACTATGCCACCATGAGGACCTAGAGCACATTGGAAATTGGGCATTCCAAATTGGGGAGAAAAGGGGAGAAAATCCAAAAAGAGAAAGAAAGAAAAAAAATATTCTATGAAAAAATGGATTGAGTGAATCTTGTCTTTGGACACAGAATGAGTTAAACCAAACTTTTACTCTCAACTTCTTCTCCGCTATACTTACTTTACTTTTACGCATTTGGCAGATGCTTTTATCCAAAGCGACTTACAGTGCACTTATTACAGGGACAATCCCCCCAGAGCAACCTGGAGTTAAGTGCCTTACTCAAGGACACAATGGTGGTGGCCGTGGGGTTTGAACCAGCGACCTTCTGATTAGCAGCCCTGTGCTCTAGCCACTACGCCACCACACACTTCTCAATCACCGGCAAGTGAAGTCTGAACATTTACCATCCTGTGGCTAATCACAGACAATTTTAGTTGCATAGCCTGAAATATATGAGTGATTTATTTGTATTGTACAGGGTTGTGTGTAGAGTAAAAATCATTGGGCTCGTTCAAAATAAGATTGCGATTAATCAGAAAATCTATATTTTTACCCAGCCCTATTGATGACAGAATTTCATTCTTTTATGTGAACTAGCCCTGTTTTTGTTGCGTCGGTAGGACAACAGCTGCTACAGTCCTAGCACTAATCAAAACGTGTCTCACAGATGAGAACGCAAGATCTGAAATCCTCCGTGGCTCGAGACATTCATGTTTCAATTATGTTAAGGACTGAGACAGCGGATTATGATGCACCTGTCATTTGATGGCATTCTGTTGTTCCATCAAGCCCTCTGATAGCTGTACTAAACTTCCTGTCTTTGTAAATGAGATTTTAATCTGTGCTTTTCAGAGATGTGCTTAAGCACTTCCTCTCATGCTGAGGCTCCCAGCAGCTCTCTTGTCTGTCACAGGCAGATCGCCCCGCTTGAAACAATTCCGCACCTCAGAATCACAGGGGCCGTGGAAGTGGAGCATTGGAAACCAACAGGGTTCTCCAACTACAAAACCACATGGAGGTAGAAACAAACAATTTTATGTTACTTACAAATTTACCCTGCGAATTTCATCAGCATGATTGTGATGGAACCATATGTTGAGTATTCTCAAGTAGGACTAATAGACGCACGGTCTATATATGCCCTATTTCTAAGGCTGTGTATTGATACTGATGTCCCGATTTGATCTGAATTTGACTGACAAGCTCTAGGTTTGATTAGATTCCCATTTCGATATGACTTCATTAAATAATTCAGTTATAATGTCCATCTTGCTATGCAGTTCAACTGCTTTTTACTTAAAGGGATAGTTCACCCAAAAATGAATATTCTATCATCATTCATGCCATTCCAGATGTGCATGACTTTCTTTCTTCTGCTGACCACAAATGAAGATTTTTAGAAGAATATATCAGCTCGGTTGGACCATTCAATGCAAGTGAATGGTGACCAACATGTTGAAGCTCCAAAAAACACATAAAGGCAGCATAAAAGTAATACATAAACTCCATTGGTTTAATCAATGTCTTCTGAAGAGATCCAATAGATTTTTGGGTGAGAACAGACCAACATATTTCTCCTTTTTCACTCTGCATCTTGCCATTGCAGTCTCTAGGCACCATCATTATTTCAGGCATAATTACACTTTCTAGTGCTTGACGCACGATGCTAGGAAATGTAATCGAGCTTGAAATGATCACCAAGGAGACTGCTGATGTCAGGATTTTTATTGAGAAAGGAGTTACTTTGTGAAGTGACCAATCACAATTTTTTTTTTTTTTTTTTTGTGACTTTAGGGGCTGGTAAATCAGATGAAATACTATATAAGCTGATATAGCAAGCAAAATATGCAGGGCTTATCAAATATATATATTTTTTGCCACTTAATATCTCCAACAAAACTCTGAAATTTGCAAGTATACCAGGTGAACAAAAATGCCACAAAATATGGGCAAATGCAGTGATCCAGAGATTGACCTTGGAAGCACTCATTATAGCAGCCTGGGAGCTTGAAAGCACAATTTATGGAAACCAGATCAGATTTGCTGTTTTAAGAAAACTAAATCCATTTGTTGTCCATGAACAGTCTACGCCATCTCAGGCTTATGACTAATTCTCCATCAGGAGTGATGCTGGGCCAATCGTAACTTTTTTAGCTGGTAGCCACATTGGCCATAATGTGAACAGATGTCTTCCTGGATCCATAATCCTTAACAATATACAGTCTTTTTTAAGCACCTTGTCAACAGATAAAGTCTGAAGTTGCACTTTGGCATAAGCTTAATAATCAGCTGGAGACCTTTTCCTAGACATAAAATGATTACCGGTTCCCCATTCCACCAGCCACAGGACGATCAAACATCCGCTTGAACTTATCTTCAAATGACTTGTAAGCATGTGTTCCTCTGAACTGCAAGGGTGAAATGTTCAATTCACCAGGACGTGTGCACTGGATCAGCAAGTTGTCTGTTTTCAAGAGTAGGACAAAATGATTCTCCATGCAGAAGTCACCCAATTTAATACTCACCCAGTGTGAAACAGCAGCCATGGACTCAAAAGAAGCAGAAGAAACAGAGGGTTGCGGCACAAAATAAATAGAAATGTACAGTAAAAATCTATAATCTGGTTAAGGGAAACTTTATTCAACTTTCTGCGTTATAGTTCCAAACTGGAACTATGTTGTGTTTCCATGTTTCATGTGGACTTTCCATAGACATAATGGTTTTGATACTGTACAAACTATTTATTCTATCCCCTAACCCAAACACAACACCTAAACCTAACCCTCACAGAAAACTTTCTGCGTTATTACATGTTCAAAAAACATAATCTAGTATGATTTATAAGCTGTTTTCCTCATACGGAAATAATTTCCCCACTAGGTCAAAAATTTGGGGTTTTACTATCCTTGTGATGGCCGACAACGTGGCCACACAGCAAGGCGGTAAATAACCCATGCAAGAACACATCTTTTCCTTTTGTTTGTATGTTATTTTGGTTACATTTTACTAAATTATATCTTTTAATATTTTGTTACAGATCACCTTATATACATTTCATAATAATGACAGACACAGATTTGGTTCATTACATTCACTTTATTTATCATTTACACTTGTATCTTACATGACTAGGTTGGGTGCACACTTTCTAGTTGTCAGAGATATATTGTGTTAATGTTTATTTCTTTGAGTTTAAGTTACCTGCATGTGGAAAGTGGAGGTTTGGCGCTTCCTGGGACACAGAGCTTCGGTGGAGGTCCATTCCATTAAAGGACTGGCTGGTGTCAGTGGCTGCCATTTTATGCTGTTGGGTTAATCCATGTTGCCAATTAGCAGGGGGTGGGGGGTATGATTGATTTATATGCTTTGTTTATTCTATTTACAGGATACTTGTTTATTTTCTATTATAATTATTTGAGTAAGTTATTTTTTTGACCTCTTTATTGATAATTTGAGTTTTTGTTTTGTTGTAACTGTTAAGTGATGATTGTGGTGTCCCCTGTGTGTGTATAATGGACTAGTCCTCGGTGTATATATAAGTTCCCCATGTGTGTCATTAGAGGGGTCATGTTGGTTTGGTTAGTTTGATTTGATTTCTGTTAAGTTAGGTTCTGTTCAGTTGACCCTTTTCCGTTATGGGCCCAGACCTGATTTTATTTTCATTTATTTAACTATTTTGATTTTGTAATTAATTTTTTTTGTATTTAATAAATAATTTTTTGGGTTGGAAATCCTGTGTCCTTTGCCCTTGACTGCTTGGTCCCTCACAATCCTTATGGGGACATTTTGTCCACGCAAAGTAATAAATACATGCTCACACACACACCGCCATGCCAGTGATCAAATGATAGTGATAGGACCTCTTAACACTATTTTTGGTACAAAACAAGCCCAGATGGGACTTGTGATAGCAATCAAGTATTTTTCAAGTATTTCCTCTGTTAGGCGCAATTTAATTACCACAGCGACACATAAAGCCTTAACTATCACCAAAATGCAGACCGAGACTGAATCACCCTGAATCATGAATGCGGCTTCAAGATTGTTGTACCAAAGCAAATAACCACAGTCTGCTGGCCAATTAATATTGCGGATGATGAAAGTTACTGTGCATTGCAATGTATACTCAACTTTTGGGGAGACTTGTTATTTTAATTAGTCAACCTCCCACTTAGACTTTGGGAAACATTTAGTGTTACTTGAATTGGTGCTATTTTATTATTATACAATGGTCTAAAAGGTCAGCTCATTGGCTATGTCTAAATTTCACTAATGACTGTCCAAATAAAATTACAGGTTGGACTATACACTGGTTATCTCTGTTATGTCTTGGCTATCTTATCATAATCCCACTATCTCCTGCGGAGTTGAGAAAATTAGTCCTGGGCTGAGCAGTGTTTTTCCCAATCTTTGAAAATCTCTAACTGAGCTACTCACATTGAAAATCCTTTTGATGTCTAGTCAAACATATATTCCTATGGGGTATTGCAATCCATCTGTAACATGCAGTAAAGTTAAGACCCCAAGTGAGCTTCCACATAGACCCGCGGACAGTGTTATCGATTATCTCCCCGTTGGGACATCCCCAGAGGATGGATCTAGCCACTGTTTATCTGTGAGTCACAGACTGTGGAGGATTATATTAAGAAGACATTAGAATAAGACTTGCATTGCATTGATCGACAAAGTTTTAACCTTGTAGCTGTAAAATACTGTTGTGTTCTATTAGTAAACATCAGAGTTTACTCCACTTCTGTTAAAGAACATCCAGTATATTACTAGAGACAAACGTATACTGTGTTTCTTTCAAGTCAATTTCATGTTCCAGGGGTTGATTTTTATAAAAATGAACAAATTTCAACTTTTGTCTTTTTGCCAAATGAAGGTCTCTTTAAAATGACGTTTACATTTTTTTTTACCAGGCATTCATCATTTATTTTTGGTAATTTTCAAGAACAGATTTTACTGTTTTAGCCTTGTCCCAGACAAAAGACCATAAAAATAGAAATGATTGCATGATTAAAACTATGATAATCTAAACAAAGTTGAAATAAACCATTTCAAATTTTTTTTGAAAATGATCTTTTTTTTCTTCTTCAGAAACTACAACTGTTTCACATGTGTGACGATTTCCACCACACCAAACATATTTGCCCCTACTAAAGTTTTTCCAAAAGTTGGTTTTCATACTTGGGACGTTTGATCCAAATCCACGAGCTCAACTCAGACCACCTCCTACAGGTACTCTCAGTAACGTGGTCCACCCTTGGGATCACAAAACAGCTCTAATATTTCCCCATTTTCATGCAAACCGTGCTCTGTTTCGGACTAAACTACTAGTTTGAAAGCCCCCTTAGTGTACTCGTTAACTTGTTAAACTAAGTCAACAAAAGTGCCAGTGTGGAGGATGCTAGAGATGAAATATGAGACACATGATGAACAAAGAATAATCAGGTCAATATTGCTTGCGAGCAGATTATTTTTATTGGGCATCATTTTCAATCAAGCTGTAATTTTGCCAAATTATGCAAACAAATTTAAAACATTACTTACTTGAGTGTACTTGGGTAACATAAAATGTTAGCAAGAAAAAGGAGTAATTTTTTAAAATATTATTTTATTTTATTATTTCAATTTTTATTTCATTTAAAAATGTAATTTCCATCACCGTCATTTCCACCACGGAATTCTATTGAACACAATACAGAATTTGAGATGTGCTGGAAATGACACTGTGGTAGGAATTTTAATTCTTCATTAAGAAATAAATTACAAAAAAAATCTCCTGTAATGCTTGAGCATACTCTATTAGACAAATTAAATAAACAAGAGAGTATAAATGACTTTACCTTCTACAACACCCATACATTAATTGTGTTGAAGATCATCATAACTTCATCTCTTCCCCCAATCTTACTTACATTCTAGGCTATCAAACTCTGCTGTAGCACATGTTCAGGAGAATACTCTGATGTTCCAGCTGTTGATCATATGTCACAGTAAAGCGTTCTGGCAGTTTGCCCACATCAGACATGCCATCTGCCACCAGGAGAACCATGCAAGCGCTCAATGTCATCCAGAGCCCCAGTATCAACCATAATAGGAGATCTGGAACAATAGGACACACAGCCATTATACATATAATGCTCTACATCACCAATGATTAATTTTTCGGTGCACCCTTCTACTATTCAGTCAATTTCAGGAACTAGATCCTTCATGTCTTTTGACATCTTAAAAGTATCCTTTCCTCATATATTAATGTCAAATAATTATGCTGAAGACACTTTACATTAAAAGCTTTGTACCATTTGGAAAATATGGTATCTGCAGGACAAGAATGGGCAGCATGCCCATGTATAAAACATTTCTAAGATCTGGCCTATTTATACATTAGACAATCTGAAACATACTGTTTTTCAGAGTACTCTGCTTTTACAGGTTGTATGTTTAGTAGACTGACACTAACTGTCTCTTTAATGATACTGTTACCATGCAGTTTGTTTGTGGCGGTTGTTCATACAGTTTGTATGTAATGATATAAAAAACAAAAGGAACATACTTGGGTGATTCTTACCTATTGAAAAAAAATTCTGGCTTTATTTCACTCAAAATAAATAAACAACAAATACAATTTTGCATATAGAAAATTAAGCTATTTTTATGGCCATTAAGATTTTACAGAATATCTTGACTTTATTTCTTGACAGTACATTTTACACCCCAATTCTCATTACCATGATGCAAAATAAGATGGTTATTATGATGTTCTCATTACCACAAATGTAAAAGAGATATACTACGTTTGTAAAGTATTTATTAGTGCTGTCAATCACTCATTTTTTAAAATCGCAATTAATCACACTATTTTTCAAAGTTAATCATGATTAATCATATATTTTGTAAATGCTGTAATTTGACTCTTCATATACTTCTTTTCCCATCAAAATGCATTTCTTTCTGGGGCCTGGGTATCTCAGCGAGTAGTGACGCATTTTCCAAGCAAAGCCTGCCACAGTATAAAGATAGAAATGCACTAAAATAGCACCAATTCAAGTTACATTAAACGTTTCCCAAAGTCTAAGTGGGAGATTGACTAATTGAAAGAAATAGACTCCATAGGTTGCAATAGGTTGTCATCCTACAATATATTAATTGGCTAGTAGACTTTGGCAATCCACTTTGCTGTAGCAATCGCGACATTTGTGATTTGCATCAGGGCATCAACACCATCGTCAAGCACCGCTTTGAACACCACATGAAAAGCTCTGCAGCGTCTTGTTCTTTTTTTAGTGCTGGCACTGCCAACATACTGATACTTCATCCAAATTGGCTTCTATAGTTATTACATTTTCCCCTACAGAGGCTGAAACATATTTAATTTCTGTTACAAGTTCCATCTTGATTTTTTATACGGCAAATAACATTAAGAGGTCCTTGCCTTACCACTTGATTATTAATACAGAATCACTTGAATGTGCTTTATGGTGTGTGCATCAGTGTAATAATGTCCCCGGACACATAGCAAAGGTTCTGCCCTACTCCAACCAGTTTTCAGAACTCACATGGAGCTGAATAAAATGACAGTTCCCCGTCTGTCGCTCACTTTGACGTAGTGTTGAAGAAGTGACACTAGCGGTCTCTCTTGAGCGCCGAATATACCTCTGATCTATGAAAAAAGGCCAATGAGAAGTTGGCAGACAGAATTTGCATGTTCCACCCCTGGTCATACAGGTATAAAGGCAGGGAAATACGTCTGTTTCATTCAGAAATTTTCTTCGGAGCCGATGGTCGTGTATGCAGCGAGCTGCGAGTCACACACACCTTTCCTCTTACCTCTGGTGATCTGCTGTTGGATCTACGGCGCACTTCAGCGGCTTTTTCCTTCTCTGCACGGCAGTGCAGTTTGCCCCTGGGTGCTTTGAAAGCGCAAACTAAAAGAGTTTATAAAAGATTGATTTTCTCTAAAAGAGTATTTTCCTCTAAAAGAGCAATATACAGTGGCGTGGAACGTCCTTTTTAGGACGCGTCTTTATAAAGATGCCTTTCCGCCCCTGTGTAGTTCCTGGATGCGGTAGAGTGCTCTCCGCTTCAGACGGCCACAGGCGCTGTCTCGTGTGTCTGGGCTGCGATCACACCAAGGCAGCATTTGTGGATGGTTCATGTTCTCACTGCGAGAACATGACCATGACAACGTTGCGGTCACGGCTTTCCTTCAACCGCAGGAATGCCACTCCAGCCGCCCCCCACGTTGCTCCTTCTTCCCACGGGATTGAGGATGATGCGGCTGGCGATGGAGGCGATCTGGCGATGGCAGCGGCCTCAGTTTCACCGGTTACACCCCCCGCCGGCACCCTCGTTGACTTCCATCCAGGCTCGAGGCAACAGCGGCTCGCCTCACAGCCAGTCTGCCTATCCTCTGGAGCCCCCCATGCTGGATGAGCTCGCCGCTGCATCGGAGAGCGGTCCGGCATCTGAAGTGGATGACTCGTCTGGGCTGCCACCTTCGGGCCAGCATACCTAGGCTGAGGCTGACGCCCAGATGTCCGATATGCCCCCCCCCCCCCCCCCCCCCCCGGTCCCTTACTTCCCGGAGGTGCATGATGCGCTGACAACTGCATGGAGAGAACCCCTCTCCACTTGTCACAAAGCCCCTCGCTCATCCGCTCTCACTACCCTCGATGGCGGATCGGCCCACAGGTACACGGCGATTCCCCAGGTGGATAGGGCCTAGAATGCCGCTACCTGGCGAGGTTGCCCAGTGCTCCCCTCAAAGACAGGCCGCTTCCGCCCTGCATGCCATGGCCCTCCTGCAAGTCCACCATGCCAAGGCACTCAAAGATCTGCATGTGGGTAGTCCTGATCCCGACGTGCTGCAGGAACTGCGCTCAGCGACCAACCTCGCCCTCTGGCTACGAACGCCACAGTCACTCGGGCAGGCGATGCCCAAGCTTGTGGTTCAGGAACGTCATCTGTGGCTGAACTTTGTCGAGATGCGCGAGACGGACAAGACAAGCTTCCTCGACGCCCCTGTCTCCCAGTTCGGCCTCTTCGGCGACACCTGTCTCACGGACCCCCTCGAGGACCAAGAAGGCTCCCAGGCACTCCGGAGCTGGAAAGCAGACCTCTCCGTCCCCGTTGTGTCGCTTCTTCGACACAACGTCTCGTTCCCTTCATCAGGGAATGGAGGTTACATCCATAACCTAGACGAATCTAATGTCAAATTGGTAAATGCGTTAATCGTGTTCAAGAAAATGTATGCGTTAAATATTTTTAATTATACACATGCATTAATGTGTTAATTTTGACAGACCTTGTTTTTATACATCTCGGTACCACTCCTTTGATAATGCCTTTCATTTGTGCAAATTTTGAATTTAAAAAATCAATAAATAACATCATTATTTATAGAATAATACAGGAAAAATAGAAAACTGTGTTATGGTAATGAGAATAATCATTGAAAACAATAGGAATAGTAAAAGTAAAACGTCCAGACGAGTTACGGTAATGAGAATTGAGGAGTAAAATGTCCCTAAGTGTCCGGAAAATAATGTCACAATGCAAAAAATAATTATGGTCCTAATTATAAGCTTAATTTCTTTATGACATCTTAATGTCATTTTTTTCTCTGGTTTAATATCTAGTCTACTATTTGAGGGATTTCCTTTCAGAGTCTAAGCTTGCCCCCTTTTCAATAAACATTGGAATATTGCAAGATGTTCAAGGAATTTATGCTATATAACATCATGTTCTCCAGAAATCCTTTGGAGAACTTTACATGTCCTGTAGTGACATTCTATGCAAAAATCAATGAATTACTGTAAACCACAGCGGCATGCCAGCAAATATTTTCAGTAGTCCTTAAAGAAACACCATGGACAGATGTCTCATCGCAAGCAACAACTTCACTAGAATTTAAAAGTAGAAAAACTTCAAAGCAGGGTTATTTTTGTGTTCTATCATTTAAACATGGCATTTGATATGTATCACACATGATAAACACTTCGGCCGAGAACATTGCCACAAACCTAATCCTATGAAAATGTATTTCCACAGGAAGAGATGTATTTTGTGGAAGCTTGTACCATTTGGACAGATGGGTTTCATTTCACGGTTCACACTGTCAATGTGATTAAAAAGTTAAATGCTTTTGAGTAAAGAAAAAAGGCATCACGCACACGCTCTGCCAAAAAAAAAAAGTATGTAAGGACATGACTTCTCAGAGCATATGTGGCAGCTGCCAATCCGATTGACACGATGGTCTCTCTCTGGAGTCTCTTCTGACAGACGAACTGCAGTAAATGAGAGCAAATGCGTGATTTGTATGACAGTCTGAGTCAAAGTGGTTTATTAAAATTAATGAAAACACATATTCAAGCAGTGTACCACAGTGGTCTACAAATAGTGTTCATTGACAATGACCTGACAGTATATGTCAAAATATGATAGTTTCCTTGAGGTCTAAAGGTATCCTCTCTATTTTATGTTTATTTTTGGTCTCATGACAACAAAATGGCTACCAACATGTAGGTTACGCACCAAGACATTTATGTGATTGAACAAAAGTTTTTCAAATATTAACAAAAATGTTTCACTACTTATTTTTTAAGAAATATAATAATAAAATATAATTCTGCACAATTTATGGCAAACATTTATTTTTTCAAGAATTTGTAATTACACTTTGATTTTTTTTTATTTATTTATTTATTTTTTTACACTGTCTCTGTATGGTTACAACACCATGTGTAAAGAGTATTAAAAATAATAAATATTCATATTTATATAGTGATTTTCTAGGCACTCAAAGGGCTTTACATAGAAGTTGGGGAATCTCCTCAACCACCACCAGTTAAATGAACCCAAAAAGTTGCATTTTTAAATTATAGCATAAGTATGGTTCTTATGAAATAAAGGTTTATCATAATTACTTAAAACGTCTAGGTTACATATGTAACCTCCGTTCCCTGATGGAGGGAATAAGACGTTGTGTCGAAGAAGCGACACTAGGGGTCTCTCTTGAGCACCGAATATGCCTCCGATGCATGAAAAATGCCAATGAGAAGTTGGCAGACAGTATTTGCATACCCCGCCCCCGGACATATGGGTATAAAGGTGAGGAAATACTATGAGTTCATTCAGGATTTTTCTGAGGAGCCGGAAGTGTCCGGCCACCTCAGTGGCTCGGCTCAGCGACGTGGCCGGGAAGACACGACGTCTCGTTCCCTCCATCAGGGAACGGAGGTTACATACGTAACCTAGACGTTTCCTGTCTGTTGCTCACTTCGACGTCGTGTCAAAGAAGTGACACTAGGGGTCAACTTCAAATCACGCCATGCGCTGAGATGTGTACGTGTCAGACTGCACGTACCCTTCCCCAATGCCCCATAAAAGACGTCAGAATCCTTCTAGTTACCCAAGCAGGGGAACAAGGTGACGCTTGCAACCTGCGTTGTCGTGGGCTTCAGCGGGTGGTTCGCGGGGGCGTACCCGGCGGAACGAGCCTGCTGCAATCCCCAGATCGCCTCCATCGCCAGCCCAGACACAAGAGACAGTGCCTGTGGCCGTCAGATGCGGAGAGGACTCAACCGCATCCAGGGGCGGAAGGGCATCTTTATAAAGACGCGTCCTGAAAAGGACGTTCAACCCCAGCTGTGTATTGCTCTTTTAGAGAAAATAAACTCTTTTAATTGTGCTGTCGATGCGCCCAGGGGCAAGCTACACTACCGTGCAGAGAAGGGAGAAAGCCACTGTTATGCGCCTTAGATCCAACAGCAATCGCACTCAGAGATGGGAGGAACAGTGTGTGACGCATACACAACCATCGGCTCCGAAGAAAATTTCTGAATGAAACAGATGCATTTCCCTCACTTTATACACGTATGTCCGGGGGCGGGACATGCAAATTCTGTCTGACAATTTCTCATTGGCCTTTTCTCTTAGATCAGAGATGCAAAAGGCACTCAAGAGAGACCCATAGTGTCGCTTCTTCGAAACAACGTCGAAGTGAGTGACAGACGGGGAACTAATGTTATTCTGCAATCACCAATGGTGCCAATTTTTAAGTGAACTATTCCTAGAATGATTCATTATGCAATATAAATTTAGTGCCTTTGAAATTTAAATTGGAAAAAGTGAGACTTTATGTGGTTCTACATACTTAACATATTATACAGTTGACTGCTACACCAATTGGTTCAAAACATTTTCAAGAACAATAAAAATGGTTACTTTTTGTTATGCAAAAGTGAGTGGGAACAAGCGATAAAAAGCTGGCCTGCTGTCTTTTATCACCTGTTATTGCAGGGCATGTGTTTGACAGAGTTACTTGAATGCACAACCCTGTATTACCAATGGAAACAGGCAAACACTCTGTATTTCCCAAGCCTCATTGCTGCTTAATATGTCTGCTGATACCTGGAGGAGTGTGTGTTGCTATGCAGACCATTATTCACTCCTGTATGTAGCTTTGTTTGTGTGGATTCTGTATATCATACAATTTGCTCCAGGCAGCACACAATGTTTGTCAGTGAAAAATGAACTCTGTGTACTAAACAAGGCCACGTTCACGGGGAATATAAATGCTCACCATATGTAACCATAGGGCCAATAGTGTTGATAAAATGTTACATCTAGGTGAGAAAATTATGTATATCTTGTTTCACAAGGACTGTCTATGGACACCACCTCTCCATATTGTTATTTTGAGGAGGATGTCATGGTAAATGGTCTGCACTTATATAGCACCTTTTTAACCTTAGCGGTATTTAAAGCCCTTTACACTGTGACTCATTCACCCATTCACACCCATATTCACACACCAATGATGGCAGAGCTGCCATGCAAGGTGCTAGCCTGCCATTGGGAGCAACTTGAGGTTCAGTGTCATGCCCAAGGACACTTCGGCATGTGGAGTCATGTGGGCAGGGATTCGAACCACCAATCCTGCGATTAGCGGCCGACCCGCTCTACCACCTGAGCCACAGCCACCCCATGTCATGTCCACCTCATGTCATGTCATTTTCCTGTCACCCTTAATGTCATGATTGAAGCACCACTGGATTTTTGTAATTACATTTTCATTATTTCGCAAGAGCGTTCTATCAGGCACAAAGTCATTCACCCTATCCCATAATCACTTATCTTTAAGGACTGCCCAAACATTTACTATGCTAGGATGCCAGGCTTACACAAATGAAGGTCTCTATGATTTCATATTACTTTTGTTTAAGATTGCTCTATTTTATTTTATTTTATATGTAATAATCTCAAATGGATGTTTTAGTGTCAAATGATTCAATATTAATTGTTTCAAAAGAATCAAGTTTTCATTATTAAACGGGGCCCTATATGTTGGCATGCATCCGAACAATCCAAAGTAATTCTCTCAAAAGACTCAAATATCAATTTGATTCAATATTTAAAGTTTGTTCAAACTGTCAACGGAATTGATCCATCTAAAATACTTGTATGATTCAATTGAATTAATGTTTCATCATAGTGAGTCAAATGATTCAGTATTCATTATTTCAAAAGAATAAAGTTTCCATTTTTGTTGGTATGCATAGAAAATACTTCAATCGAAGTTTAAATTTACAAACTAGACAAAGCCATTTAATCAATTACAACACAGGCTTTGTGTGTGAAGCAATCAAAAGTCTGTCACAACCGGTCACAAAGCAATTATCTTTTTTTCAGGACTGTTAAACGTGGTCTGTAATATGACACAATTTCAAAGTCAAATGCTGATTCTTGAACAATTCGTTCAAATAATCACAGTTCGTATGTGCATGAAAGTCATACTATTGTTAATTCTGAAAATAAAAAGAGAAAACTTATTATAAATGTTCCAGATGAACCAGAAGTCAAAGAGTGCATTTGTGACGAAATATGAATAAACAATATATACAAAAATCCAGATATGAACTACTTTTTAGACAGTTTTCTCTCTCTCTCACTGCTGTCCTCTTCTCCCCTCCCCCACATGTTCATCTTAGCTTCTGATTGGCTCATGGTGTGATCAATCAAACATTCTAACATTCTATATTGATTAGACATTTGTGGAACAGAGGAGTGTTCCATTTAAAATGAAATGGACGATATATTGTATGTATAGGCTACATTTCAAATAAAGTAATTTTGAGTTTTCATTTAAGCGCGATATGGATATAAACAATATATTGACTTCAAAAGCCACTTTCTGTCTGTTAAATGCATTACTTTGTGTCTGCAACAATGTAATGTCTTGAATAGGTGTTTTTTTCAGCAAATATTGATGTAAGTAATTCATTTGATTGATTTATTAACAGAATGGAATTAATTAGACCCCTCTCTAACCTTACATTAACCTTAAATTTGTTTTTTTAACATTGGTTTTAAAAAGTAAACAGTTCTCAGCTCGTTTCGAGTCATGCATGATAACTTGTGGTTTGATGAGCGAGTGAGTCACCTGAGCTGATTCAGTAAGGAAGTGAGTTGTTTGAACGGTTCAGTCCTGAGTGTGTCACCATCCCAATGATTACAACGCTTCGCTGCCATGGAGGTTTAAACTTTCCCGAAGCTTGCGGAGTTCTAATCTGCGGGTTTTATGCCGCATACTGGTGAAAGCAGCCTGTGTTATGCCTGTCTCATGTGCCCGCAGTGAGAAGCTTCTCATTTCAGAAAAATTACATTAAAAACAGCTTTGAGTTGTCGTCTTCTGGAGGAGCTTTTATGCTATGAACAATCTGAGGGAAATAGTCATAAAAATAAAGAGTCAAGAAAATTAGCCAAGGTGAGAATTTCTATGACATAACTAATTGAGTCATAACCATATGAGTCATTTTATATCATGATATCACACGATATAATGATATAGCGCATGTATGGTCATTTTTTTTTAACCCAATTAAAATTGGTTTAAATTTCCTCATATAATTTTCTCATTATTTGGAACTTGACAACAATCAAAGTAAACAAATAAAAAAATTAATTATTTTTTTTTTGGTTTCAAATCATTACCATCAATCTGATATGTTGTTGACCATATTATTATTAAAAACTTTCCACAAGAAATTCAAGATCTTCCCAAAGCAACTGAACAAAGAAAATAATAGGCTACAAATGTATATACTGGCCTATACATACAAAAACTAATTTCTTGCAGAAAATAACCAAAATTATCTAAACGCTTATTTTAGAAAATAAATATAAAATAATTATAAACCCTTTTTACAAAAACACAAATAATGAGGAGCGCTTCTTTTACCTTTAAAATATGATTTTGCGTGCTTCATTTTGAAGAGGTCAAATAGACTGAACCCGCACCAGATGTTGCACCTGTTTTAATAGCAAGCTCCTCTTAATTTTCTTAACTTTTTTGGGAGTCATTCCTTTCTGTGGAGATGTTTTTTTTTCTTTACAGGGTTTTCCCTGGGTCAGAAGTGATTAAGTAGCGAGTGATCCTGCTCTGTCTTTCCTGTAAATTTCGGGAAACCAGCTGGACTTGCCCGCACTTTCGTGCTCCAGAGAAAGCGCATGCGACACTCACATGAAACACTGATGAGTGTGTCTGATGGAAGCATATAATTAATATTGCACAGCCCTAGACATGACCTAACAATTTTTGTTATTTTAATATTTCTTTGTAAACGAAAGGACAAGAGGCAAATTTTGTTTTGTTTTTTGGTTTGCAAATTGTTTTTAGACGACACATTCCATGACAGCTGTATTTTTAAGGTGCAAAAAATAAAAACTGAAATGACCAGATTTTTTCCAATTTGTCCGGCAAACATTGTCATTCCAGGACACACTGCCCAGCACAAAAATTTCTTAGCGGAAACTCTGCTATGGACAACATTTATTCTACATCGGTAAAGAGTGTGAATGTAGAGGTCAGTTAAAGGCATAAATGTGAAGCATATCATTTTAAAAAACAGCTTACATTAATTATTCTGTTAAAACTTGTGTATTATTTGAGCTGTAAAGTTGTAGGGTTTAATGCATTACGTCATCATGGCAACAAAGTTGATAAATTGGATATAACTGTTCACAGAACAGGCAAGCAAATGACTTGAACACACTAAAATCATGTTAACATGCATATTGTTTATGTCTTGTGGCTATAACTTTGCAATAGTATTTAACTAATCAACTGCCTTGATATTATAAAAAGCAAAGTAGTTGCCAAAACACAGTTGAGAAAGTTAAAACATAAATTACTCTACATTGTGGTGCTTTGTTTTTTCTGTGTATCAATCATTTTATTAATCTCCTTGAAATTTCAACAAAGCAATTTATGGACATTTAGGATGAAAGAAGATCAAAAATACAGGCTGCAATGGCTAATCACCTTCATACATATGCACTGTGCTTTCAGATATTAATAAAGTATCATTTCTGAAAACCTGTGTCAACGGCGAGTCTTCAGAGTAACAGTGGCAGACCAAGGCCAGACTGGAGATCTTAGTGTAAAATGTCAGCATGCCTTTCAGTACCTCCCAAGGAGATTAACTGGAAATGGCATTTAGATGCTGTTGACCATATGGCTTGTGTAATTAATGACACAGATTATATTTTGGCTTGCAACCAAAGTTGTTCCAGTCACTTATGTAATGACCCAGTCCAGAGCAAACAAAAATGCCCTGCAGCGTTCCAGCAGTTGATATTTCTCTCTTAACTCAATTGCACTCTAAATTTTCATTCTTGTGTCTTTCCACCCTTATCTACATCCAAAGAATGACTACTTCCCTTTCTTTTTAAAGTGATGCTATGCATCTTCTGGACAAAATATTAAAATAAGTAATTGGAAACCTTTATTGCCAGAATGAAGTATAATTTTAGCTATGCATGAAAATTGTTATAGTTAATATTATTTAAGAGCAGAAAAAATATATCTCAAGGCCACATATACCTACCATAACTTATTACATCATGTTAATGTTTTAGTTTCATTTTCCATTTTGAGAGAAATACACATATATTTAAGCAGGAAAAAAGGCAAGGCTAAAAAGATTTTACAGGGGCATGACCAGTTTGAATAAAATGAGCATAGAACATGATTTGGTCAACTTTAATTGAATCACTCTGACTCAGGGCAAAGCTATTAAAATTTTGAGTGATCGTTTTATACCCAATATCACATTTTCACAAGTCATTATTCTCCAGGGTAATGTTTTGACACAACAATGCAAACTTTGCATACAGAGTAAGCATATATATATGCTAATATACCTTCTCGCCAAAGTGAATCAGTGGATCTGTCAAGTTCTCTCAATTTTGCATGTATATATACAGTATATATATTTGTTTTTGGAAAATTTGATTAGACTTCTGATTGCACATTTTGGTATCTGAGCACAATTTGATTCACTGTTGAGATCTTTTCTGAAACTCTAGTGGAGACAAATTTGAGATTATTAGGGTGAATTTCTTAGAAGCAAAATATGATAAGCATGATCCTTTTAGGATCCATTTGATCTCTATTTAAGCCCATTGTTGACTTAACTTTAAACGAGAGCTCGTTCTTCTTGAGTTCCTCTATAAAAAACTTCCAAGGAGAGAATTTTTGGTTGGAATATCATGAGGTGGGATTAGTGGCACTCTATTGTGTTATTGTTTAGGCTAATTTCTTCTGTTTCCTGTAGATGAGTGTAACCTGTGTTTGCCAGGCTATCAAGGGACTTCAGATGTGTCAGATGGCATGGGCAGATTGATATTAGATGGCAGCCGAGAGGAGAAAAGCCCTCCTGTACACTCCGGTGAATGACAGCATTTGCCTGACATGTCCTTAGACATCAGAGAGAAAAAACACACATATGCATATATATGAAATACTGGGGCCAATTCAAAGAGCTTCATTTACCTTTTGGTTCTCAATCTACAAAAATGTGACCACTTTAGCCCTTTTTATTTAAATAGACTACATTATAATCAAGAGTCAACAAATAATAATGAGATATGTAAAGTTTGTGAAGACAAATGTTGATGTTGATTGGAAAGAAAGCTTTGTCTGCAAGTTTTTTAACAGAAAGACAGACTGATAAGATGTTAGAGTGTTTACGAAAAATCAGTTTTTGGTGGAGAAAAACACCATTCTTGTGTGAATGAGAGGTGTAAAAGTAGCAAAATCCATGGATTAGTGTGGACGTAGCCTAAAGGCATTGTGTGTGTTTGTTTACATTAAGTTTTTTTTTTACTGTTGCTGTTTGGAGAGACTTAGCCTATTTGATGCATCCGTCTATGGCTTTGCCTGAAATTACATAAATGAAAAACGCACTTCTCAGCCGATAAAAAAGAACTTTGCCCTTCTGTCACTCACTTGACATTTGCTTCGATGTAGTGACACTATGGGTCGCTCTTGGGAGCCACAAAACACCTTCAAATCTTTGAGAAAAGGCTCATGGGAATTGGCGAGTGGAGTTTGCATGCCATGTATATTAGGAGAAGGAATGCCCACTCTCATTAAAAAAATTTCTTCGGAGCCGAGCGGTTGTGTATCTGCGAGCTGAATACTTCTTCTGTTCCATTCCATTCAATATGAATGTCTGTGTTGAGTTTGGTCAAGGAGTTACATTTGGAGATCTTGGTCTTGGTTTAAGGATTTTGTAAAAACTCCAGTAACCTTAAAGTGTAGAACAATACAGTTTGTAGTCATTTTCAAGCCCACATAACTAGTTGTAGCTTCAACCTGTGACACTGGCTACATGAATGGAAAAAAGATGCAATTAAAGTGCATGGTGACTGAGGCTGATATTATGCCAAACATCTTTTATTCTTGGTCTGTTCTTCACACCTGTTAACAAGCCTGGTGGCAACATATCATGCTGAGAACCTGCATCCAGAACACAACATAATCTGGAGAGTCTTTTCAACATGATAGGCTCTGTTTCCATGTTTTAAATGCTTCATCACAATGCTGAGATCAAATCTATTTTGACTCAGCTTGCGATAATTGATGAAGAGAGTACAACAGGCTTGAGAGATTGGCTATAGATGATCCATAGTAATTTAGAAGCTCTGTGAATGATCTTACCTCTGAAGCCTCACCAACTGCTTCCACCTTGCTCTCGGTGGACTATTCTGTCAACCTGAGATATAATTCAGTTCTTTTCCAGATGAGCCACCTCCTTTCCTGCTTTCTTGAGAGCTTGTGGGACTTTGAAGCCACACGTATCCATCCCTAAACAGCCTTTTGTGTTTATCTGTTATTTCAGAGAGCGAAGGATTTCCCACGGGCTTCCCCTCTTTCAAGCTGCAGAATTTTAAAACCCATCCCCAGCTGAGCTGATCAGTTCCAGCTTACTACAATCAATATGAGTGACCATCATCCTTTTATACTTCACCAAGTCCTTGAGTTCACCCAACATAGGGGTTTAGTTCCCAGGATATGATGTGAGGTGAATTGATGTGGCTGCTGAATCTCTGAGTTTGTCTTTTTATATACAGTATACTCGAGGAACAAAGGCAGGGGAGAAGCTCCTGACTCTAGCCGTATGATAACTTACTGTCCGTTTATTTGTAGATCAATTTAGATAGCATCACACAAACAAAATTGTAATTTTATGGTAAAAGACTGTACAAATTCTACAGCAAAAATGTAACTGGTAAACATGTGGTTACCTTAAATATATGGTACAAAATTGTAATATATTTAAAAAGACAATACATGTAGTCTTATGGATTTGTTTTTTAAAAATGTAATTTCTTTAATGTAAAAATCTTGTAGTGACACAAGTGTAATTTGCATGCCACTCCCATGGACATACGGGTATAAAAAGAGCTGGAATGCAGCCACTCAATCAGATTTTTTTCTTCGGAGCCGAGCGGTTGTGTGCCAGCGAGCTGATTTCTAATGCCAGTCGCTGTTGCTGTTGGAAATATGTCTTTCTCTCCTTCTGCACGCTTAGTGCAGACTACACCCCTGGGCACTTTGACAACGCTACTAAGAGAGTATATATAAAGAGTATATTTCTATAAAGAGTATATTTCCTCTATCAGAGCAACATATTGTCGTGAACGTCTTTTTAAAGACGCGTCTCTTTAAAGATGCCTTTCTGTCTTTGTGTGATTCCTGGATGCAGTCGTTATCTCTCCGCCTCTGATAGCCACGGATGCTGCCTCACGTGTCTGGGCCGCAATCACACTGAGGCAGCGTTCGTGGATGGTTTGTGTTCTCATTGTGAGAACATGACCATGGCAACATTTCAATCGCGGCTTTCCGTCTTCCCGGCCACTTCAGTCGAACCCCACGCTGTGCCTTCTAAATAACGATACGAGGCTAGCCCGGCAGGCGCTTGAGGTGATTTAGGGAGTTCAATGTGTGCGGTCTCGCCAGGTAATTCCCCGCAAACCTCCCATTACCTAGCATACTCATCTGCCCCTGTTAAGTTCGGAGATAAGACCAGCTCGCCTTATGGCCAGCTTAAGGTCTCTTTTGGGGCTCAGGAGCAAGATGAGACCTCGATCGCTGATCGGAGAGCGCACAGATGATGTCAGACGCACTGGGATGCCAGTCTGAGGCTGAATCAGAGCAGACCGCCATGCTTGCCCGGGCCGCCAAGAGTGTCGGGTTGGACTGCAACCCTCCGTACTTCCCTGAGCCCTCTCGGCTAGATGATCAGTTCCTGGGTCGGGGCGCTGTTCACAGCCGCACTCCCACTTCCTTCGGGGAAGTGCACTATGAGCAGACGAGGCCACAGAAGGCACCTTTTATTGCCCGAACCAGACTTCCCAGCTTGTCCACACTCATTACCTTGGCAGGGAGGCCCACAGGTACGCGGATATCCCTCAGGTGGATAAGGTTGTCGCCGTGCATCTTTTCCCGCAAAATGCTGCCACCTGGAGGGATCGTCCGGCGCCCCCCTCCAGGGCCTGTGAGACTATGTCATCTCTGGCGACTAAAGCCTACAGTGCCGCTGGACAGGTCCGGTCGACCAACACAGCAGCAGTAGCATATATAAATCACCAAAGCAACTCGCCTGCCATCTCCTCCCCTGGAGTCAGCAGCAGCTGAGGCCACTCACATCCTGGGCAGCCTTAATGCCACAGTGGATGCGCTTTTGTGGCAGGCGATGCTCAGCGGAGAGTGGAGACCCCACCCCCAGGTAGTAGTATGGGATGTGTAAGACCTAAGTGGCCTACCATCGACAGTGGTAGATGAGATCACTCAGGACAGGGGTCCCTTTATGAGGCAGCTTTATGCCCTGAAGTGGTGTTTGTTCATGAATCAGTGTTCTTCCCGAGGCGAAAACCCCCAGAGATCCACAGTCGGTCAGTGCTTTCCTTCCTGCAGGAGTGGCGGTTGTCCCCCTCTACCTTGAAGGTATACATAGCGGCACACCACAACGTAGTGCATGGTAATTCCCTAAAGAAGCATGAACTGATCATCAGGTTCCTCAGAGGTGCCCGTAGGCTAAACCCTCCTAGGCCATGCCTCTTCCCCTCATGGGATCTCTCCATGGTCCTCCTGTGCCTTCAGAGAGCCCAGTTTGAGCTGCTAGAGTCAGTCAAGCTGAAAGCCCTATCCTTAAAGACGACCCACCTGATTGTGCTCACCACCATCAAGAGGGTTGGGAACCTGCAAGTGTTCTCTGTCAGCGACACTTGCCTGAAGTTCAGTCCAGTGGATTCTCACGTGATCTTGAGACTCCGGCCGGGCTATGTGCCCAAAGTTCCCATGACCCTCTTCAGGGATCAGGTGGTGAACCTGCAAGCGCTGCCTCGGGAGGATGCAGATCCAGCCCTGTCGTTGCAGTGTCCGGTGTGAGCTTTGTTCATCTACTTACAGAGATTTAGATGCTCTGAGAAGCACTTTGTCTGCTTCTGGGGACAGTGGAAAGGGAATGCTGTCTCCAAACAGAGGCTTGCCCACTGGATTTTGGATGCCATCACTTTGGCATACCAGGATCAGGCCGTGCCCGACCCTTTGGGAATATGAGCACATTCTACAAGGAGTGTGGCATCCTCGTAGGCACTGGCCAATGGCACCTCTCTAGCAGACATCTGCAGAGCAGCGTGCTGGGCAACACCCAATAACTTTGCGAGATTTTACAATCACCGGGTTGAGCCGGTTTCGTCCACTGTTTTTTTTAGGTATGAACAGGTAAGTTTGGTAATATGGAACAGCTGGCCAGGTGTATTGCCCTGGATGTCCTTCCTCCCTTGCCCTGTGACTCACAAAATCTGAAGGAATTTGCAGCCAGACCCACTATGGGTACTAATATGCCCTGTACTGGGATTGGTGCTCCACAGATGCCGGTTACTCCGGTAACCCTGTGTGATGTATTTTCCGTCGTACGGTCACCCTGGTGGCAGATCCGCGTCTCCCTTGGGCAGAGCTCTCTCTGCCCCAGTCGTTGTGTTTTTAGAGCTCCTCCCCTTCAAGGTAGGACCTACCACCGTGCCTCTTCCATGTGCGGCGGGTGAGCCCACGTGTCGTATTGCCACATGTTACGTCCCCTTCGGGCAGGATATGGCCTCTGCGGGTTCTTTTCCCCCTGAAAGCATTGGAAAGAAAAGAACATCTTCCCCAATGCGTATAAAAATATTAGATTGCCCCAGCCAAATCAAATAGTCTGTGGAGAGAAAACATAGAGAGAAAAGGCCGTGGCTGGCGTGGCCTACTCCCATGCTACGTATGTTGCTTCCCCCTCTCAGGAGTGTGGGGAACTTCATGATGTCTTGTGGGGCATTGGGGTAGGTTACATGCAGACTTTTGCACCTGCTATTACGCACGCAGCAGCTTGCTTGCACCTGCATCGGCAGTTCACGTAACACGGTCCAGCTGTAGTGGCATTTTTCTATAGGGACCCCTAGTGTCGCTACATCAACACAACGTTGAGTGAGTGACAGAAGGGGAAAAGTCTCGACTACTGTTGTAACCTCCGTTCCCTGATGGAGGGAATAAGATGTTGTATCCCTCTTGCCACAACGCTGTACTATCCACTGAAATGGCCGTGACCTTGTCTCGGCTCCTCGGCACAAAACCTGAAAGATTGGCCACATTCCAGCTCCTTTTATACCCATATGTCTGAGGGAATGGCATTCAAATTCCACTCGCCATTTCTAATAGGCCTTTCCTCAAAGATTAGAGGTGTTTGGGTCTACCAAGAGCGATCCCTAATGTCACTACATCGACACAACGTCTCTTTCCCTCCATCAGGGAAAGGAGGCTACAACAGTAACCGAGACGTTATGTACTTTGGGGTGTTCTTTGTTATATTTAATGTAGTTTAGTTAATGTCTATTGGATTATTTTAATTTCACATGTGTTACCATGATGATGTTTGGTGTTTGTGTGAGTGACACTGAATACTGTCTCTACATGGTCATTGGATTTTGCTTCTGAAAGAGCCACTACTGGTGAACTTCATGCCATCATGCCCTTCTGCAATGGTGTAGGTTTGGTTTGAAAGTTGATAGGGACTTATTATCAAGCTAATATTCTAAATGTTGGTATTAAGAAAATGTGAGAAAGTCAGTCTGGTAAAATAGGCGAACTAATCTTATTTCCTTAAAAATAATGTCTAAATTCCTATTTATTTACCTCACCATATTAAATATTATCCAGATTGTTTTGGTTTAGAACTGACCAGTGGCTGCATTCTATAGAGGGACAATGTCTTATGCGATAAACTTGATTGACAGTGCAACAGCAATATGCAATGCTACAAACATAAGATTAATGTAACAAAATCAGGTTCTATTGTTTTCAACAAGATTTACAGTACATATAAAAATTGTATCATGAAGTGACATTCTGTAAAATTTATTATTTAGCATTAAATAAATGGAAATTTAAACAAACGGTGGACTAAAATAACAAGTCACATATGCAAAGTGTCAATGATAAAAAAATTATGGGGAGAATGGAGCATTCGACTCTCTCACACATGCCAATATTGTCACAGAAACACACACAAACCAGAAGCATATTTTCTGATCCTTACAACTTTATAAACTTTATGGATAAATGCATGAAAATTATAGCCTACCACAAGTTAATCTGTGACAGGCTACATCACGAAATGTTATATATCCTGCAGCACAACTGACTCCAACATTTTTAATTTGGGATGGCAATCATTTTTTCGTCCAGTTATACTTGCATTTTTAATCCTGCACATTTATTCCACCTCATTCATATCTGACAGTATGTCGCTCAATTTCAAATATGTCTTCCTTCCTTAAAGTTCTGTTTAATGTTTATCGTGTCGTTTTATGTTATGAAAAGGGTTGCTTTTGTTACCGTGGTGATAATGGTGTCCCTTGTTCAAGACTATTTCAATATTTCTTATTAGCATAAGTATTTGATATTTTAATGTATGCAATAGCACCTATCAGACATAGGATCGCAAAGTGTTTTTGGGACTGTACACTTGCCAGGTCATTCCGTTTGGGCTTTTGTTGGCATAATGGTCTAAATATTGGTTGTGACATTTCAGATTATCTGAAAGTTGGTCAGGATATGTCCCTGCCATCCCTACCCAAATCTACGCCTGTGCCCTTATGTAATTACTACGGTGATAATTAACAATCTGAGTTGGGAGGGGTACATTGAAATGTATTCCACTACAGATTACAGAATACATACTGTAAAATGTAATTTGTAACATATTCCGTTAGATTACTCAAGGTCAGTAACGTATTCTAAATACTGTGGATTACTACTTCAGCACTGGTAGATTTTTTCACTTGTTTTGACTATAAAAACTGTCAGTCCAGTAAGACAAAATACACATGTTAAAAATACATTCTCTGAAATCCTAAATATCGTATGCAGTGTTGTTTCTAAAACCAGATTAATCAAATTGATCTTGTTTTAAGGATTTTTAGATATTTTTACTGGAAAACAATACAAAACTTATGATTTGTACCCTAATATCAAAGGTCTTACTAGAAAAAAGAAATTTATGATCTAACGTGAATTTTCCTGATAAAAATATGATCATGTTTGGTAACATGTGCATGTAAAAATGGCAAGAAATAGCATTTTAGCTTAGCGTAAATCTGACAATTTACACAAGTTTTATTTCTATTTCTTCTGCTCCAAACTTACATCAAACATACTTCTCTGTCTGCTCGTATGAATGTAACACATCATAAGAAAGTGTTTCACTGCTGCTCAAATGCACTTTGGATCGCATCATTTATATGTATAAATGTTTTCCATCTGAAAGGACTAAATATTAAATGAAACAAATGACAATAAAATGCAAAGTAATCTCTTCAGTATTCGGAATACTTTTTGAATGTAACTGTATTCTAATTACCAATGATTTAAATTGTAACTGTAGTGGAATACAGTTACTTATGTTTTGTGTTTTAAATACATAATCCCGTTACATGTATTCTGTTACTCCCCAACCTTGTTAACAATACATTAAAAAGTAAAAAATCAGAATTTGACAGTTTAAGGTTAATATCAAGTTTATCATTTAACAATATAAACAGTGGTAATGCCCCGTAAAATATACTGGAATCAAAATTACATCCCGTAAAGCCTGAAACGTGGATACTGTACTTTTTTACAGTGAATTTCAGGCAACCACAGCTGGCAGTTTTTTACCATAAATTTAACATGATTTTTTTTTTTTTTAGTGCAGCCTTATCTGGGGCTGAATATAGAGTAAATAGTTCAAGCAGTTAATTGTCCCCTGTGTATTTCCTCAAATGTACACAATCTGTCACAGACTGAGCTCTGCCTGTGTGTAAAACCGTAAAACACCAACATACTCCTAAATGACAATTGCAGCAACTTAATTGTGATATTAAAGGAATAGTTCACACCAAAATTACAATTTGGTTGTCATTTACTAATCCTTATGCCATTCCAAACCAGACAGACTTTCTTTCTTTTGTAGAACACAAATGGTGAAATGTTGAAGAATGTATTGGCCAGTCTTCTTTATATAAGAAAGTGACTTTGCGTAAAGCTCCAAAATGACAAAAAAGCACCAGAAATGTACCATGAAAATAGTTCATATTGCTTGTGTGCTGTATCCAAGTCTTCTGAAGCCATAAGATATCTTTGTGTGAGAAACAATTGACAGCCTTCAACATCAATAGTGTCAAAATGCATCAATGTGTCTTTTTTTTTCCATTTTTTTAGTCAAACTGGTCTACATTTTTGGCTAAATGATTTTTACATTGCTCGTTGTATGTATCGTGGCAGTTTCCTAGTGAAATAAACACAAGAGGCACTGAAACAACAATTACTTTATTGCCTTTCACACAAATCGTGAGTAAAGAGGCAGATTATCAGTTCATAAACACTTACATTTCACCCTGTTCCTCACACAATGCTATCTTATGACATCATAACACTTTTACTATGACCTGTAAGGTGATGCATTTTAATGTTTGCATTGCATAACAAACAACATTTACCACCTTACTCATGTGCATTTAAATTGTGCAGTATCTTAACTCATAGTGCGTTGCACTAATTATACAAAGGACCAAGGTACGAGTCCTGAAGAGCATGCAAGTTGACACCTGAGCCGAAAGTGTCATAGAAGCACCACAAAATGCATTTGTGTTTTTGAAGGTCAAATTTGCGTTTATGACACTATCGGTTAGGTTTAGGTTTAAGGTTTAGGGCAGGGAGGTCAGTTTTGTTGATTTAAACTCAATAGAGTATTATCGTTGAAAACACAGTAGACACAGTTTTTAGACACTGTACCTTGGAACTGAATTTGTTTATGAGATCAGGCTGAAATTATCAGCATCTTCTATGAAGCATAGGTGGACATTACCATGAATAAATGTAACACTTTTGTTTTCAGAAGCTTCCCAGACTGTTTTATCCTAAACTCTTTTCATGCTTGTTCAAAGACTTCACCTTATAGAATGCCAAGTCTGGCTTTGTTTTATTTATTGTACACAGCGCGCACAGTACACACTAGCGCACACGAGCCTTAAAGAGACAACCCCAGATGGGAACGGCAGCCTTAGGGCCAGCCATGACCTACATTCACACATGTGCTCAGGCTCTGCTGTCTGCACACTCGTTGGTATGCATACAGATATTAAACGACCACCATCACCACTTACGTCCCGCAGTGCATCGCTAATCATCCTTGGGAGGACGACAGTGTCGGAGATTATGCCGTCTCCCTCTTTTTTGATAGGAGCTAAAGGTCAGAAGCTTCAAAATGCTAATGGAGGTATCAGGGAGTGACGAGTCAAAGGAGAAGTCGCGTGAAAGAGCAACGGTGAAAAGCTGCTGTAGCTGCACATACACCAGCCCGATCGATAAGATTGATGCATTTTTGTGACATATGTGCCTATAAAAAACACAGTAATGTGCTTACACCCAAATCCTGATAATAGAATGTTCTCTATTCAATTCAAGCATTGCTTGTGAATTCCGGTACCATCATACTGAGCGGGTGGAGAGGAGAGATGCAGGGAGCGGAGGAGTCTGAATATTCCAGAGAGAGTAAGAGAGAGCTGCCTCGGCGAGACAAGTGTAATTTTGGTACTTCTCCTGTAGATATTAAATAAAAGCTCTTGAACTGTTTCTGTGGTTACACTGGGCAACTTTGCATGTAGAGGTTTAAAGGGATAGTTCACCCAAAATTCAATTATGTCATCATATATTCACTCTGTTCTGTAATGTCATTTCAAACACATATGTCTTTTGTTCTTCCGTGGAACGCAAAAAGATGCAAAGGTGTGGTCATAATGCATTTTTTACCGATTCTCTCCCACTACCAATAATTGACATTGTTTGTGATGATCAATTTTATTCAGTGTTGCTCCATAATCAGGCTTAATTTCTCCTGGTTAAAGACAGTCCTTTCAGCTAAATAAAACTATTTCTTACAATTATATTTAAGAAAAAAGATTTAAGAGGTAGCGGCCTTGAGTTTTTCATTGGTTTAAAAAAAATTGCTTTTTTTCTCCCCTTTATCTCCCCAATTTGGAATGCCCAATTCCCAATGTGCTCTAAGTCCTTGTGGTGGCGTAGTGTCTCGCCTCAATCCAGGTGGCAGAGGATGAATCTCAGTAGCATATTATCATGTGGCTTGTTGAGAACGTTACCATGGAGATGGAGCGTTTGTGGAGGCTTCACGCTATTCTCCGTGGCATCAACAAACAACTCACCATGCACCCCACGGAGAGAAAACCACATTATGGCGACCACGAGGAGGTTACCCCATGTGACTCTACCCTCCCTAGCAACCAGGCCAAATTGGTTTCTTAGGAGACCTGGTTGGAGTCACTCAGCATGCCCTAGATTCAAAATCGTGACTCCACGGTGGTAGTCAGCGTCTTTACTCGCTGAGATACCCAGGCTCCTAAAAAATGGGTTTTTGATTTTACTTAAATTTAATGGATGTTATGAACCTACCTAACTGAACCTCATTTAATATTCACTCTGAGACCAATAAAAATGCAAACTCTGAATTTTTATATTTCGAATATGTTCGGATTAAAAATGAAATAACCACTAGTAACATAATGAGAACAAGGTTTAACTTTAGAAGGAACACTAATCTTCATGATGGTGACTTTCACACTGAAAAGTAAGAGTAAATGGTCTGCACTCATAAAACGTCTTTTTAACCTTAACGGTTTTCAAAGCGATTTACACTGTGACTCATTCACCCACTGACACACACACTCACACACCAATGATGGCAGAGCTGCTGTGCAAGTCGCTAGCCTGCCATTGGGAGCAACTTTGGGTTCAGTGTCTTGCTCAAGGACACTTCGGCATTTGGAGTCATGTGTGCCGGGATTCAAACCACTAACCCTGCGATTAGTGGCCGACCTCTACCAACTGAGCCGTCCCCGATAATCAGAATTGTAAACACAGCCACAACCCTTATTAAAAGGATAGTTCATCCAAAAAAGAAAATTCCCTCATTTACTCACTGTCATGCCATCCCAGATGTGTATAACTTACTTTCTTCTGCTGAACACAAACAAAGATTTTTAGAGGAATATCTCACTAAGTCTAGGCGCAAGTGGGTTAGGCGAAATCGCACGTGCAAGGTGCTAATCAGGTCAAGTACAATTTAAAGCACCAGCACAAAAAAAAAGCTGAAAAAAAACAGCACATTCCTAAGAAGTCAGTAGTGTAAATGACTGTATGCAATGAATTGGAAGAATAGAAATATGGGCTTACATTCTATTGTGCATTAACTACATGCTTGTTGAATGTCAGGCATATCTATGACAGTGAAACACTCCTTTTATAGGCATGGGGTCATACGTGTCATTAAATTATAGAGAATGTAAGTTTTATTAATAATTTTCATGACTAACACACAAATCATGGATAGAATTAACAGTGATTGTAGAGGCCCACACTTCTACAGGTTGATTTTGAAAAATAAAATTCATATATTGAAACATGAAAAAATGTATCCAAAAACATTTCTAAATTCAAATCACTCATATTTATGAAAATATAATCAAAATAATGAAGTGGTCAATACAATCATCCCAAATCCAAACATTTTACCTTCTTCAACTAGTCCCATCCCTTTTGAAGTGACTTAAACATAATTTGGAGGAAAAATACCTGTACAAATTAGATCATAAACACAATTGAATAATAATAACTTAAAAATAAACCATGACCTATATATAGTTTAACACAAATCTCATAAAAATTTGTTTCACAGTGAACGTCAGGGACATCATTTGATGTTCCACTTTATTTTCAGAGATTGGACGTGGACTTTTTTAGCACCTGCTGGTAAAATCTTCAAACTGCAAATGCAGAAACTGAGTTTAGACTTTGCGTTGAGATAAGACCTGCTTTTGAAACGTTTTAGCACAATTACCCATTTCTCAGGAAAATAGCAAATTGTGCTTTGCGCCACTTCATATACATAAAATACACCCAAAGATAATGTGAACGCTCCCACCCGTGGCCACATGCGATTTTTGCGCTGGCAAGAATATTGCGCTTTAAATTAGCGCTCTCGCGAAAATTGGATTAGACATTTGGACTGAATATCGCAAAGAAGCATCATAGTCAAAGTAATTTTTCTAATACTAAATAAAAGATTAAAAGAACGGCTCCGAATAGAGTAAAATCAAAGACAATAACATTTTAACATGACGATATTTCATTGTATTCTCTCATTTGCCGCTGAAAAGGGTCCTTTTAATATTTCATTTGAAGCACTTACAGTAAATTATGTGAAATGGGTCTTATCTGCCTTTTTTAGCCCTTCATTCTGGAGTCAATTTGCATTTTAATTTGTGATTGAACATGTGCTTAATAGAAATTAATTTAGAGACACTAAAGATTCTCTGGCCCCTTGTCTGAGATATGAAAATACATGAATTCGTAAAAATGACAGACCTGTGTGATGCCAAAAAATGTATTGACCTCAATGCTTAAGACAAGACAAATAAAAGAGATCTCTTCCTTAAAATGTTGTATTATTAGGAAACGAATTGTCCTTTGAAATTGAAAAGGGGAGTTTTTGAACTGCAATTAAAAACTAAAAAAATAAATAGCTTTTTCTTCATTGCCAATTGCTGGTGCTGAGCTATGAGGAAAGATATATATATATATATATATATATATATATATATATATATATATATATATATATATATTTTTTTTAAATTGCAGATTGTTTAGCTTTTGGTTTCCGCAGGGCCATATCTGTGAAATTGGAAGGGGTCTTGTCAAGCGCTTCACTGTTTACAGCGGCTCTGAAATTCACATTTGAGTCAATATTGGGTTATGCTGGGAGGGAGACGGCACTCTGATGCATGAAGACACTGCTGTCCTCCCACAGAAGTTTAAGATGAAGTTTCCTGTTTGATAATTAGAGATGAACAACTTAGGTTATAAACAGCATGTAGGCCGACACTCTTCTTTCTCCTCTGCGCGAGCGCATGCTGCCGTAAAGTGAATTCTTTACAAGTGTTTTTACAGCGTGCATGCCCCTGTGTCATGTTGTGTGTTTTTGAGTGTGTTTGACTTTACTGCTGCATCCTTATTTTTTCCAGTTTATTATTAAACATTTGCTCATGTTCAACTCAAGTGCAGTCGCAAGTCATTTGAACAACTGCATTGTGCTCAAGACTTATTCGAATTCTAAGTTGGTTCATTCAAATCAACTTTGTCTTAGATGTTTATGCCAAAATTCCCTGGGAGAAATAAAAATAGATATAACTGAGATGATTTTTGAAATTTAGTAAGAGTACAGAGCTCTAAAATGAATGTGGCTCGTATAGATCAGATATTCTGGTCTTGATGAGTGAATGTTTTAGGTCATATCAATCTCTGTCTTTTGATTGCAGACTTTGGGATATTGGCAAATCTGAGCAAAGTTTGAGACATTTTTGAAATGGTTTTTGAAACCCTAGAGCATATGTGGGATTACTGGGGTTTGAGGAGTAAAAGTAAGTGTTTGCCAATTGCTAATCTGAAGTTTTACTTGTGATTTGTCTGAAAGGGAATACAAGTATTTGTTGTTATTGCTCCTTTAGTGTTCATTTCACCTGGAAATTACCACAATACGTACAAAAAGCCACATACAAATAATTTTTGTAAAAATGTAATTATAGTATGTAAAATGTAATGTATGATACTATGAGACCAGGTTGGAAAATTCTTAAATAAATATTAAAGTACGTGATTTTTCTTCCCTACGGAAAACACTTCACAGTTCCAACTTTTTCTTTCCAGCTGCAGTGGATGTTATGTTTATAATATCTGCCCTACATGACTGCGTCTCACCCTGTGGTCTACTTACAGAGTTTGTTCGTACACACTGCAGTGTGGGTGACTCATCAAATAGAGGACAGCAGATCCATCCCGCAGAAGGAAGCAAGGCAGGGTCTGCAGCACATTGAACCAATTAACTCCCCACCACTGGCAGCAATGACCTTTGGAGATGTTTCGCCATGATGTAATTGACACTGCAAAGGCTGCTGTGTAGGGAGACGATAAAATACTGCCACATTACCATTGAGCAAAATATAATTTGTGCTGTTATGTTAATAACGACTATATAATTCGGCCCTTTATTTTCATTTTTTAGATGATCACGGCCCAAGACTGCTGTGGCTTGTTATCTTTACAATAGATCATGATGTATCAATCCGAAAGTAAACTTCACAAGTAAATAAAATAAGTACATTTTACTTTTCAAAGCAAGCATGCACCAGGCTTGATTGCATGATTTCACTGTTTACAATTGTATTTATCATTTTTATTGTTAATTTAGTTGTTACATTTGGAAACTTCTTGTTTTGTGAAGTCTGAATATATAAATGTATTCAAATGTTAACTGTTCATGATAAAAAAAATGTCTCTGTTGATTGTTACCGTCATCGTGTTTTGTGCACCAAGTGTTGAGGTCTCCATGCACCACGCGGTGCTATATTTCGTTCGCCAGTAATGCTAGGTGATGTTGTCCAATAGACTACACTGCATGCATTAAGCTTTCCTGTGGAAGGCTTGTGTATGTCATGTGATACATAATTAAATATGTGAATATCATCAAACATTTATTACATCTGAGAACAATTCTGTATTCCTTTCTTGCGTCTCTTGTATCTGTTTGAAAATGCAAAAACATTTTCAAAATTTGGGAATAAGATTGAAAATGAAAAGGTGTCATGTACCTCTAGAGTCATTTAACGATCTTCATGCTCATGTTCAGATCACCCATATAAATATATATATATATAGTAGATATATATATATATGTAGTTATAACTTGTAATAACTTGTGTTGCTTGCAATCAATGCTATTATCCGCATGTTAGTATGTGATAAGTATTATAGAATTTACAATAGAAAAAAACAAAACATAGACATCCTTTAAAGGAGGGACCTGAGCTACAGTATATCAGAATATCAAAGAGACTAGGGAGTGGGCTCTTTTGACTTGAGCCTGCATGCAACCACCCAGAACATGCTAGCAAACCATAGCATCATGCTACCAAACATTTAGCATTGTGGAGGCAAGTTAGCACAGTCCAAAGCACCTTATATTTCTTTAGAAAATGTGGTGTATTCATAATTGTATAAATGTAAGACAAGCACATAATATAAATTCTGTAAAAATACAGCAGATCTTTATGTCACTGTAAAGGATTTAGGCGGGCAAGGAGGAGGCGAGAACCGGCTAGACAATGTAAATAATATTTGAATGAAAAACTTAATGGACAAAAACACATGACGGACATGTCCGTAAACGATCTCTCTCTCGTCGCACCACCGTCTGCCATCGGCCTTTATCCACATTTACATTTATGCATTTGGCAGATGCTTTTATCCAAAGTGACTTACAGTGCCCTTATTACAGGGACAATCCCCCCGGAGCAACCTGGAGTTAAGTGCCTTGCTCAAGGACACAATGGTGGTGGCTGTGGGGATCAAACCAGCGACCTTCTGATTACCAGATTACCAGTTATGTGCTTTAGACCACTACACCACCACCACTCCACCTACACCACCATCCCTCTCGGATGCTTAATTAGCTTGATAAGGGACCGGGTGTGTATAATTCCCGGCCCCGGCCCCACCCTCCGCCCTGCCACAGTCACTCTTCTCAGAACTTCACTGAGAAAAAACAAAACACATGAACAGGAATCTCCTGCCACCATTTCTTCGACAATCATGTTGGCTACTTTAGAGAGGTGGTGAGAAGTGATTGGTCATTGTGTCCTAGATGGGAGAACTGCGATTTTCAATGCAAATCAGCTTTTCTGATTTCCCCAACCCTTACTGTGGAGTCTTCTATATACTGGGCATCAGGAAGAAATCACTGTTCTGGATTGGTGCTATACAGTAGCTGATAACATTTTTTAATCTCAATTCACAGAGGTTAATTTTGCTCACTTGCAATTAGCACCAGGCAATTATGTTATGACTATTTTGTCTAATTATTAGAATGTTAACAAACTGTTAAAGAATTAACAATATAAAAATAATTTATAAAATTTGCAGTACCAGATGACTGTACATTATCCTGTTTATTCCATGGCTATTTTACCAAATAAATATGAATAAACATGAACATGAAATATCGAGCTTGGCTTACTTGTAGAGACCAACGAGAGACAGACATATGACTAGCTATGATAGAAACAGATTGCCCAGACAGCAGGCAAGTTCTAAGTGGTCAGTTATAGATAAAATTACTGTTTACAAACAAATTCTCGGCAGTGAACTAAGTTCTTTTTGCACCACAGAAAAGAACTGCTTTCAATGACTGCTTTGTCCAAATTGAGCTGAGATTGCCCCAGAAGTGCTGTTTGTGGAGTTGCAATATCCTGTTTCCAAAAGATTATTCACCAGGATTGGTGAATCAGGACAAACTCAGGATTTGTAATAAATTATGAAATTTCATGGATCACCTCTGCTATAGTAAGACCAAACTGACCCGCAGCAGCTGTTGGTAAATTTGAACTTTTCATAAGGAAGCGCACACACTCAGATTGCAAATGGCTGTTTTTAATTTCCAAAGCGCAATCAAACATGGAAAAAATATGATCAAAGGACAATCTTATGAATGAGACAACCATGTAAGATCTAACAACAAACAGGAACCTGTTTCCACCATCACAGTGTGCAATGGCTGATTGTGATTAGATACACAAACAAAAATAATGTAATACTTCAAAAATATTGCAACGTCACACAGACTTCTACTTACTGACCTCCATACACACATACACAACAATGGCAGAGATACAGACCTACGATCTTAGAACTACTACTTTGCACAATGGTAAGACACAACAAGTGAATGTAAATACAGCACACTTTGACAGTAAAGTTAACTAAAACACTACCCCAAACCCTTTTTGCACACTTTTACCGAATTGCTGTTATTCAGTCCAAACTCAGTCAGTCCTTACCTAGCTGCAATGTATTCTGGGTACCCGCTGGCACCACACTGCCCCCATCCAAAGAGGCTGCCATCCTCTGGGGTTCTTAACATGTTAATCCGTCAACACTACATTATCCCATAAGAACACAGGGAAGGAGGTACAAGTCCTATTTGTCCTGCTGGCAATGCAAGACTAGTAAGGCACTCCTCAGCACCATAGTCATATTTGGCAGGGCACCTTGGCTGGTATGGAGCCAGTCGGTCCCTGTGCACCACCACTGTCCGACTCCTACAGGACCACATCCAATCCCTGTAGACCATATCTGAAATTTTTGGGGGTGGTACAGGTTTTCCACTCCCCCAACTGTCGAAAAACCTCTCCAAATACCTACGACTCAAAGTTCCAGCCTTGATTGGTATGGAGCTCCTCGGGAACTCCAAACCAACAGAACATCTCCTCCACAAGCTTCCCCGCCGCAGTGTCAGTGCTTTGGTCAGGGATTGCATATGCCTCGGGATACTTAATTAAATAGTCCATAGCCATGATGATGTAGCGATTCCTGGCTTTGGAGAGTGTAAATGTGAAGAGTATGTCCATGCTGACTCTCTCCATCTGGGCCCCCACTAAGTACTGCTGCAGTGGAACATGTGGCTTTTGAGTCTGTCCTTTTTCAACCAGGTTGTACACAGATTGTAACTACGTACATATAGCTGGAACCAAGTGGAACCAAGCTCTTAACAGTCTTGGCAATACCGAAATAACCCATCCCAAACCGAGACATGCACCGCTCTCAGTACTTGTGGCTGGAGCATTCGAGGAACCAACAACTGACACTGAACAGTTTCATCCACTGGTGACTTTAAGCATCTATACACCAGATCATCCCGCAGAGCTAGAGTGTTCCACTGTGAATGGTAGGCCTCTGTCTCAGGGTCCAGCCAAGATATTTTCTCCCACCCTGGTCTTTGTCTGTTAATAAATAAAGGAATAAATTTCTTGATAAAAAAAAAATATAATTCGTTTTTAATTACATTTATTCCTGAATTTATTTTTGTATGACTTTTTTCCTATATTTATTATTTTCTCTTTTTGTTTTTATTTTTATTCTTTTAAACTTTTTTTTATTCTTTCAATTTTTTTATTACTTATTTATGCGTTCGTTTATTTTTATATTTATTTATTCCCACATGTATTTATTTCCATATTTAAATATTCCCACATGTATTTATTTACAATAATACATAAATAAAAAATAAAAACAATGCAAAATAAATAACAAAAATAATGTTAAAAATAAATACAGAAAATAATAATGTAATTAAAAATGAATTATATTTTTTTTTATCAAGACATTTCTTCCTTTATTTATTTTCTTATTATTGCATTTATTTATTTATTATTTTTGCAGGTGTGGGCCTCCATACCTAGTGCTGCCCTATTCCAACCAGTGTTTGTAGCACTCCTAAAAAAGAAGAATAATGAGAGAAGGAACAACTCTAATGTGGTGCTTCCATCAATGGTGCTTTACCTCGAATTAATTCTCAAATACATAAACATTTGACAATAGCTTGTGTCAGTACATGACAAAATGTACAAAATAAATATATATATTACATAAATTTAGCATGTATAAACACTGACATTGTATAAAAAATGAAAACGTGAAAGACATGAGCAATCAACACATTTTGTTCTAGTGAAATTTACATTTAAAAAATGTTCTTTGGCTAATTATTATTTTCCAGGACATTTTTCTGTTTTCCATGACCAGAAAACTGCATTGCAAAATTATTATTTTTTTTTTTTTACAGGTTTTCCTGGACATGTTGGATCCCTTTTGTTAATAGTTAAAAAATAATCATCAAGCCAATGATGCCACTTTATAATAACTTTTACTAACATTAACAAACATTATTCGATTATATAATGCTAAACAGATTAATGCAATTGCAGCACTGCTCATTTCCACCATTATTTGCTGTTGCTCAAAAGAACCTGGAAATGTGGTTGCCTACAGAGTGACGTCACAGTAACTACACCTATACAGTATTGCCAAGGAGAAGGTCATTATTCAGAACTAGTTCACAGCTAGATATTGCAATAGACCAATAATTTTTCAAATGTGCCTCATCAGTGGCTCTGAGCCTTTATGTAATGATGTGTTATGCACACGCAGTTAGAAGTGTTAATTTGCTGATTCTGCTGAAACTTTGTCTCTGCTAATAATTGGAATATGGGAATCGCCCAAAAAAGTGTTTGTTTTCTTTGCAGTGTGGATGTGAAAGTAGCTGTGTGCACTTCAAAGTTATATCCAACGGGAAATGTAGATAGTGACAGAGGGCAGGAAAGATCTATAATTGGAATCTGTGGACTTCAGACGCAAATCTTTGTTAACGCTCGGCAGCCGCTGCTTGCTTTAGCTAATGGAAAATATCTGATAGGGTACATTTTCTTCAGTCTGGAAATGCCTTTATGAAAAAGACATTATTTGCAAGGAAGGCAAAGCTCACAAGAATTACCAAGAAAAAAGTTGCCTAAAAGAAACAGTAATGGCATAATAATGCATAATAAAAAAGGCAGATATTCTAATTAAATTCTAACAAACAGCAGGCTAAGGGAGCATCACTGCAGCGTGTTTATTGTGTTTATTTAGAGTCCAACAGACACCATACAACAACCCCTACCCTTAAAACTAACCCTAACATTCCCATGGATTTACTACAGTAACCAAAGCATCACCATGGTATTTTGTGGTTAAATCATAGTACCTTAAAATTAAGCTTGGTTACTATATTACCACCATATTACTGTAGTAATACCATGGTTAATTGCTTTAAAAGTTGACCTTGATCAAACCTTTAGCTCAACTCCAAGACTGTCACTGTGACCAAATCCCTGCAAGGAATTCAACCTTTAAATTCATTTTTATGTATTATTATAAGTATTACAAGTGCACTCTGTAAAAAATAAAATCATAAATTGTTATTTTGAAGTATATGTAGGAAATCATGACCACTCACATTAAAAAATAAGACTCCAATCATATCAGTTACCTTATAAAAGCTGTTTTATTCTACATGGAGAGGGTCCGCACATGTTAAATCACATGACCAATTGAAAACTACTCGCTTAATCTCAGAATCTTTTATTTGACACTTTCAGTCATTGATTAAAATAATCATGGCTGACTGTGAAAATGTCAGGGCTGTTTCTGACCCTTTTGCCACTCTAGGGGGCATGGTGGGATGAGGGAGTCATGGCGGCGGCAAAAGGGTCAGAAACAGCCCTGAAATTTTCACAGTCAGCCTAGGCAACCACCTAGTCATCGATGCCTAGAAATGGCCCTTCTAAATTTCTACAATGGTATCTGAAATTGTTTATTTTTAATGATGCTGCATCCATGCTACTTGGCGTCAGTGTGAGTCCGAGATGACACAAAGACAATAGTTACTGTGTGCACCTTTAAAGGAAATCTCAAAAGTGGAGACAGGAAACAGGATGGGAAAAAGGCTGAATCGAACCCGGGTCGTCTGCACGAAAAAAAGCATTTGACTAATGACAGACAAACTGTTCATACATTTATTTTCTTAACCCTAAAAAGGGCAAGAGCATAACTATACTGAAAATGTATTTATTGCTATTTTCCAAAACATTAGGTTCCAATTAATACATTTCAGTTTTTCTCCCAAATATTGCTTTTATTTAAAATTTTAAAGTTTGTTGAAATCTTGATCAAAAAGATTACATTAGCCTCAATGCTTATCAAAGCATCGCTTAACTGTTGCAGGGCAGCATCATTGAAAATTATTATTTTTTTTAATGTAATTTTTCTATTATTTAATATGAATAATATTCAATGCACCTTGATACCGAGCATTTGTTTGTTTATTTAGTTTTTTGTGTTTTTCATGTTTATCACATTCAATATTTATTCTCCTTGGGAGGCATTTTAGTTGGTAGACAGCAACCAATAACACTAAACAATTAACATCGAACAAAACAAGAAATGATCTTAAGAGCTTTTTTATAAAAGTAGGCCTAACTGCTGGAATAAAATCATACATTTACGCATTTGGCAGATGCTTTTATCCAAAGCGACTTACAGTGCACTTATTACAGGGACAATCCCCCCGGAGCAACCTGGAGTTAAGTGCCTTACTCAAGGACACAATGGTGGTGGCTGTGGGGATCAAACCAGCAACCTTCTGATTAATAGTAATGTGCTATAGCCCACTACACCACCACCACTCCAATCAATCTCATACAGGGAGCTAATCGCCATCCACACAGACGATGAAATAAGCGGACAGTTTAGTTCTACTTTAGTCGTAAAGAGTGGGCTTCTCGAGAGAAAAGACACAGTTATCAGTATACTCAAGAGACTGTACATTAGATGTCACACCATGATGCCACTTTTGTCCAGTGGCAAATTCTCAGTGCCAGCAAAGCCTTCTCTGCTGGCGTAACATGCCAAATAAAAAAATAATTTTCACCCTTTCATTCTCAATCACCTTTTTGCCTTAGTATTTTTAATGGCTTTCCACTCTTAATTAATCTAATTGTAGTTAAAATTGCTTTCTTGACAATTTCAAGTCAAGTTCACTAAACATTAATAGTGATAGTATAAACAGATCAACGCTTATTATGCTTGAAGAAATCAAACTTCTGGTGCTACTTTACTCCTAAATGTTGAGCACACACACACACACACAAAAATGTAAACATATGCCGTTATGGATATCGAACTATTAATAGAAACCATTAACAAAGTTAATTAATCAGAACATACAACATCAAAACTGTCGGCGCTGCAATGTATCCTGGGTAACACTGGCTGCCAGTAAATTCAAGTTAATTGAACAATTCATACTAAGTCTACAGGACTTAAAATAAACAGTTTTGTCGAAGGATTATTTAGTTGTCTCAACAAAACATTGTTTGTTGAGTCCACTTTAATGGTGCGTCAGTTCAACGTGAATTTTATATGTTAAGTTAACTCAAAATTTGAAGGCAGCGGGGTAACAACTTTTTTTAAGTTGACTCAAGAAATTCCTTTTTACAGTGACAGCACATGACTTGCGTGGCAATTCAATCTAGTGTTTGTGACACAAAATCAAATAATCAATTTAATTTACAATCTTGTTTAATTGCAATCAAATTGTGCGGAAGCTCAACTGATAAGAGTGTAGCACTTGCGATCATTTTTCAAATATATCACCACAATCAAGTTTTGTTTTTCATTCAGTCAGGCTCAACATACCAAAAACAATTTAAAACACCCTAGCAACCATATAACAATGCCCGGTCAACCATCCACAAAACCATAGCATCATTTTTTACAATTTCATTTGGTTTAAAACACAAAACTGTTATAAAATATTGATTAATTTATAATCTTTTCAGCATGCTTATCAACAGTCCAATGTTCCATCAATGAACAAACCGACATTTGATGATGCTTTCAAAATCGTCCCATAGCTTGAAATATCCACAGGTTTCTAAACAGGTCTGCTGGGTGCTGCTGGAAAACAACAAGTGTGAATCCACTGCACCAGGTGAATGCAAATATCACAGAAAGGTGTGAGGAGATGAACAGGCAGTTTATCATCAGTCACTATCAGCCATCTAAAATAAAAGAGCACAGCTGACATTTATTTGGAGAAAGGCAAGCGACCCCACCCCCCCCCCCCAACACACACAAAAGAAAAAGAAGAATTGAAGCGCCAGAGAAAAGTGAGTGTCCCTCCTGTAATCTGTCAGAATCTGAGGGCCTTGTCGCAGATCAGAGAGATTCATCTTGTTTATAACAAAAGGCAGATATAGAGGGAATGGAGAGGGTGAGGTAGACGAGGGGATGGCAGCAAGCAAGGGATGCACCACAGGGGTCAGCTTGGGGTCTCGATAGGAGTAATGAGGTGCATATCCCTGCTGACACGCTTGTCAATGCGAACGGATCTTCACCGTCCTGTGTCATTTATTAAAGCTAGAGTATAAAGTCACTTCTTTTCGGCCATCCCGTCTGCAGCCACAGAACAGGCCCATGTTCAGATTGCCCTGATTAAAGCCGGGCTTCAGTAGATCTTGCACTTCTGTTCTGTGATTTCAGACTGCCATTCTGTTAGCTGATTCACTATGAAGACAGGTGTGCCATTGATCAGTGGCCATTTGTATTCAAACTCCAAGAATCTGAAAGTATTAAAGGTGAACTCTGTCATTTATGTTCACTTGCAAATCTCATTCATAGCCATTAATATTATATGGGCGTTTCTTGAACTTTAGACACTTTCAGCACTGTAAACTTCTAAAAAGTGAAAAAAGTAAAAAGTAAAATGTTTTGGAAACACTTTATAATAATGGTCTGTCATTAATAGGTAATTACACAGGAATGAATGCAGGATAAATGAGTAGTACTACATTAACACTTTAGTTAATACTATTAACTAATATGGAATCATGATTAACCAATCATTAAGTAATAGTGAACTGATGACTGAGGTCTGAATTTGATTTTCCTCATTGAGAACTATCTAACTATGGCTAATTTTAAATAACTACCAATAAATTACTAATCAAACACGTGTCAGCTTGTCAGCTTACCTTAGGGATGTATATGCCCAACCTGTGTATTACTTGGGATATCTTTTCTGTTCATTAAATTTTTTTTAACTTCTGCATGTTTGATATTGCTGAAGGTCTTTTTTTATAATTCTGGTTACCCATAAGTAATGAGTCAGGTGTTACCACATAAGTATGAAGGAATTACTAATGATCTGGACCATTACTCTAAAGTGAGGGTCATGGTAACTAATGATTAATTAATTTGATCTTACTGTTTCCTTCCTTTTGGAGTTAAAGATGATCTGAACTATTATTCTAAAGTGAAAACACATTATAAACCATTAGTTTATAATGTTAGAGGTGTTACTTGTCAGTTAGTAATGAATACTCAAGTGTTTGTTCCTACATTTTATTCATTTAATCAAACAGATATTTAACAAACATTCACAGACAAAAAAAAAATATGTCTGTCATTGAGTTATGAATAATATAAATAATTGAATAATTGAAATTATTATTTATTGCTACAAACATTTTGCAGGATAATGCTTTTAATTGCTGGTGCTCATGGTTACTAAATACTTTAAAATTATTATCTTTTAACATAAAGTAAAATAGTAAAATTATGTGTCTAAAGGTCAAGTGTGTTGATCTCCACAAGACTTCAACAGAAAATCACACTCAGCATTGACTATGGGGAACCCTGATTGGATCGGAAGCTTGATGGACCAGCCACTCATTCTTGTTTTTCATTGAATCCATTAAGTTACTCAGAAAAAAAATATAATGCACTTCACATAAAATTAAACACTTCTTGTTACATTAACCTACAGTATTTATGAATAAAAAAATCATTGAGATTTTTTTTATAAAAAAATAAATAAATTGGTGTTTATATTCAAGTGTGTTTTAAATAATTAATAATTTGTTACCATGACCCTCACTTTAAAATAATTAGTAATTCCTTTACGATTATGTGGTAACATTTGACTCATTACTTATGGGTTACCAAAATTATTTTAGAAATATCCCAAGGAATGCACATGTTGGGCACATACATCTGTAAACTGACTTTGATACTCTACCAGACACTGTGGCCATGATTTAGAGAGCTGTTATGTTCATAAATTAATTCCAGCAAAGAGGCGCATGTTTCTCTAAAGGCGCATTTCATGATAAATGAATAAAACACAATAAAACCATAATCATTCACATTTTAGACACATGTTAATGTGTTGATTAGTAATTTATTGGTATTTGTTATTTTAAATTAGCCATAGTTAGTTGATAGCTCTCAATGAGGAAAATCAAATTCAGTAATTATTGATTACCTAACAGTGAACTACCTGAGTCATCAGTTCACTATTACTTAATGATTGGTTAATCATGATTCCATATTAGTTAATAGTATTAACTAAAGTGTTAATGTAGTACTACTCATTTATCCTGCATTAATTCCTGTGTAATTACCTATTAATGACAGACCATTATTATAAAGTGTTTCCAATGTTTTATTTTTGTAATAATTGTATACACATGTATATACATAATCACAAGAGATTTATGTCATTAAAAATGTAAGAAAAAATATAGTTATATTTTACATAAAGGTAACTTGTACAGTTTATGTGCTATCTATAAAGTTCAGTAAAGGGTCAATACATTATATTACATTATTTATGATGTAACACTAAAGCATTCAATAACAAATTACCAGCAGGAAATGGAAACTCTTGAGCCTTCAGAACTGCCTTAATTCTACGTGGCATTGATTCAACAAGGTGCTGAAAGCATTCTTTAGAAATGTTGGCCCATATTGATAGGATAGCATCTTGCAGTTGATGGAGATTTGTGGGATGCACATCCAGGGCACGAAGCTCCCGTTCCACCACATCCCAAAGATGCTCTATTGGGTTGAGATCTGGTGACTGTGGGGGCCATTTTAGTACAGTGAACTCATTGTCATGTTCAAGAAACCAATTTGAAATGATTCGAGCTTTGTGACATGGTGCATTATCCTGCTGGAAGTAGCCATCAGAGGATGGATACATGGTGGCCATAAAGGGATGGACATGGTAAGAAACAATGCTCAGGTAGGCCATGGCATTTAAACGATGCCCAATTGGCACTAAGGGGCCTCAAGTGTGTCAAGAAAACATCCCCCACACCATTACACCACCACCACCAGCCTGTACAGTGGTAACAAGGCATGATGGATCCATGTTCTCATTCTGTTTACGCCAAATTCTGACTCTACCATCTGAATGTCTCAACAGAAATCGAGACTCATCAGACCAGGCAACATTTTTCCAGTCTTCAACTGTCCAATTTTGGTGAGCTCTTGCAAATTGTAGCCTCTTTTTCCTATTTGTAGTGGAGATGAGTGGTACCCGGTGGGGTCTTCTGCTGTTGTAGCCCATCCGCCTCAAGGTTGTGCGTGTTGTGGCTTCACAAATGCTTTGCTGCATACCTCGGTTGTAACGAGTGGTTATTTCAGTCAAAGTTGCTCTTCTATCAGCTTGAATCAGTCGGCCCATTCTCCTCTGACCTCTAGCATCAACAAGGCATTTTCGCCCACAGGACTGCCGCATACTGGATGTTTTTCCCTTTTCACACCATTCTTTGTAAACCCTAGAAATGGTTGTGTGTGAAAATCCCAGTAACTGAGCAGATTGTGAAATACTCAGACCGGCCCGTCTGGCACCAACAACCATGCCACGCTCAAAATTGCTTAAATCACCTTTCTTTCCCATTCTGACATTCAGTTTGGAGTTCAGGAGATTGTCTTGACCAGGACCACACCCCTAAATGCATTGAAGCAACTGCCATGTGATTGGTTGATTAGATAATTGCATTAATGAGAAATTGAACAGGTGTTCCTAATAATCCTTTAGGTGAGTGTATATGTTGGCAAGTAATTAATAAATGGTTTCCCTGGTGTCCACTTTACATTAAGGTACACTTTCATGGCGTATTAATATGTGTAAGTCACTAATAGATAGTTTACGAGTGTCCACTTTACATAAATGTACAATGTTGGCAAGTCATTAATACAGTAAATATTTCATGAGTGTCCAGTTTACATAAAGGTACATTTTAAAAACGTATTAATGTTGGCAAGGAATTAATAAATGGTTCACTGGTGTGTCTACTTTAAATTAAGGTACACATTCATAGCTTATTAATGCTAGTAAGACATTAATAAATGGTTCACAGGTGTCCACTTTACTTTAAGGTATACATTTACACCCTATTAATTTTAGTAATTCATTTATAAATGGTTAATAGTTGTCAACTTTAAATAAGGTACTCTTTCATAGCTTATTAATGTTGGTAATTCATCAACAGTAAATGATTCATGGGTAACTCATTAAACAGGCAATTGTTGTCCCGCTTGCATTATGGTCGGTTTCTAAATAAGTGTGCAAATCCACCTTACATTCAGACTTGTTTAACAAGGTACAGATATTGTTACTTAATTAATAAATGACCAATAAATTGAAGGGAAATAAAGAACACAGATATACTTTTTTAATGAGCGAAAATATAGTTACAGGTATACATTATTGCTGTGGATGAGAATGTTGACCTGAAAGGTGTTTGGCTGAGACTTTCCCACTTTGATACGCAAGTTACCACTCTTACGAAGTCGTTGCATTCTTTTGTCAACAACACAACAAGCAAAGTGACATGAGACAATGCATTAGAGACAAACAAAACTTTTTATTCTCTCTATATTCTATTTTTGCTGCACCATGACATTAATCACGTATTATGACATTTCATGATTTTTAATAAAATAAGTATTAATAAATACCTGCATTAAGCATGTATAACATGTACATTTAAAGTGGCTCACTATTTGGCAAGTATTGCAGTAAAAGTGACCCCTTTTTATTCATGTTGTTATAACTGCATATCAATGCTTTATAGTGCAGTTGTAGATGAGTTATTAGCCATTATTGACCCCCTTTATAAACCCTTTACAAAGGGAAACTTAATGTAAATTATTGCCATTATTTTTTGTATATGTTTATGTTGCTTAGCAATACAAAAAAATGAAAGTTAGGCTGATTAATTGTATTACTCGGCAGAATAATTAATTATTTGATTAGTAATAAATATATCATGTATATCTGTTGCTCTTGTGAAGCAATAAGTCATGAGAGGCTATTCATTACAGTGATTTTACCATGATTTCAGGATTTTAGACATTTGACTTTGCTGATCAATGGTAAAATCTGTTTGTACAACCAATGGAAGACGGGCTGTGTTTTGGAATATCTTTGAAAACAGTTATTATTTTCGTAGTTCCAGATGGTGGCGCTAGTGGCACAGAAATTACTCACTGCAGCTTTAATATAACAACAACAAAAAAACAGATACAACAGACATGTCTTTTTGTTTTGGAACAAGACTTTGAGTACTTTATTTGCAAAAGTGAAAAGGCTAACCACGATCAGCGTTTTTCCAAAATCAGCTGTGACAGCTGTTTATCAATTGCTCATTTCTTATTAACAGATTGTGATTCTGAGGCCGATCTTCACGCCTGTATCTGCTCGGGCTGCAGAAACGTGTCTCGCTTAACAATAGCCACATAAAAAGGACCGTAATCAATATTTCTCCCACTAATTGAAGGGCTTTTTATCTGAACGGGTCTCAGCGGGATCATGGTGCAGCAGAAGGCAAGAAGGAGATTGGTAGAAATAACAATTGCGCATTCAGTCCACACAACATCTTGTCTGTCCAAACTGTCCTCTTTGAAAGTTCTGTTAGCTGCAGGAAACGCTGTTCTATTTATAAATGTGGGAATATACCTCAATTATAATGCCATGTGTGGATTGCACTGTGATGGAAACCTTTTAGAGATGTTGTTTTGCTTTGGATGAACTGATTACTGCAATTTCTACAAAGAATGTGAAAGCCAGATTTTTGTTGAAAGTGAAACCTGGCCAATAATGAACAAACACTTTATTGAAAGACTCCAAATAAGGGAACTTGCTCTGAGAAGTGTACTGTAATTTTCTGATAAACTGACAATGAACATTGAATGTGTTCTTACAAAACCTGAATAAAACTTCTTTACAGGTTTTTCTTCCTTTTTCATTTGTTTCTCAAAGTTATGATGTTCTTCAGTTATGATGTTTGATGAGAACTATGTGAAATGGATTTAAACATGCATAGTATAATGTGTTGGACAGGGCTGAAATTAGGGCACAATGGGGCTAAAGGCCCCTTGGGGTAAAGTACCATTATATTTTTTTCTCCCAAAACTCAAAATAGCAACAAAAACTCCCATAGAGCACATTTCTAAACACCGGTTTGTCACTAGGTACTGCATCTCAAGCTAATTTTAAAGATTGAACATTCAATAACTTTTACAATATTGCTATTTTATATACGGATAATCCCTGAAAATATTACATATTACGAGAAAAAATATTTTTTTTTAAATTTTCAGTTATGTTTAAATGAAACGTTTTCCAAACTTCTCCAATAAGTGAAATGATATTTGTGGTAAAAAATGCCTGTCCACGATTTGTATTTGTTATTTTTTTAAGTGGGGCGAACAGATTTGTAATGAAGAATGTTCAAAGTGGGTTTACATTTACTGATCCAATTACAATGAACATTCATTTGTTTATAAAAAACGCGTAATGTAATGCAATTGAAATGAACAGGAAATTGTGCACCCTTTTCTGAAGTGATTATTGGGAATAAGCATTATTATTATTTGGCACTTAATGGAATAGTCATTTTCTCACACTCTTGTCATCCCAAATGTATGACTTTCTTTTTTTTTTTTTTTTTTACAATAAATTCTCCTCCCTGCCAGTAGGTAGATATATGCACAAATAGTTGAATCACCAAAAACAAAACAAAAAAAAAATGAAAATGAAGATTTATAGTAAAAAAAAATACTTAAATATTGATCTGTATCCAGGGTTGGGAGGGTTAATTTCAAATGTATTCCACTACAGATTAAAGAATATATGCTTCAAAATGTAATTTGTAAAAAAATTTATCAAAACAACCTTCCTACGTAATTTATTTCCACTCAAAATATGTTGAACCATCAAGGTTCAATAAAAAGAATCATATTATATCAATGTTAATGCACTTTAAACCAAAAAAAGAGCACATTTTATTTAAAGGGGTGACTAAAATATTTATAGTCTGATTAAATTATCAGTCAAGATGGTGATAATGATTAATATCACCTCCAGTTCCTTCATCACACTGGAAATGTAAGGTCGAGGACATTCAATTGTGCGATTCAGTATATGTTGTCAAATGCTGTAGAACGTCATGCAGTTACTCCATGCATTCAGAAAATCCACATACTGTGCACAGTATGCATACTATATACTGCAGAAAGTATGGTAGAATGCTATTCTGAACGTAGCCAATGGCAATCAGTGCTGGGTAGATTGCTTCTGAATTGTAAACTGGTTCTGATTACAAATTACATGACGCAAATGTAGTTAGTAATGTAATCTCTGGGATTACATAGTGATGCATTCTATTGCATTACATTTTAAAGTTATCTCATTTGATCCCTTTCCGATTACTTCTGATCTAATTATTTTTTATTTGATGCCACATGCATTTAAGTAGAATAAACTTCTACCATTTTAAAAATATTGCTTATATGCATTAAAGTGTACTGATTTAATGGATCACAAATATGTGAATTGATATCATTTTTTATGCATGTTTCTTACTCTCCATTTGTCTGTTTCTGAATAAAAATAAAAAGGCACTAAAAATGTTCCTGCTCAGGCCATTTTGGCATTTCAGACGCAATCCATGTGTTGACAGATCAGACCAGATATATTTGTGAATCAACGTTTACGTTTTTGTAATCATATCATGTAATCTACATTACATGTAATCTGTTACTTCCCAGCATTTACGGTAATGATGTAAAAAACACAAAAAAGCAATATGGCATTCATGGACATTTTTGAAGCCAAGTGCAAAAGCAATTCACAAAACTAAAACTAATCCATCTTCAGTGTGTTTATGGCAGGAGGCTAGCATAGGCGCAATATAGAGTTTAAATGATTTAAAAAGAAGTCTAAGAGGGAACATTAAATTACGAACAATTTACTACCTTTACCTGATTCATGTGTAATCATGTAATCCATAAAAGTAACTGTAATCTGATTACACAAATTTTAAAATGTAATATCATCTAATTAAAATAACTTTTTAACTCTTTTAAACTTTACATTTTTGTAATCACATTGCGTAATCCAGATTACATGTAATGTGTTACTACCCAGCACTTATGGTAAAGATGTAACATTTACTAAACTATTCAACTTGCGATAACAAAATGGCCAATGAATATTATTTATTTTTTAAATGTTCCAAACAAATTCATAAGGTGGTTAACATGTAGCACGCAGCATGCCTCTATTGCATTTGTATGGTTTAAACTTGATTCTTGTGTATTTTTTATGAAGCATTCTAACCTCAAAGTGAAGTAAGACTTCACCCATAAGCCTGAGCTATTCTTCGATCGAGTGAAGCTCCAACAGTCACAGATATCCAGATCTTCCATTTGACTGACCAAAGCCAAGATCCATTTGCTCTCTGTGCTGCTCTGCCTGACAGACCATTACATCTGACAATCCTGAAGTCGACAGTCTTTCAAGAATATCTGTTGATCTGTTCACCTGTGCCTTACTATTGCTGTCCCACCACAAAATTGGCAAATACTGTGGATGACTGCAACAAAAATGAACAGCTCGGAAATGTTCATTACACATATTGTGGCAGTTCTGCGGTGAAATGTCCACTGTGTGGTGCTAATGCCAGTTAAATGTTCTAATTTTGAACGTTTATGAACTGAGAATCTGCCATTTTACTCATGATTTGTGTAAAAGGAAATAAAAGATGTAGGGCTCTATTTTCGTGAGTGCGCAAAGTGCAGCGTTACGATGTGCGCATCATCTTCAACGTTTTTTATATTGCTGGTGCTTGACAGGGAATGGACTGTATAATAGGATGGAGATGGTGCCGAGATGAACCTCCATTGCCAAACCCACTTGCGCTTAGACTTAGCACACACTTCCACAAAAATACCAACACTTCATTGCCATGTCCATTGACTTTGCACTTATGAGTTAAGGCACTGAGCTGCGCTTTAAGCTTGCGTGCATAAAATAGGACCCTTAGTTGTTGTAGCACCCTACAGTGTTTATTTCACCAGGAAACTGCCATGATACGTACAGTACAACGAGCCACGTAAAAAAAATTATTTTGCTAACATATAGGTATGGTAATGTGATTCTATGAGACCACATTGCATAAGAAAGTCAATTCTCAATGAAACCACCTAGCAGATTTGACAGTAGCATCATTGTGGTGATGATCAGCCTATGACACGTTTAATTTGACATGGCCCACTAATAAAAACAACATACGTAAATACATTAAGTTTTCTGCAGAAAATGTGAATGTTGCTTGCTCATGCAAAGATCACTGCCACGACACTAGCCTATAAGGTGTTTGCAAAGCCAATGCTGTGCTGTTGCTTAGGTGTTCTGCATGGTTGCTATGATGTTACTAGGTGGTTGCTAGGGTGTTCTGGGTGGTTACTAGGTGGTTACTTACTAGACCCGGACAAAATATCCCACCTCTATGTCTATATAATATTAAGATCCTGAGAAATTCCATGTAAATCTGCTATAAGTTCATATACTGTGCAGAGTCATTTCATGGGTCTTAAAACTTCAGCAGAAGGTATCGAGTAATAACACACACCTGCAGCATGGTGCATGGTGACTCCACACGTATGTTTGCAAACACAAATCTAGTTTACGTGACTGAAATGGTTTTGTTTTCGATGATTGCAAACAAGGTGCTATATAACAGCTCTTCCCTTCTAAACCCAACAAAGCAGTTTTCTGGTGAATCTTTCTTCTATGTGTACACTGTGGTTAGTACTTTCCAGCAAAATATCTGCATCTCAGAATAGCATCTTGGGGGAAAAAATCGGCAAGTCAAATCAACACGCATTAACCCTCTATGACTGGCTTACCCAGGGGCTCTTATGCATATTTTACCCTCCTCTGGTATTTACATACTAGCACTTGCATCAAGTGTTCCCTGTAATGTCAACATGAGTGCAGATGCTGGGTGCAGTCCATCATTTTCAGGGCACCTACAGTGCAGAGGAAAAATAGCTGCAGGAGAGTTTTCAAATAGAAGAGTGCAAAATAACTTGCAATATTTCTGGATGCAAGTGCTTTACATGATAGACTTGGCCATGTTTATGCATAGCAGTATGTCTCAATTTCTCATTATGTAGAATAATTCTTTAAATTTTGGGGTGTTTCTTCAACTACAGGCACTTTTAGAGGTTGGCTATTATTAAAAATGACAGATTTAAATTTGTTTAATTTTTGTTGTTGTTGTTGTTGTATAAAGGTTGCCTTGTCCCAAACCAGACCGTTATTTTGTAAAAAATGTAATTAAATATTTTTACCCATTAAATGTTGATGAATTGATGAAATTCAAGTTTTTTTCAATGATTCAATGATTATTTTTAGATTATTTATATATATAAACAATATTCATAATTATGTTTAAAATATCAATCAAATATTCACATTTTATCATGGATTTTTATATTTTAATATTGAAAGTCTGGATATGGATATTGTATTGCTAAAACTTTACAATAAGGTTTCATTTGTAAACATAAGTTAACACATTACCAATGAACAATACTTTTTCAGCACTTATTAATCATGATAAATATTCATTTTAATTTTTAATTAAAAGCATATTAGTTAATGCATTATGAACTAACATAAACTAAACATGAATAATTGTATTTTAATTTACTAACATTAACAAAGATTATTAAATACTGTAAAAAGATATTGTTCTTTGCAAGTTCATGATAACTAGTACATGTACTAATGTTAGCAAAAACAAACTTATTGTAAAGTGTTACTATTTTTTTTATATTTTAAATACAACTATTAATAGTATCATTAAAATATTATATACAATTCTTAAAATAATGATAACCTAAACAAAGACTGAAATAAATTAACTATTTCAATATTGTTGAAGTGAAAATTATTAATTCAAATTTATACACAAATTACAGTTTTTTCTTAATAAAGTTAGTGTACTTGTGTACTTGACAAAATGTCAGTAAAGAGTCCAATCAAGATGTTATTATCAAATTACAGAAACCAGATGAAAATATTACATAATTATATTAATTTAGGATGCATAAAATACAGTTTTTTTTTAAACAAAATCGTAATATAATGTGACATTTGTAAATGACATTTGTTGGTTCATATAAATGGGATAAAATCATAAAATTAGTCTGTGATGAATGTACATCCACTATTGCACACTGTTAGTAGACAAATAAACAAATAAATATACTCATTTCAGTTAAAAAAGGGAGTTTAAGTTCCCCAAAGTGATCGTGCACCTATTGAAAATGACTAACTGTAAAATTTTCACCCCTTCAAACTCCATCTCACACTGCCAGAGGCAGGGAAGTCTCATTGAAGTTTACTAAAATGCAGTCCATTTCCTGAGCGCTGCATGTGAGTCATTTTTATTCTCCTCCACTGTCCCAATCACGTTGACTTGTTTGCTTTGCTAACAAGGTGAGTTTATATAATATTTTTTATCATAGCTCGATAGCAGAGCGGTTAATCATGGCGAGGGGGCCGCCTGTCAGATGCCAGTTTGTTGCATAATAAACACCTTCAATAAAGGTAATTCATATGCATGAGGTTAAAATGTTCTAGACTGGTGCAAGTGAGAAGTTCATAATAAATAAACGAGAATTCATAACAGAGAGTGACTTCTTGAGACTTCAAATTTATTACATTTTTTGTCCAATCAGTGTTGTAAAACAAAAAGGCCATCAAGTCCAATTCCAGTGTCATTACAGAAAGTGCAATACAGACTTTGAGAGGGACACTGGAAATGTTGAATGAAACATCAAATGTGCGGGAGTGCAGCCTTTTGATGTAAGTCTGCCTCTGCAACAGAATTACGACTCTTAATTGGTTTCAAGGGGCTTCCGCGATGCATGAAATAATGTCCTGTGGCATGTTGCTGAGACTGAATCCCAACGGTAGCGCACACTGAAATAGCCATGCAACCCAGTGTTCCCCTCTGACCCTGCTGTATGGACATGACTATTTCCCCTCTAACAGAATCATCAAATCTAAACAACACTCTGCAAACATGCCTTTTGGATCATGTGGTTAATCAAACCACATAAATGACCATAAATGTCAAAGTGGTTAATCAATCTAACTTACAGAGTGCTCTCCTACACTTCACAATTTAGTTGAAAATTACAGACAAATCAAATAACAGAACCACAGTCAAAGAGATTAATCTGTAAGGTAAATTTTTTCTATGAATTATAGACTGTATAGGCTTAACATATATATATAAACTGATGACCACAACATTATGACCACTCACAGGTGAAGCGAAAAACACTGATCATCTTCTAACAAGGCCACATTGACAAGGTTTGCGTAGATTAGATGGCAAACGAACAATCAGCGTGTTGAATGCAGGAGAAATGGACGGGAGTAAAGACCTGAGTGACTTTGACAATGGCTAAACTGGTATGGCCAGATGACTGGGTCAGAGCATCTCTAAAATGGCAAGGCTTGTGGGGTGCTCCCGGTCAGAAGTGGTGAGTACCTACCGACATTGCTGCGAGGAGGGACAAACCAAAAACACAGATGACAGGGTGTTGGGTGCCCAAAGCTCATCGATGGGCAAGGGCAATGAAGTCAATCCAATCTGGTCAGAACTGACAGAAGGTCTACTGTGGCACAAGTCACAGAAAATTTTAATGATGGTTATGGGAGGAATGTGTCACAACACACAGTGTTGCTGCACATGGGGCTGCATAGCTGCAGACATGTCAGACTGCCCATGATGACCCTGTCCATTTTTGAAAGTGGATACTGGGGGCATACAAGCATCATAACTGGACCATGGGGCAGTGGAAATAGGTCGCCTTGTCCAATGAGTCCTGTTTTCTTTTACATCACATGGACGCCATGTATGTGTGCTCCATTTACTTTGGAAAGTGATGGCACCAAGATGCACTGTGGGAAGACGACAAGCCGGTGGAGGGAGTGTGATGCTCTGGGCAATGTTCTGGGATTCATGACATTCTGCCATTCATGTGGATGTTAATTTGACACGTGCCACCTACCTAAACATGGTGGCAGACCAGGTACACCCCTTCATGGCAATGATATTCCCTGATGACAGTGGCCTCTTTCAGCAGGATAATGTGCCATGCCACACAGCACACATTGTTCGGGAATGGCTTGAGGAACATTTTGAAGAGTTCAAGTTGTTGCCCTGGCCTCCAAATTTTCCAGATCTCAATCCAATTGAGCATCTGTGGGATGTGCTGGACCAACAAGTCAGATCCACGGCTTCTCCACCTCGCAACTTACAAGACTTGAAGGAACTGCTGCTAATGTCTTGGTGCTAGATACCACAGGACACGTTCAGGGGTCTTGTAGAGTCCATGCCTCGGCGGATCGGTGTTTTGGCGACACGCAGAGGACCAGCAGCATATTGGGCATGGTGGTCATAATGTTTTGGCTCATCAGTGCATGTAGACATCCATGTTTATTTAAAGAAATATTGTAATAGCAACACTTTGACAGACTGAAATCCATTAGGTTAGCATATAGAACATAATGAATAGTGAACATGTTTGAAATGCACAGCTAACACATGAATTTATTAAATAACGACCCCATGAATTATAATAATTTGTAAATAATTATAACACCAGCAACAACACACCAATAGGGGTGTTATGCCCCAATTCTGATGGTGACATCTTACCCCAAGGGTCTAATTTTACCTTTTCACAAAAAAAAAAAAAAAAAAAAAAATGTAAAAAAAAAAATAAATGATCATTCTAGGCAGCATTTAATGGGACATAAATATGTGTAGTTCAGGATGAGTCATCAATATGTTTGTTTTGTTTATCCAGAAGAGAAAGACTGTAAATTTGAAATGCACATGTCTATTAAATGTGAAATTTGTCTTCTTTTTTATGGACTAAAAGCCACAAGACTGTCATGTTGATATCACAGGCTCCTTAAAGTTTGAAAAGAATGTTTAATTTTAAATGTTGAAACTGTTCAAACTCCAACAGATAGCGATGAAGTCATTGTAATATTTGTACACCTAATTGCAGTTGGTCTTCTTTCTTGCATCTATTTGCAGGCTTAATTCTGATTGGTCTTTTTTTTAGCACTTATTAAACCATTTATAACCTGCAAAGGCTTAAAACTCACGTTGTGTGTTCAAACTTGTGTGCAGGCGACAGAAAACAAGATGCGTGCTGAGTGTCATGACAATGGAAAGCAGCTCTGATGAGCATTTCATTTACGCAGAACCAGTGTATAAAACCTCAACTTACTTAAAACTTGAACATTATTCTATTGCTGACTTAAAAGCACTGGTATTGCCTTCATGTAATGCAACTGTAGTCATTAAACGGCACTTAAATCAACTGAAGAAACCAACTTACAGGAGACTTGTGCAGCCATAGAAAATAATAAAATAACTGCAACTCCAGGTAGATTTAACTGCAATTTTCTAGCCCAGCTCTGTGCTTTTCAATGGGAATAATAATGAAAATGGTGATCTCCCTGTCTGCTTTTACCATGACAACGGTGACAGCAAATGTCCATCACAGAATGATGGTTTAAAATGATTGATCATACATATTTTTATTGTGGCCCGCTGGATGCTATGCCAAGAAATGGGTTAATTCAGTCATGCAAACAGATTTTCTATCCACCAAAAGGCCATCAGACGCCTATATATGTCGCAAAATTTAATTTTATCACTAGTTCATTGATCTGCATTTATCTTAATGGTTGTTGATTTGTACAAGCGTTTAAAAAGGACCAGCAAAAGCAAGTTGTGCAGACAGATACTACCCACACACACACATCCACGCATGCCTTGCCACATTTTATAACTGCAATGGACATGAAATATCATGTAAATACAGATCATTCACACTTCACTAGTGTCTGTATGTGTTTTATCACACAGTGCTTTGCATAACCATTTAGTAACTAAACTATTTGGCAGCATGGACTATATGAATGGAAACAAAAAGAGCTTGCTTCTAATTAACTGTATGATTTTCACTTTTTCTATCCATACTAGAAAAAGGGAGCAACAGTGCTTGACCTTTCCTATGGTTTCTATGGCAACTGAAAAGGGGTAAGAATTTCAAGTACATTCGATAAAGTCCTCTTTGGTATCTCAGCGCAAAAAGCCTAGCACAAGAAATTAATCAGAAGCTTTTTGGAGGAAAAAAAGTGTAAAGAACAAGAGAAAAGAAATCTCACAGACAGGGCGATAATCAACGCCATTTCTTTTCTACTTGATATATATTCAAATGATAAACTCAACAGTCAGAGGCGATTTTAATATGTCTTTGTAAACATAGTGCATGTATAAGAGCATGTTGGTGGCTTTAATTTATATTTATTTATATTAACAGGAAAATGAAAGGGAAATGGATTTAGGGAGCAGACATTTATTTAAGCAAAAGAGCTTTCCTCATATTAAACATGAACATGAGAAAAAAAATGATTTTTTGTAATGTCAGGTATTCCCTCAGGCATGCCAAGGGAACTAGCAATCCCCTCACATCAACTGAGATGTAGAAATGAAGGAGATCGGAAAAAAAACCCAGATGTAAACTTTAAACATGGTCGACTTTCTCATTTCAGGGCAGACGGCAGTACATTTCAGATGTTCAGGTGAGAAATTGACAACAGATGTGCTTTTAAAATACAGAATGAACTGTTTTGGTTATAAAGTTAGTAATAAAGTTACGTTTAAAATCAATACGCTTTCTTGTGCAATTATAAAGGAGCTAATGGAGTTTTGGCGTAGTCGAGCAACAGTCTTCATCTGTCTGTCCAAGTATTTGTGACGCAAGATTTGAAGGAAGGACTACAAATATGCTGGGTCAAGTACACGTAAGTCTTTGAGCATGCATTTGCATGCTTAACGTGTATACATGCTGGACGAAGCAGAGCTACAATTGCATTATCTGGATATATGAATTCAACCTAATCTCAGAATAAATGTTACAATAACAAAATTTTGCAAAATGAGTTTTACGTGCCGAGTTTCCTGGTAATATTAACACTAGAGGCACTACAATAACTGCGTTTTAATCACTTTCATGGGTACTATGGCTATTTACAGAATTACTTTATTAGCATATATTTTATCACTAAGTCTTTTTCTCATATTTTACTAACACCCTGCTGTTATATCAAAACACATCATTTGAGAAACACATTTTAATTCTTGTATTACAGACTCACCTGCATTTACATACTTATTCCAACATGATTAGTTTGTGTTATAGCTCACCTGATAGTGTGTTGGACTTTGGACATGAAGACTCAGTCTTAATCCCAGCCAAGCATGCTCGAAAGTGATGCGAAGTGCCATTGAAGCGACACAAAGTGAAGTGATTGCTTTTGTAAATGTGCTTTTAATGTCACATTTTCATTTAAAACACTATCGGTTAGGTTTAGGTGTTGTTAGGGGTGAGGTGGATGTCTGTTTTGTTCACCTCTCATTTATCTTTTTGAACACTATTGGTTAGGATTAAGTTAAAGTTTTAGGTTCGGGAGGTATGTTTTACTCATTAAAATACATCCAATATTCACCTTAAAAATCATGTCTGATTACAACATAATTTGAGTCGTATTTGTAGCTCGTATTTGTGCCCCCCACTGGACATTTCACTGGGATACTGCAGCCAAATGTGTAATGAAGGTTTGGTTTGCAAAAATGTTGCCATTAGCCCCTTTCACACATACAGGCCTTTCCTGAAAATGTACTTACATTTTCTGTTTAGAGCTCAGGACGGGACTGTGCAGGACGGGACTCAACATGTGGTGGTGGGGTGGTGGAGGTTGCCGTATTAGCACACTGAAACAGTGCTTATAAAGCAACAGCTCACATGTGATTGGCTGGGAGTTACCCAGCTAATGGTGCGATGATGTACAGCTGCTAGTCTTCCCGCTAGAACTACGCTGCACTTACATTTAATGAGAAGTTACCTATCATTACCTATTAATTTCCATATTGATGGTATGTCTGAACAGAGCTATAAGATTACCGGTTTGGGTTTGGAGGAGGTCGGGACGCTCTGACGTAAGACATTTCTGATGGAGATGACGCAATTACTCCAAGCCGTAACACTGGTGAATTGGAAGTTAAAAACTACTAGAGTTTTATGGAATTTGGTGATGATGTTAATGGTACTAACAAAATGGAATAAGGCAGAAAATCATTGCATGTGCGAATAGCACATGTGGTACATTTACCAGTAAAGGCAACCCAACAATTTTCCAGAATGTCCCTCTCCCTTATACCAGTAGATTTCTGCCTTGCAACAGCACATAGCATATAATGCAGTAGTTTGGTCAAGCTGTGACATAAGCTAAAAGCTATTAGCTACTTCATGTTTCAATAGGAAATACATCAACACAGGAAAGAAAACTGCATTCTTCAAGCCTTTTCATGGGTGTTTAATATTTAAAAGTCCCTCGAAACCAGAAACAAACACTTTAAATAACTAATGCGTGATGCTTCATTTAAGCAAACACAAATGAAACATCAGATCAATTAAATGAATCAATTTAACTCGTAATTTTAAAGAAGCATTCTTTTCCAGAGCCTGTAAAGCAGCTGCAGGCCTGTGATGTCAGTGTGTTGACACTACAGGCTCATTTCTAGAGGACGCATCATCACAATTATCATGATGAGAGGCTACGGGGGGAATAATAGGAATAATTAGGATGTTTTTCTGACTGTTTAGCCCAATGTCTGCAACATTTGATTGACTGAATCGCGTATTCCCTCGAACCACACAGCTTCACACCTAATAGTGAAGCTACTGTGGGGAATCGGTGGGAGATGTAATTAGATTTAATGTTTGCCCTCTGTAATAATTAAACATTATAGTGTGTCATCATTTATGACACAGGCTGGGCCTCTGATGGGTCTATTTAATGTATACTAGCATGCTGTAAAATTCAAGCAGGCCTATGAACTGCATCAATGCAATTAGTGGTATGTTTAACCAATGAAAGGAATATTTCACTACACAAAAGGAGATATTAGTAAGAATGTCCAAGCTTCTGTTTTCTATCCAGTTAAAATGTACAATGACTGGGGCTGTCAATCTACAAAGAGATACATATGCTTTATTCCAAGTCTTCTGGAGAGATATGATAACTTTGTATAACAAATTACACAGAAGAGAGAAAATGCAATGTCCGAATAACATGAGGATGAGTAAATAATGACAATATGTTCATTTGTGGATGAGCTTTTAATTGTATTAACAAGTTGTAGAGTACACACTAAAACTCTATTAATGGACTCGCCACTCTTCTACTTAAAGATAGTGAGATTCATTAAGAAACTAAATAAGCTTGTGAAACTTGTCGACCATTAACTGAATAAATAACTGCAAAACACTGCAGCGCACTGCTATATGAGAACAATTGATAGCAGATTCTGCCTTCAATTTAAGGCACTCAGGAAAATCTAAGTCTTTGGTCGCCAGATACAGCGGTAACAGTTCCTTAAAAGCCATGAAAGGCACATTCCTCCGAGACCAATAGGCTCATTAGTGCTAATGACATGAAAGCAAGGCAACAAAAGATATAAACTGACATTTTAGCTGACTTAGTCTGCCCTGAAAACAATCGCTCTCTCCCTCTCTCTCCCTCTCTCTCTCCCTCTCTCTGAACCTTGATCAAGGTTACTCACTGAACAGGAAAATTAAGCAGACGGGCTTGAAAGTATGCAAGCTACCAGCATCAATATTAGCTGAACACGAGAAATTGAAACTGAACATGACATTTTAGAAAGACAGTGACATATTTTCATGTGATAAAAGGGTTATGGCGAAATTCAGAATTTAAGGATTGGCTCCTTTTGAATTTATGAGCTGGAATCTGAACTGGACACAACCCACAGAATGTTGGATTGGAATTGGAATGACAGGAAACGGAATTTACTGAATTGCAATTCAAAAAAATTTGACTGCTTCAATATTTAAAAACATTTTTAAACTTTTATATACAGTACATTAGGGCTAGGTAATTACATGATATGCCGATGTATTGCAATTAATCACACATCAATCTTTCTACAGAAAGGCCCCCAAATAAAAAAGATTCAATATTTAATGATTAAATAAGTATTAAAAATTATAATTAAATAATTCTACATATAATAAATATAAATATAATAATTAAATATATATATATATATACACACACAGTACTGTGCAAAAGACTAAGGCACATAAGATGTTTCACAAAAACATTTGCCTTAAGATGGTTATTCATATCTGCTACCCCCCCCCCCCCCCACCCCCCCACCCCACTGAACATTGAGTCAGTCTGAGATTACAGGAAGAGACAGAAGTAATTGCGAATTGGTGCTGTTTTGAAGGCAAAGGTGTTCACATCAAATATTGATTTAGCTCTTTTTCTGTTCATTGAACTTTGTATGAAATTAATTGATTAATGAAAACTATGCATGTCATTATTTTTTTTTAAATCCTCACTTTGAATGTTTTTCACAAGTGCCTAAAACTTTTGCACAGTACTGTATATATATATATATATATACACACTCACCTAAAGGATTATTAGGAACACCATACTAATACTGTGTTTGACCCCCTTTCGCCTTCAGAACTGCCTTAATTCTACGTGGCATTGATTCAACAAGGTGCTGAAAGCATTCTTTAGAAATGTTGGCCCATAATGATAGGATAGCATCTTGCAGTTGATGGAGATTTGTGGGATGCACATCCAGGGCACGAAGCTCCCGTTCCACCACATCCCAAAGATGCTCTATTGGGTTGAGATCTGGTGACTGCGGGGGCCATTTTAGTACAGTGAACTCATTGTCATATTCAAGAAACCAATTTGAAATGATTCGAGCTTTGTGACATGGTGCATTATACTGCTGGAAGTAGCCATCAGAGGATGGGTACATGGTGGCCATAAAGTGATGGACATGGTCAGAAACAATGCTCAGGTAGGCCGTGGCATTTAAACGATGCCCAATTGGCACTAAGGGGCCTAAAGTGTGCCAAGAAAACATCCCCCACACCATTACACCACCACCACCAGCCTGCACAGTGGTAACAAGGCATGATGGATCCATGTTCTCATTCTGTTTACGCCAAATTCTGACTCTACCATCTGAATATCTCAACAGAAATCGAGACTCATCAGACCAGGCAACATTTTTCCAGTCTTCAACTGTCCAATTTTGGTGAGCTCTTGCAAATTGTAGCCTCTTTTTCCGATTTGTAGTGGAGATGAGTGGTACCCGGTGGGGTCTTCTGCTGTTGTAGCCCATCCGCCTCAAGGTTGTGCGTGTTGTGGCTTCACAAATGCTTTGCTGCATACCTCGGTTGTAACGAGTGGTTATTTCAGTCAAAGTTGCTCTTCTATCAGCTTGAATCAGTCAGCCCATTCTCCTCTGACCTCTAGCATCAACAAGGCATTTTCGCCCACAGGACTGCCACATACTGGATGTTTTTCCCTTTTCACACCATTCTTTGTAAACCCTAGAAATGGTTGTGCATGAAAATCCCAGTAACTGAGCAGACTGTGAAATACTCAGACCGGCCCGTCTGGCACCAACAACCATGCCACGCTCAAAATTGTTTAAATCACTTTTTTTTCCCATTCTGACATTCAGTTTGGAGTTCAGGAGATTGTCTTGACCAGGACCACACCCCTAAATGCATTGAAGCAACTGCCATGTGATTGGTTGATTAGATAATTGCATTAATGAGAAATTGAACAGGTGTTCCTAATAATCCTTTAGGTGAGTGTATATATGTATTAGTTTAAGATTATTTAATTAAATCTACGTTCCTGAGTGCTTGTGGCAAGCTAGTTTCATAGAATGAATGAACATAACAGTAACTACAACTTTTTAACATGCCACTTTCTACATTTTGCTGCAGTTTCCTGGTGATATTAACACTTAATGCACTACAATAACTGCTTTTGTTTTACTTTTACACAATCCACGAATACAACAGCTGATTATGACTTCATAAACACTTATTTTTCACACTATTACTCACACACTGCTCTGTAATGATTTTCAAACAATTTTACTATAGTGGATCATTTGAAAATTATAAATTTTAACACTTGTATTTCAGACCCACCTACATTTACGCACTTATTCCTATGTGATTAACTTACATTGCAGCTCATCTGATAGAGTGTTGGATGTTGGACTGGAAACCCAGTTGCGAGCCCAGCCAAGCATGCTGGGAGTGAAAGTGAAGCGAAAGTGCCATAGAAGCCACATTAAATGTTGTGGTAACTTCAGTAAATGTGCTATTAATGTTGAATTTGCTTTTAAAACACTATTGGTTAGATTTAGGCATTGGTTAAGGGGAGTGTTGTGTGTAATCTGATTACAAAGTCATTAGTTACTGTTATCTAATGACTTTTGTTGTCAAAAAGTAGTGCAATGAATTACATTTTAAATTATTGTAATCAGATTACAGTTACTGACTTTCAAAGTTAAGTACTTTTAAGTGTATCACTTGGGTTACATACATTTCTAAAATAATATTATTTTTGTAGAAACCATTTTAAACATGTTCATAAGTACATCTGTTTGTGTTTTTGTGACAGCTGAAGGGATGACTGAAAAAAGAGGGAATTTAGACATGATTGTTAAGTCATTGAGCAGAAAAACAAACTATTCTGTTTAAATTGTTTTAGAACTTAACTGAAAACAAAAGTAATTTCTAATGTGATTACTTTCCCCATGAAGTAATCGTTAAAGTAATTTGATTACAATTTTAGATAAGTAAAATGTCATTTGTAGTGGATTACTATTTTTGAGTGAGGATATGTGTTTTGTTTACCTCTCATTTAAATTTTAGGACAATATTGGTTAGGTTAAGGACCATAAATAGGTTTATAAGGTTCTCCTTAAAAACTTTGTCTGATTACAACATAATTTCACTCACTTTTTGCGCCCCCCTGGTGGACATTTTACTGGTAAACTGCTGCCAAACGTGTAATGAAGCACATAATTTAGTTTTGTAAAAATGTTGCCGTTGTCACATAAATTTAATGAGATCTGGCTGACTTGTGGTGTAATAGCTCATCTCGTTATAACAGGAACGACATTCGCTTTCAGTGCTTTCCACTGGCGTGTCTCAAGCCTTTCGCCTGGCAGAGTATCCTGCACGCTCACCATTTGATGACTCAAGGCACAGGCCAGATAAAACCTATTCAAAATCCGGTCTGCCGGGGTGGGCTGGACTTGTGATTGGGTGGGCCAGTCCCAACCTGACCCCCATGGAGCCGGCCATGGTACATTTATGTTTTGTGATAAAATTGTCGTCTCATTAAGGCTAAAAAAAATTGTCTAATATAAGGGTGATGGCTTTGTACCTTAAACAGTGTCTGATAGTGTATAATTAAATTAATTAATATATTCATTCAATTTGAATTTTAATTCCCTCAATTATTACAATTCTGCATCCTGTTTTTCACCTCATTTCAAATTAAAGTCAAGTTCAAATATTTTAATTTGAATTTAAAAGGCATTCTCAAGTCAGTTCTGAATTACACACAACCCTGATTTTCCAAATCAGTATTTAAGAAACCAGAGTTGACCTGGATTCTTCACAGCAGGGCTAAATCAGGATCTCGACCACTCTACCATTAACTATCCACAATTCACTAGCTCCACCGCTCTTTCTCAAGGTGAGACTGTTTGATCACCAGAAGCGACCTGCCTTTAAAAACCCATCACAACATTGTTTCTGCTGCCACAGTGGTCTGCATTCCCACATATCTATCTATTCTAAACAAATGGAAATGGTGAAAATTTGGAGCACATAAAGCCAAGATTCTACTGTTGCAATATTTCCGGAAAGAGGTATGCCAACATCCTGGGCACATGCACAAGACAGATAAAGTTGTTATTGGTAAATGTCCTTGGTGCTGGCGGAGCAGCGCTCAGTAATCCTTCTGTTGTCTCAGTGCTCCTCTATTAGTCTCCCTAAACTCCACGACTCACTGTTACAATAAGAGGCTGCTCCTCCTCTGATAACTCTGCTTCCATTCACCCTCAGATCTGTCTATTGGCAAATTGACTGCAATTATCATGGCTGCAGACAGTTATTGCCGTCTTTTATTTTCATGCACAAGCCTGCAAGATCTTGAAAGAGAGGGATGCTTCATTGTGCACTTCCATTTTGGAAAGCAGAGGATGGAGCGTATTAGCATTGTGTGTGCATCTCCTCAAACTCTGCAGTCTTATTTTATCAAAATATCATCTTAACACAGCGGCCCCAGAAAGTTTGGGCTATTTGGACACAAATAAATGCCCGAAAGTAAAAATATTAAGTGTAATTTATATTTATAGCACAAGCACACATTTCATAATTAAATAAAGACTAAATTTTAAATGTTAAAACAATGGACACTGTGTGCAAATTTATATTATATACTGGGGTAAATGTATATTCTCCCAAAACATTGTGCACTGCAAAATGTTCCTGGTCCATGAGGTCACGAATGTGAACTTGAGGGGAACTAAATTACTTACTAACATACATACATTTACTAAATAACCTTGACATCAATTATTGAAAAAAAAGTATACTACTTACATTTGTCCCAAAGAAATATTTGGCTTAAAGTATTATTCTATTATTATGATACCTCAGGGACAATTCAACTGCCCAAAGTAGGGACAGGCCGCCCCAGCCATGGACTCTTCTCTTATTTTTTTTTCCCCAAAAAAGAATGGATATCGTTCAGCTGGGGGCTATAAGTGTCCATGCCAGGGGGTTTCCATTCCCAAGGGGAAGACACCGTGGGGCCACATCCTGCCTGAAGGGGAGGCAATTGTGTGGAAATACTTCACGTGGTCTTACTGAGTCTTGTTGGCAGTGTCGCATGTGGAGAAGTCCCCATGGTAGGTCCTACCCAGAGGGGATCGAGCTCTACAAACATGGCGATCGGTGGCAGAGGGAAACACTGCCCAAGGAAGACACAGGTTTATCAATGGGAAAACCGTTTCGCGGAAGATACATCACACAGGGTTACAAACAGGCAACCAGGGAATGTGTAGCACCTACCCCAGTACAGGGCTTAATAGCACATATATTGGGCCGGCATTGAGTTTCTCCATGTACTCGTCTGCCACAAGGCTAAGGAGGAATGACATCCAGGGTCCACGGTTTTTCCTCGCGAACACAACTGGGGGGTAAAAAGCCAGTTGTCCCACAGTCTTACCTGTTCATACCTAACAACACAAGGTACGAACCAGCTCAACCTGGAGATTGAAGAACCTCGCAAAGGTATTGGATGTTGCCCAGTCTGCTGCTCTACCGATGTCTGCTAAAGAGGCGCCATTGGTAAGAAAGGGAGCGGGGTGGGAATTGCTGCTCCGAGCCCAGGAACTAATCATCAAGCCACGAGGGTTCAGGGTGGGGTGGAGGGTTCCACTCCAGCCCAACGCTCGCAGCTGCCTGGGCAAGCATGTCCACCAGCTCCGGGTCAGGCTGCAACTGGGTGACCCCACACAAAGGTGGGAGCCCAGTAGAATCCTCAGCGTCAGACTGGACCAGCCCACTCTCTGATGCTGCAATCGAGCGCTCATCCACTTCGTGAGCCTCGAATGAGATCGTGAACTCGCCCTGAGATGAGCCAGCGGTCTCATCCCAGAACTCGCCTGGGGCAAACGAGCATACTGGGGAATGGGAGGTCCGTGGGGGGATACCTGGCGGAGTGGCTCCTATTGGGGTCCCCAAATTGCCCCCAGTGCTAACCGATGCGGCCTCAAGCCCATAGGTATAAGGACCAGAGCGGGGAGCCGCTGGGGTGGCTATCCCTCGAAGGAAGGAAAGGCGCAACCGCAACGTTATCATGGTTATGTTCTCGCAGTGAGAACATAACCCATCCATGAACACTGTCTCCACGTGGGCAGTGCCCAAGCACATGAGACAGCGATCATGGCCTTCGGAAGTGGAGAGGTAACGACCGCAACCAGGAAATAAACACAGATGGAAAGTTATCTTTAAAAAGACTCTCTCCATCAGTGCCACTCTTTTGGAGAAAATATACTCTTTTATTTGCAAGAATATATACTGTTTTAGGCTGTCGAAGCACCCAGGGGCATTCTCTGCACTCAATCGGGGCACAAGGAGGAGAAACCGCTGTAATGCGCAATAAATCCACATCATGCAGATGTGAATGGACTGAGAATGAGTGGTTGTGAGCCAGCTCCTTTTATACTTGTATGTCCGGGGGGAGTGGCATGCAAATTCCACTCTGCAATTCCCATTGGCCTTTTCTCAAAGATCAGAGGTGTTTGGGGCCCCCAATGGTGACCACTACTGTCACCACATCGACACAATGTCGAGTGAGTTGACAGATAGGGAACAATGGAGAATGGCTCGAGCTCGAGCTGAAAGAAAGTCTACATTAACTCAGATAACCACTCTGTACAATTGTAGTGAGCAGAATAGCATATCAGAATGCACAACACGTCGAACCTTGAGCAGAAGAATATACTTTTTAGAATTTAGGATTTAATTTTTGTTGGGATAATTTTCCCAAATAAGGATGTCACAAATTGTCCCCAAACAGAGGTTTTGTCAAATTTAGCTCACTTCTAGGGACACGTTTGTCCCCAAACTATATGTGCACACACACACACACACACACACACAAAATCAACAACCATGCAATAAAAAATGCTTTACTGGTTTTCATTGTATTTGTGAGACAGTGTTTAACAGAAGTCAGGTGTTTAAAGACAGGAAAGAGAATGGGTGACCCCTGATGTCAGTTATTCCAGGGTGGCAAGATGGGGTTTGCAACACTGTGGAGTCTTTTTCTGAAAATACCTGACAAACTTGTGAACCCATAATGCTACCTGACATCATGTGAAAATGATTGAGAGAATTGACGGTTTTCAGATGCACATTTCAAAGAAAGTGTTACTGCATCAAAATCATTTCGTGTTCACCCAAACAAACTGTTTGGAGAGATGTCTGTGAGATTTCTATGAGTGAGATATGTCCTTGAAAAAAATCTATAAAGTAATTTTTCTTTTTGCAAGTGTCCTGTGGTGATGGGTGCATGGCCGAGTGTCTGTGGAGAGCAAGGCCAGGAGAGAGAGAGAGAGAGAGAGAGAGAGAGAGAGAGAGAGAGAGAGAGAGAGAGAGAGAGAGAGAGAGAGAGCAATAAGGATTGACACCTGTGGAAAATTATCTCTAACAGCTGTTTGTGTTTGCAGTGAGAGCTGGGAGGGATACAAGAGCAGTCCAGGCTCTGTGTGTTCCTGTGAGTGGGAATGATGGCTGACAAAAAGTATTTGTGTAAAATTGGAAGGATGTTGAATAAAAGGCTCATGTGGACTGTTAACCTGGCCCCCGCTTGCTCCATCACAAGAGAGCTAAGAACCTGTTACATGTACCATCTCAAGCAACAGTTTGAAGAGGAATTTTTTTTATTTGATCAAATGTATCATGGGGTAATTTTTTCAGTGTATCTTAGAAACCCTTCCCTATGTGTGGAGCATAATTGTTATTGAGCAGATAATTTATATCATTGTAATCAGCTAAATCTATTGTGACATTTATAATCTCTATTGCTCTCATTTCACCTTGAGTCAGAGGGGGTGTGTCCTAAAGGTTTCAGGCCCAATGACGGTCACATTCACAGCACATTGGCACTTTGAGCAACTAGAGAATTACAAAAGAAAGAAAGCAAATAAAAGGGAAGCAAACTATAAATGGAAATAAAAAATTTAATGAAATTAAATGGAATAGAGAAAAGAAAAAAGTAATTGCTGCATCAGAAAATCAGTACATGAATTAAATAAACCAGAAAATAAATTGGTGTAAAATATAAATGAGTAAATTAACAAATAAACAGAAATAGAAAAGGATAGTAGGAACAATAGGAACATAATGAAATACTTTGATATACATATTTGTCAAATTGTAAAGTGAGAGTAATATATGATGTAATTATAATTTACACTCTTTAACAAAAATAATGATTACAAGGATGAAAACTTAACTGAGTCTTATGTATTTTGATTAAGTCTTATATATTTTGATTAAGAATTTCTTTCAGCAACATTTTTGCTTAAGCTCAACATATTAGAAGAGATCTCTACAAAGTTACTTTTTTAATTTTTTTTCAGAATTTAAATGGATTTACGTCTTTTATATATATATATATATATATATATATATATATATATATATATATATATATATATATAACACTGAAAATAGATCCTAATACAGAAACCTTGTCAAATAGAAACTACTCTACCTACATTCTTGCAAAATGATTTTTAGAGATGCTATAAATACAATTATTATCATTCCCTTTCACACAAATCAAACAAAAAGTAAAATGGCATATTATCAGTTCATAAACTTACTTTACAATGTGTTCTTCACAAAATGCTGTTTTATGACAAATTAACACTTTATAGCTATAAGCTGATACATTTTAACCTTTTCATTACACATTTACAATCTTTTTTGAATGCAACCAAGTTGCAGGGTACTGAACTGATAGAGCACTGCATTTGCGATGCATATGACCAGTGTATGGGCCCTGTAGAGCAACACCACAAAATGGTATTGTTGCTTCAGCTTCAGGAACTGCTGTGACATGTGTAATGAACAACTTAATATTTAGCAAAAATGTAGTCACGTAAATTTCATGAGATCAGGCTGTAATCCTGCTTTTGCGTCTGTATTGCCTGCAACTGATCAAGTTTCTGAATCAAATCACTCACAAACACTAACTAAACTTATAATCAAGATTATCTGTGGTAACTGGTAATCATGAGACAATCAAAAGGTTTTTCTTGGATTGCTCAAATCAGTTTGAATTTAATTTCGCAATTCCTTAACTAATGATACATATTCCTTGTCAGAAAAAAATTATTTGTGGATGTGTTTAGGCAGGACAAGTCTGATCGATGACCTCTTCATAAACCTTGGAATTGTCCCGTAAATCTAGAGATATCTAGTGTTTCTGTGTCCTTCAACAGACCTCAGATCCAACACAGTGGAGGAATACATTAGCAAGGCCTTTCCGATGGGTTTGTATCCAACACTGAATCAGCAGCAGCAGCCGACATCTTTTTAGTAGAGAAGGACAGAGGGATGAAGCTCTACATGGATTATGAAGGTTGAAATGCAATAACTGTAATGGATTTTTGTTCGCTGCCTCTTGTCCATGCCATACTAGAATAGGTCAGAGGTGCCAAGATGTTCGAAAATTTACATTTAAGGAGAGAATACGATCTGAATCAGAATTGAGAGGTAAATGAGTGGAAAATGACTTTGGCATCAGACACGGGCACCCTTGGTATAATCTCTACGTACAAGCTGCAACATTTTCACTAATAATTTTTTGCTATTAGCTGAAACAAAACATTTTTTTTTTCTTTTATAATTTTCTGATTCCAAATCAGATCAATATTTAATTTAGTTTTTTTACTATAAATGATCCTCCCTGCCCAGTAGCTGGGAATTTTAAAGAATGTGAATCTCCAAAAACAAAAGAAGAATGTGAAAGTAAAATTTCAGATTTACAGTAAAATGTCTTGTTTCAATGATCTGTTTCTCAACCACACCTATCATATCACGTCTGAAGACATGGATTTATCAACTGGAGTAATATGGATTACTTTTATGCTGCCCTTATATGCTTTTTGGACCTTCAAAGTTCTGGCCACCATTCACTTGCTTTGTATGGACCAACAGAGCTGAGATATTTTTATAAAAATCTTCATTTTGGTTCAACAAAAGAAAGGCAGTCATACATATCTGGGATAAATTTTCACTTTTGGGTGACCTATCGCTTTAAATATAATACAGTTACTATTAATTTATAATTAATATTAGTATTTGTTATAACAGTAGTGTTAGTATTACAGTGAATACTATATAACTATACAGTAGTGATACATTTCTGTTGTACTTTTTTCCATTTAAATTGAGCTTTTAGTTTTGCAGAAGCTTTTATTTTGAAGTGTAGCCCTTTCTGTTTCTCATCTCTGGAAAGCAAGTTGCTACCCATGTGCCACACACTACAAACACTACTTGCTGCCATCTGCTACAAACAGAGCGTGTAATGCTCATGATGGTGTTGTCCTTGTATAGGCCAAGGAGCTATAAAAGGTATGAGCTTTGAAGCGTGCAGCACATGCAAACTACATATACTGTATTTATCTCATTAAATCACAGTTTTGTGGTTTAATAATCAAAACTACGACATAATGTGATTTTAATGTGTGCACTGAATGTTTACGGAATGACATTCGCAAATCAGGTGGGATAGTTCTCTGGTATCAGAGCATTTTTACGAGCACGAGTACAAGTAAATGTGCGCAGTATCAGACCCGATTCCTATACCAGTGCCAGTATCATGACATCCCTACACATGGCATTCATTCGAGTCTGAACAGATTTCCTAAATATACCTTACTACATATATTAAAGAAAAACACAGTGTCAGAACCATTCAGAGATATGCTAGGGAAAAGCACTGAAGTATATCTACAGTAAAAAAAATACTGTAATTACAGAGTACTGTACAAAATACAGTTACAATTACAGTAGGAGGCACAAAAAAAACTTACAGTAATAAATATACTGTATTTATTAACTGATTTGTGAGCCATTTGAAGGCAATGTTTGAATTAGAGTGACACAAAAGTTTGAGATTTGTAGAATTGAGTTTGTAGTTTTGACTTTGTGGTTATAGTTTTGAGAAATGTATTATAGGTTTCAGTCAAATTCAGGCAAATGCAATGTAGACTGCTTGGAGTCAGTGTATGTATATCTATTCCATCAGGACTGAAGCTGGCTATCTCAATGCATTAATCTAGTCTGAGATCAAAGCACTTTGTTAGACTGGAGAGTTCCTTATTGATTTGGTTATATCTGTTTTCATGTCAGTAGTTCTGTTATTGCAGAAGTAGCAATTAACATCTGCATCGGCATGGTATAAAGTGACACTGGGATAAAAGCAGCTACAGTAAAACTGTTACATTAGAAATATAATGGCTAAATCAAGCTCATACTGTGTTTTCTAAGGGGCTTTTCCATTGCTCTTAATTATGTAAAGCAAGAGAGGGATGATGCCACCTTCCCCAACTGAAAAGAAATGCCACAGGTATAAAAGTATTTACGTATGTTGATTATCAAAAGCAAATGGAGTTGTTTAAACACTTGTTTTCAGTCTTGCAAATTCCATTACTAATGAAAACGTTTAATAGTGTATTGTTCATTTTTATGAGTAATCAGAGTCTATTTAAAGGTTATCCATAGAAAAATTAACCTATGAAACCTTTTGACCTATGAGTCAAAACTTACAGGTCCATCAGCACCACTATTTTCGGAATATTTTTTTTTAGATGCAGATGTTTACATTTGTGTAGACAAAAACAGACAATGTCAGTATTGTTATTACTTTTAATTAGAAATGTCTTGGTTTTGTAATTAAAACAAGCACTTATCTTAGTTTATCTTTAACAGCTGTTTCTTTAACTTCAGGCAATTTTATGTCCCAGGGTTTGTTTATTATTATTATTAATATTACAACTAACAGATTTATTTTTATTTTATTGTATTTTATATGAAGGTCAAATTAAAACTGACTGAGACACTTTTTAACAGGCCTTCATAATTTTTTTTGCCATTTTATTTACATTAAAAGGCCTTTTATGTACACTGGCGGCCAAAAGTTTGGAATAATGTACATATTTTGCTGTTTCGGAAGGAAATTGCTACTTTAATTCACCACATTGGCATTCAGCTGATCACAAAGTATAGTCTGGACATTACTGATGTAAAAAAACAACATCACTATTTGGAAAAGTAATTTATGTTCAAATCTTGACAGCAGCATCACTCCAACACCTTATCCTTGAGTAATCATGCTAAATTGCTAATTTGTTTCTAGAAAATCACTTGCCATTATATCAAAACAAATAGTTGAAAGCTATTTGGTTTGTTAAATGAAGCTGAACATTGTCCTTGTGTTTGTGTCCTTGTGAGTTCCTCACTGTGTCCTTGTGAGTTCCCACAGTATGCAATAAACTGGCATGCCTTAAGGTCAATATTAGGTCAAAAATGGCAAAAAAAAAAAAGCTTTCTCTAGAAACTCGTCAGTCAATCATTGTTTTGAGGAATTAAGGCTATACAATTCTTGAAATTGCCCCCCACCCCCCAAAAAAAACCTGAAGATTTCATACAAAGGTGTACACCACAGTCTTCAAAGACAGATGTGCAACTAAACAAGAGGATAAGTACATCAGAGTCTCTAGTTTGAGAACTAGACACCTCACATGTCCTCCGCTGACAGCTTCATTTAATTCTACCCGCTCAACACCAGTTTCATGTACAACAGTAAAGAGAAGACTCAGGAGGTCTTATGGGAAGAATTGCAAAGAAAAAGACACTTTTGAAACAGAAAAACAAAAAGAAAAGGTTAGATTGGGCAAAGAAACACAGACATTGGACAGTAGATAATTGGAAAAGAGTGTTATGGATCTTAACCCCATTGAGCTTTTGTGGGATCAGTTAGACTGTAAGGTGTGTGAGAAGTGCCCAAGACAGCCACATCTATGGCAAGTGCTACAGGAAGTGTGGGGTGAAAGGTCACCTGAGTATCTGGACAAACTGACAGCTGGAATACCAAGTTTCTGCAAAGCTGTCATTGCAGCACGTGGAGGATGTTTTGATGAGAACTCTTTGAAGTAGTTGAAGCATTTTAAATGCCACTTTGGTGAATGAAAGGACAAATTTCTTTCCACAAGAGCAAAATCTGTACAATATTACAAACTTTTGTCCACCAGTGTACATATTTTACTGCCGGGCTTTGTCCCAGACGTTCAATGTTAAAGTATGAGAATCAATTATACAAATACAAATTATTACATGCTGAAAAATATAATAATCTAAACAAGAGTGAAATAAACATTAAACTATTTCAATATTCATTGTGTGATTTTTTTTTTTTTTTTTATAAAAATTACGACAGTCCCACAGCTGTGGTATGATTTCCACCACACCAAACAATTTTGCCCCTAACATATTAATTTGTTTCTTCAGAAGCTTGTGTACTTGCTAACAACATGTCAAAGTGTCAGTAAATGGCATGCTTGAGATGAAAAATGAGACAAGTGATATTTGAAGAAAACAAGCAAATATCACTTGGGAGCAGAATATTTTTATGTTATATTTTGCAAAATTACACAAAAAAGTGTAAAGTTTTTTTTAATATGTCTTTGTATTTAGGATATATAAAATGTAAGCTATGAAATTTCCATCCCAGAATTCTTTTAAACACAATTCAGAAGCTGAGATGTGATAGAAGTGACACAGTGGTGGGAATTATCATGACAAAATCTCCTGTGATGTATTTACATACACTGACATTGTTAGTAAATCAAATGAACAAGTGAACATGAGAAAAAAAAGAAAACAAATGTAACGGTTGTACTTTTTAGAAGTCCTGAATGCTTAATGTTCCTGAAGTTCAAGAAACACCCTAAGGATTTGTACTAAACTAACAGCAGGTCTTGAGCTATGATGAATACCGAGCACAGCGTTAACTTTGAGATGTTATGGAGGGCTGTCAGTAGATTATCTCTCTTTTTCTAAAAAACAATGATCCGTGGCAGTTCTAACGATAATTGCAATGGCAGTAAAGAACTTCTTTACTCATGAGGACTGTCATTATACATTTAAAGTGTGTATTTAGGGTTGCATTCACAAGAAAGGAAACACTATCAGGCTAAAATTGTACAGCAGTAATTAAACCTTTTACACAAGCACGGGCTATCTGAAGTAGAGCGAGACGATACACTAAGCATCTTGATTAGTCTTTTTAAAATCAACTCTGCTCTTGTCAGAGTCTAAGTAATGGTGAGACGTTTACAGACATTTGAAAGACCTTAATTACGCTAATTTAGAGATGTTTCAGGATGGGGTGGTTGTTCTAGAAAAACAGAAGTTTGCTTTATCATAACGTGCCTCAGCGATACACCATATGGCACATAAAGTAGAGAAACGGAGTATGAGGGATTTTATATGCACAGATAAACAATGCAACTCTAGGTAATTCTTTGCTGCATATTATTTAGCAGAGCTATCATTTTGAAGATTTAGATGTAGCCTATACATTATTCTGTAAAAAATAACTGTTGGCTGTCTCTTTAATGTTGGTACAATCAAAATGCTTAAAGGACAAAATCAGAACTGAATTGAGATTTGCTTTTAAATTCAAAATTATTTCCTAATTTGAATTGAGGTGGCAAACAGGATGCATAATTGTAATTCGAATTTGATTTTAAAGGAATATTCCAAGTAAATACAAGTTTAGTATAATGTTGATTACCACAAACAAATTAATTGACGACCCTAATTCTTTTTTTTTTAAAATATTTTTAAAAAGCAAAATTTGATGTTAATGTGAGACACTTAAAATGGAAGAGAATGGGGTCAATTTATGTAGAGTTTAAAGTCAGAAATGTCTGTCGTATATTATTGAGCTATGATGTTGTTGTTGTTGTTGTTTTTTATTTAAATTTGTTTTGGCCCCTTTTCTTCCCAATTTGGAATGCCAAATTCCCACTACTTAGTAGGTCCTCGTGGTGGCACAGTTACTCACTTCAATCTGGGTGGTGGAGGACAAGTCTCAGTTGCCTACGCTTCTGAGAGAGTCAGTCCGCGCATCTTATCATGTGGCTCATTGTGCATGACACTATGGAGACTCACGGCATGTGGAGGCTCATGCTACTCTCCACGATCCACACACTTACAACTTATCATGCGCCCCATTGAGAGCGAAAACCACTAATCGCGACCATGAGGAGGATACCCTATGTGACTCTACCCTCCCTAGCAACAGGGCCAATTTGGCTGCTTAGGAGACCTGGTTGGAGTCACTCAGCAAACCCTGGACTCGAACTCGTGACTCCAGGGGTGG